>CM038599.1:13032549-13090762 GCA_021533255.1 Ceriops tagal | reverse complement strand
GAATCCAGAACTCTGCAAATACAAAACTACGCGAATTTAGAACTCTGCGAATCTGGTACTACTCTAATCCGAAACTCTGCGAATGCGAAACTACTCGAATCCGAAACTCTGCGAATCTGATACTCTGCTAATACAAAACTACGCAAATTCAGAACTCTGCGAATCCGGTACTCTGTCAATACGAAACTACGCAAATTCAAAACTCTGCGAATGCGATACTATACGAATCCGGAACTCTACGAATCCGGTACTATACATATCCGGAACTCTGCAACTGCGAAACTACGCGAATCTGAAATTCTACAAAACTATACGAATCCAAAACTCTGCGAATCTAGTACTACGCAAATTTGGAACTCTGTCATTACGAAACTACACGAATTAGAAACTCTGCGAATTTAATACTACGCAAATCCGAAACACTGCGAATGCAAAATTATGCGAATTCGGAACTCTGCGAATTCGGTATTGCGCAAATTCAAAACTCTGCGAATCTGGTACTACGCGAATTTAGAACTCTTCAAATCCAGTAATGCGCGTATGTAGAACTCTGCGAATGCGATATTATGTGAATTCAGAACTCTTCGAATCCAATAATATACGTATCTAGAACTCTTTGAATCCAATAATAGGCGTATCCAAAATTCTGCGAATGCGATAATACGCGAATTTAGAACTCTTTGAATCCAATAATACACGTATCTAGAACTCTGCAAATGCAATACTACACAAATTTGAAATTCTGCGAATGTAAGACTACATGAATCCGAAATTCTGCAAATACAATACTATGCGAATCAAAAATTATGCGAATACGAAATTACACATATATAGAATTGCAGTGATACGAGCGCCTGGTCTTATTTGCAAAAATATCTTAAAATTTTGTGGTTTTACATCCCCTGTTTTGCAGGGGATAGAACGGAAATTTTCTCGTGTCATTGGGTTGCCGAAAGACCTTGTGTAAGAACCTCCATTTTCGTTTTTCCAAAATATTTGAAGAATTAAAATTTTAAATTTTAATTTACAAATATATAACTTAATAAAAAAGATATAACTTACAAAAATAAAAAATACATATACTATCATATATAATTTACATTTCAATAATCTTTCATGCAAGAAAAACCGTAATTTCGTTGCTGTTTTCCTAGAGTCGGATTCTGCATACCACATTTTTTTTTTTTTGGTCAGGACTCCTGAACGCCGTATTAGATAAGAACGCACGCACGACACTATACGGGAAAACACTCCTTAAGCAACATTTGGAAAATGACATAAAGCTTATTAGCGACTTCATTCGAGACAAGACCCAGATTGACGTGAAAACAAGTCCGCTTGCCAATTTGGACAACCAAAACGTACAAAACAGAATTGTAACGTTACCTAACACCTCCAATAGCATTCCTTTCTCCCGGGCCCCCCCCCCCCCCCCTTTTTTTTTTTTTCAGATGAAACTCCATTTTTATGCTTACATAAAAGATAAACTTCCCGCGCACATATACTGTACCCAGAATATATTCTTTTTTTCAGGCATTGGTAAGAATAGCTTAGCTACATGAGAAGGAGAGACGATGAGACACTGACAGAATTCGAACTCCCGTCAATGGGCAAGAAGTGCCTCGTCACCCGAGCTAGCCCGGACAAGAGGTACGGTACCTGAATATTAGCAAAGAAATAAACGCCATAACCCATATGAGAGCCGAAGTGAGATTCGCGCGTTCACGTAGATGTCGTAACAGCATAATTCAAAATTCATATAGACAGAATGAAGAATTATTGTCCAAACTGAGCACCTGAAGGCAACTCGTAACCTGTACATGTACATGAGATCGTAAATATAAAATTCACATAATCTAGAATGCCTAAGATGTCTGACAACCATGCCTAGCAAACATTTTTTTAGGCACACAAGATTCAAAAACTCATTCTAGCAGGCGAGTGGAGGAGACGAAACAGAGAACAAATTACAATTTACAAAAGAAACTACATGGAACTATGTTGCGCACCTTCAGATGCTGTCTTTCATACTAATCTTGATGTTTTGTACTTTAATTGACAGTTGTAGCTTATGATTCTCGATGTCTTTTAAAACTGAAAGCAGGTTAGCCCGATAAGCATCACACTTTCGATTTGCATATTCCAGCTCTTTGGCCAGTTCTTGGATTCTCTCATCCATATCATCCTTTCAAAAGAAAAAGACAAATTCATCGTCAAAATACACCTGAGGAATCATAACAGAGAACTGCACAAGTTGCAAAAGCACTGAAGATGTAAGGGTGCTCACATAAAAAAGGGGGAAAAAAAAAAGCATGAACATATGATGGCATGAACACACTGTTTCAAGCAACAAAGGAGCAGGACACGACTGCATCAAACATATAAGGTGAAGAAAAGTTTGCTCTTGAAGCAAATAGGCCAGCAATGCAATATAGATCAATATGCAAAACTCGTTAAAACAGAAAAACAACCAGATTATGAAGCATGTAGGTCAGGAGCAAACTTTAAGAAGCAAGCATGCAAGGCCACTGAGATACACATAAACACTGTAAAGTTCCAAAAGGAAGATCAAAAACAAATGATCCTAGTCAACTTCAAAATATGAACAAGACCTCAAAAAACACACATTCAAATGATACTACAGACACGATAAAGCCTGTGCAGCCATATGTAAATGGGCACTTACATTTTTTCTCTGTACCATAAACATTTGGAATTGCATATATAAGCCATGATAAAAAATGTAAGCATCAATTCGACTATCCCCTTTTGAATTTGAAAATTGAACAGAAGAAAATTGGCAAATATCTAAGCCTGCACACCACTGTTAAATTGTAGAACAAGATATCATTGTGGAAAAACATCACCCCTATTGAGCTTTGCAAACAACTGTGCATAGTCAGTGTACAGGGTTTCCAAATCTTTTATTATGTGTGGAGACATATGGAACAAAGGAACTTAAAGCACCAAAACTTCCCCTCCAATAATAAACATATGAATTAGATGGCACCTTCATGAAACAGATGCGCCTCACATAGAAACTATGCCATGGAATTTAAAGACAAAAATTCTCAAAGATTTACATATTTAGAAGATCAAAGGAGATATCTAAGAAGAAGATGTAAGTGACTACCAAAAAGTTATGTACGATGTATAATGTGGTACATAAAGTGCATTGCCTTCTAACAAAAACAGTGAAGCAAAAAAACAATGACAACCAAAAATCATACTGACCTCAGAAAAACATGCGCCAGAGCTCCTCAGATGATTGCCACTAGTACAGTTGGCCCTATTTCCATTATTTGCCAACTCCCCCCTGTTACGGCCATTCATTATAGTAGTTCTTCCCTCATTCTTTATTGCTAGTGCAACTCTTTTTGCAGCTTCTTGCAGGACACTAATAGCCACATCGTATGTGTCTAGCGACTTGGATCCTTCATCGGCAAATTTGAAAGCCTCATGGCGAAGGGTATTATATCGAACCGTATGTGATTCCAGATAATTGGTATATACATTGGTGGAATGTTCTTCCAATATGACACTGCTCTTGGCATTCCTTGTCCATCTCTTTGCAATGTAATGAGATGGAAGAGTAAGCACATTGGTTACTCTAAAAACTGCCAATACGTGCCTGCAAAGAAGACCTGAGAACTCAAACATCTGACAACTACAAGTAGCCTTCATCTCCAAAACATTGAACTTAACACAGTAAGCTTTATGATCTTCCCCAAATTTTGCAACATGATAAATAATGCTCTCTCCATCATCTTCTGCCTTAGATGCCATGAAAGTCAGGGTTCCAACCAACTCCTCTTGAAATCTCATAAATAATTTTCTAGTGTACAGCTCAGATGCTTGTTTCTCCATCGGAGATGGGGTCTTCAAAACTGGGGAAGTGTTCATTGTATCATAATCTGCCTTTACTTCTTTCTCATTCCGACTCTCTAGAGCTTTCTCATAAAGCTTAAAGAACTGACTCAGATTGGTCGATGCATTAATGTAACCATCAAAGTATGAGTTCATGCTATCACTTCGCTGGGTGATGGACATCTCTGCAAAAAAAGTGTCCCTCAAATATGCAGGGACCCACTGTCTTCGATCAGAATACAATGTCTGAATCCATTCGTAATCTCGGAGTTCATATCTATCAACAAGAGACAACCAGCAAGATTCAAATTCCTCAATTGACTCTGTCAAATTAACACATTTATGAAAATCTGCCTCAAAAGGTGGATGCTTCAGAAACATATGGGACAACTTCTCCTGGCATTTCTTGAAGATGTGCCATTTGCAAAAACGGTGACGTGTATCAGGGAAAACCTGCATAATGGCTGCTCTGATAATAGCATCATGGTCGGTGGTGATTGACACTGGATGGCGACCTGACATTGCCATAAGCCACGTCTTAAAGAGCCAAACAAATGATGCTTCGGTTTCATTAATTAGGAAAGCACAACCAAACAAAACAGGCTGTCCATGATGGTTAATCCCAGTGAAGGGTGCAAAGGGCAAGCGATATCTATTAGACCGGTAGGTTGTGTCAAATGTAACAGTGTCACCAAAATACGTGTAGTTCATCCTGGCTTTTGGATCAGCCCAGAACACATTGCCCGTAAACTGATCCTCATCACCTTGCACAGCATAAAAAAAATTAGCATTCTCATTATGCATTTGCCTCAAGTAATCCAAAAGGAGCCGGATGTCTCCCTCCAAACTCCTCTGGCGATTATTTCTCATGTAGTTCCTGCAATCCACCTCTGTAAAGCCAACTTTGCTGATTCCGCCATACTCCTTTATCAAAGCAGACATGATCCTACGGGGGCCCATTCCAGCAGCCTGCAATGTATCGATCAAGGTCTTGGCAGGACCAGATATTTGCCTGTGGGAACGAAGACAGTGAACCTGGTCGGGGGGGACAAGCTCGTGATTGTGTTCTTTAATGAAACCAGACACAACCCATTTGCCAGAGTCCTGCATTTTCACAGACAAGGATGCTTTGCATCCAACTCGAGTAATGGTCCGGGGGCGCTTGATCTCCCTATCCTTGGTTCGCTTCTCATTCAGGTTCCTAAAGCCTTCCTTGGCACAAACGAATTGCCTCTGTATGATGGCACCATCACGCCTGGAGCGGCGAGAAGAACTGACACGGGTGCTGAAGCCAACACGCCTAGCATATGAGTTATAGAAGGCCTTGGCAGCCTCCTCAGACTCAAATTCCATACCCTCAAAAGGCTCAAGATCCAAAAGATCACCCTCAGAGAGGAAAATATGAGGGGTGGAAGCACTAACAAGAGGAACAGTGTTAAGGGAAGGGCTCTCAGTCATATCCTCGTCATCAAGAGGGTGCTCAATGTCAACAGCATCATCATCTCCATCATGCCCACTGCTACCAGCTCCACCTAGACCTATGTCGAATTCAAGCACCTCGTTTTCCATTCAGGCCAAAGGAATTTCCCCAATTCCAATTGGCTAATCCAATTCAATACAAATATCACTGAGAGGTGAAATAAAAGGTCTACGTTGCCGCAGCTCCAAGCTAATACGGAATGTACAATGCAGAGTCCAACAATCGACAATCTAAAGGGACAGCTGGCAGATAAAAATTGCAGTTAGACGAAAATAAAAGAAGATAACAACTGGAACCACTCATTATGATTGTTTTATGCAAGTTTTTTAGCCACAAAAAAAAAGTTTATTTTTGAGGAGGAACAAGAAGAAGAAGAAGAATGAAGTGAAGCTCCTGAGGTTTTACGGACGGAAAACATACAAAACTTTCAACTCTTTTACTTTGCGTTTCCTTTTGTTCGCTGTGGAGACGTGAAAGAGTGAGATGAGCTCCCCAAGACAGCCGAAGAATAATATCTATATTTGTGCATCAATATCTATATAAACTAGATAAAAAAGAGAGCGAGAGAAGGAAACCGGTGAGAGGGGAAAGCAGAGCGAAGGGGGTGTAGAATTCGAATTCTAGGGTTTCCAGAGAAGAAGATGGAGTTTGGGGGGAGAAGCCCTGCCCCTCACCTTGGTCAAACAGACACGCACCTCCTCCTCCTCCTGCTGCTGCTAATAATAATGATAATAATAATAATAATAATAGAATAACAATAAAGAACCAAAAATCAACGCCTCCTCTAATAGTAATACCAGTCTCCTTTCGTTTTGAGTTGGAACGGGAAGACGAAGGACGTTTAGTGTGGCATTGGCCCGTCACACCCACAGCACAAGGCATGCTTTGCTTCCTTCCTTGCACGTGCTGCACCTGGTGAAGGCCGCACGGTCAGGCACTCCTCACTCCTTTAATCGAATTTCTCTTTTTATTTTCTACAAAACGTTACACCGTCCGTTTCTCTAATAATAATAATAATAATAAGAATAATATACTTTGGCCGTTGGCTCGAATTTCTCTTTCCTTTTAAATAAGTCATGATCTATTAGATTTTTTTTAGGAAAAAAAAAAGGAAGAAAAAGAAAAATTCGGACGACATGCTTTTGATCAACAAAAGCACTGTTTTGAGGGGGGGGGGCAAGGTTAAAATGAACAAGGAATCGAACCTGAAATGGAAAAAAAAATCAAAAAAGAGACCTATAGATGATTTGTTTAACATTTGGATCATACAAATTACTAAAAAGAAAGGTTATAATTTACAGGAACTAAAAAAGAAAATACGGGATTTAATAAGAAAAAGAAAAAGGGTGAAAAAAATAATAAAGGGAAAAGGAATTAAGGAGAGAAGAAAAGAGCATTATCTCATGACCCGCCCCAAGAGTATTGTCAAACTAGGTCGTTAGACACCTACTCCGATTATTGTTCAAAAACTTGGTCAGAACATTCTGAACGAATACTTATGTATCAAGTTTTTATAATTTTCTCTTATAAATATCTAAACTATTATAGAATACCCTTGATTTAGAGGGTTTCATAGACATCTAGAACAAACAATTATAACCACACATTCAGAAGGTGGAACCACTATAAATATCCTACTCCTCTCAATTGTAAATCACCATTAAATTGAAAGTTCTCTCCTTTGCAAAGCTCTCTCTCTTGTGCCTTCAGTTTCCTTGTCCCTTTCTAACCTCTCTTGATTCCAAGTCGATTCTCTTAAATTCTTTAAGGTTTACTTAGTTCATCTTTTCTCACAAGGTGTCTAAGTGTTGCACGAATTAGCACGATCCAAGCCTAACTCCGTGACAAGTGGTATCAGAGTACGGTTGAATTGTAACTTCAACTTGGTTATTGCTTGAGTTGTGAATATGGCAAGTGAGGAAAAAATTGTTACTACTACCATTGAGGAGCAACCGATCAAGCTTCAAGCTCATAAGTGAGAAGAGCAACGTGCTCCAGCTAAATGTGGGAAGTCCAAAGCCGCAACAAAGGAGCTTGTGTAGTCTCATATGGCTATCCTAGAAAAGAGCATCACGGATGTGAGTTCCTTAGTGAGAGAATTAAGCGATCAAATCGACAAATTGATCTATGAGAATGCTGAAATCACTAAAGCTGCCAAGTTTATGATCGGGGAATTCAACTACACATTCAAGGGAGAATTGAGCTCCCTTAGTTAAGAACTGTCTGATCTACAGAAGTTTGTTGAAAGAGAGATTCACGATCTTCATAGGGAGATGGGTTCACTTCGTCGAAACAGTCCACTTTCGACAAGTATCGCTAGCACAAGCAGCACTACTGTTAGGCACGGTCTAAAAGTCCCCAAACCTACCATGTACAATGGCACTCGCAATGCCACTACTGTAGAAAACTTCCTCTTCAGCCTTGAACAATACTTTGAGACCATGGTAGTTGTTGATGACATTGCTAAGATAAATAATGCCTCAATCTTTTTTCGGGATGTTGTTCAACTATGGTAGAGAAGGAAGCATTCAGAACGGGAAAAAAGTCTGTGTGTGATCAACACATAGAAGCAATTCAAGGTTGAGTTGCGCAAGCACTTCTTCCCTCACAATACGGATAGCGAAGTTAGAGGGAAGTTGCGTCGTCTCGAGCAAACAGGTAGTGTTTCTGAATATATTAAAGAATTTACTACTCTTATACTTGAGATTAATGATCTATCTAACAAGGACTTCCTTTTCTACTTTAAAGATGGCTTGAAGGATTGGGCAAGAATAGAATTGGATAAGCGTAACGTGCAGACTTTGGATGATGTCATTGCTGCAGCCGAAACGCTGACCAACTACTCGACTCATTCCAAGAGTAAAAAGCCTAACTCTAATAAAAGTGAGGGAGAGAAGGGTGGACAGAAAAGAGAAGCAAGCCACAAGGAAGGAGGACATCAAAAATCCTCAAATGGAAAACCCAAGAACTCTTCGGGTAAGCGTGATGGACCTCTGAGGCCTTGCTTCATTTTTTACGGACAACATTGGGTTAAGGATTGCCCTAATCGCAAGGCGATGAACGCTATTGTGGCGGAACTCAACAAGGAGAGGTTTAAAGAGGAGCCTCAAACCGATTTGGGAGTTATCCAACACTCGGGTACTCTCTCCAAGCTTTTCTCTCTAACTGTTTCCAAGGAGAAAGGCTTACTGTATGTTGATTCGTTCATTGAAAGTAAAGTTGTGGGTGTTATGTTAGATATGGGAGCCACACATAACTTCATGGACGTACAAGAGGCCAAACATCTAGGTCTCAAACTTTCCAAAGGAGTTGGCACCATAAAGGCAATCAATTCCGAAGTAAAGCTAATTCATGAGATAGCGGAGGGAGTAATCGTTAAGATTGGCAATTGACAAGGTAAGTTAGACTTTACCATTGTCCCTATGGATGATTTTAAAATGGTTTTGGGTCCTACTTTATTGTGCAAAGCTTTAGCTTTTCCCGTTCCTGCATCGAATTCCCTTGTGATTCTCGACAACCATAAGATCCAAGTGATTCCGTTGAAAAGCATAGAGAAATCTAAAGCATCAATAATATCTACCTTGCAATTCAAACGGAGTCTTAAGGTGGATCAAAATTATGTTGTCACCATAAGGGAATTAAGGGATGAGGAAGACATGACAAAGCCTACTCCTGCACTACCACAACCCATTCAAGCTGTCCTTAAAGAGTTTAAGGACATGATGCCTTCGGAGTTGCCTAAGAAACTTCCTCCCAAACGAGATGTAAATCATCACATCGAGCTAGAACCGGGTGCCAAACCTCCTACCATGGCCCCTTACCGCATGACACCTCTCGAACTTGCGGAACTAAGAAAGCAACTTAAAGATTTGCTTGACTTGAGCTATATCCAATCATTAAAAGCCCCTTACGGTGCTCCAGTCATATTTCAAAAAAAGAAAGATGGATCGCTACGAATGTGCATAGACTACCGAGCCTTAAATAAAGTAACCATTAAGAACAAGTACCTAATTCCACTGATAGCCAATCTCTTTGATCAATTGGGGAAGACAAGGTACTTCACAAAGTTGGACCTAAGGTCGGGGTACTATCAAGTTCATATAGCGCCTAGTAATGAGTCGAGGCATTATAGAGCTTTCGAGTTCCTAGTTATACCCTTTGGTCTCACCAATACCCCTGCTACCTTCTGCACGCTAATGAATAAGGTACTTCATCCTTTCCTTGACAAATTCGTGGTAGTTTATTTGGATGACATAATGATATATAATAACACTCTTGAGGAGCACAAAAAGCGCTTGAAACAAGTCTTTTAAGTTCTACACGAAAATGAGTTGTATGTTAATAAGGAGAAGTGCTCTTTTGCGGAGCAAGAGATGGATTTCCTTGGTCACAAGATCAAGGATGGCAAGTTTATGATGGATCGAGCAAAGGTCCATGCCATTCAAGAGTGGGAGCTTCCAACAAAGGTCTCTGAATTGCGATCATTCTTAGGACTAATCAACTACTATCAGCGGTTTATCAAGGGATATTCTGTCATAGCCGCACCATTGACGGATCTACTAAAAAAAAACGTCATATGGCATTGGTCGAAGGAATGCCAATCTTCCTTTAAGAGATTGAAACATTCAATTTCTAAAGAACCTGTCATGGCTCTACCCAACTATGAGAAGACTTTCGAAGTTCACACGAACGCATTTGACTTTGCCATTGAGGGAGTCTTAATGCAAGATAGGCATCCCATTACCTACGAAAGTTATAAACTGAACGATACAGAAAGGCAGTACACTGTCCAAGACAAGGAGATGACTACCATCATCCACTACCTACGCACATGAAGGCACTATTTGCTTAGAAGTCAATTTATGATCATAACCGACAACGTCGTTATAAGTTACTTCCAATCGTAAAAGAAGCTTAGCCCCAACAAGCTCGTTGGTAAGACTTCTTGGCCGAATTCGACTACAAACTTCAATATAAATCAGGTAAAGCTAATGTTGTTGTTAATGCGCTAAGTCGAAAGACAGAATTAGCATTATTATCCGTCAGCACACCAAAGAGTAACTTTTTTGAACGAATCAAGGAAGGCACGTCATAAGACAATTTGGCCAAGAATTTGCTAAGGATGACTAATGAAGGGAAAACTCGATGATTTTGGCTAAACGATGGGATTCTCATGACAGTTAGTCATCGAGTCTTCGTACCTAAGTGGGGAAACTTACGAAGGAACATTCTCAAAGAGTGTCACGATTCTCTATGGGCTGGTCACCCAAGTATGGCATGAACCCTTGTCTTCGTCCAACAAAGTTATTATTAGCCACAAATGCAAGATAATGTTAAGGCCTATATGCGGACTTATCTCATTTGTCAACAAGACAAGGTGGAACAACAACGCCCCACCAATCTATTTGAGCCATTACCAATTGCTGAAAGACCTTAGAAAAGTGTCTCAATGGACTTCATCGTGGCCATACCCAAGTCTAATAGGTTTGAAAGCATCATGGTGATTATTGATCGATTTAGTAAGTACGCTGCCTTCATTCCAGCCCCCGCTGATTGCAAAGTCGACGAAACAGCTCACCTATTCTTCAAGAACGTGGTGAAGTTGTGGGGAGTACCTAAAAGCATAATAAAAGATAGAGATCCTCGCTTTACAGGCAAGTTCTGGTGCGAGTTGTCCAAATTATTGGGGACTAATTTGAACTTTTCAACCAGCTTCCATCCCCAAAGCGATGACCAAACCAAATGCAGTAACGCTTTGTTGGAACAATACCTACGGCACTATGTCAGTGCCCATCAACGAGATTGGGCAAATTTGCTTAATGTTGCCTAATTCTCCTACAACCTCCAAAGGAGTGAAGTAGGAGGCAAAAGTCCATTCAAAATTGTCACGGGACAACAGCCTCTAACCCCAAGTGCTGTTGCCTCTTTTTACACGGGAAGCAACCCTGCTGCTTACAAATTTGTAAAGAAATGACACGATGAGGCAGACATCACAAGAGTCTGCCTTGACAAAACTGCCAAACGGATGAAAAAGTGGGTCGATGCCAAGCAACACCCAAAGGAATACACAAAGGAAGACTTGGTGATGATAAAATTGTTACCTAACCAATTCAAGTCCTTACACAAAGTGCATAAAGGCTTGGTAAGGAGATATGAAAGGTCATTTCCCATAATCAAGCGAGTAGGGAAGGCTGCCTACCAAGTCCAACTTCCCTTAAGACTCAAAATTCACAATGTCTTCCATGTAAGTCTTCTAAAGACCTTTCATAAAGACACTGAATATCTAAGTCGTGGAGAATCCAAGCGTGTACCAACTACAGTCATCATCGAATTTAACAGGGAAATGGAATGCATCCTTGCTGATAGGGTGATACGAAAAAAGGGAGTTCCTAACTACACCAAATACTTAGTCAAATAGAAACATCTATCAGACCATGAGGTTAGGTAGGAACGAAAAGATTTGCTTTGGCAATTTGCTGACCACATTCAACATTACAAGGACAAAAGCGTGACAAGGATGTCACGAGATCAAGTGGGGGAAGATGTCACGGCCCGTCCCAAGAATATTGTCAAACTAGGCCCATTGGACGCCTAGCCTGATTGTTGCCCAAAGACTTGGCCAGAACATTCTAAACGAATGCTTATATGTCAAGTTTCTAGAATTCTCTCTTGTAAATATCTAAGTTATTTTAAAATAGTCTTGATCTATAGGGTTTCATAGACATCTGAAACAAACAATTGTAGCCACACATTGAGAAAGTAGAACCACTATAAATACTTCACTCCTCTCAATTGTAAATCACCATTGAATTAAAAGTTCTCTTCTTTGCAAAGCTCTCTCTCTTGTACCTTCAATTTCCTTGTCTTTTTTTAACCTCTCTCGAATTTAAGTCGATTCTCTCAAATTTTCTAAGGCTTTTTTTTTTTTTTTCACAAAATGTTTAAATACTGTACAAATTAGTACGATCCAAACCTAACTAAGTGACAATTTAGTGCCGTCGAATATGGAGCTCGAGGCAGAGGCACTCAAGCGGGGAGAGCTCAGTTCCCAAATGGGACTTGGTGCATGAATGGAAAATCAAGTTCGAGTGGTGTCCGGCTCATCCGGCTATGCCCATCAAAAATTCCTCATAGTAATTGTCTAATTAATTTAATCCTGATGGGTCTCTTAGATAATATTTGATTTCAAATATATGAGACGAGTCTGACCCACCCGATTCAGAGGGCTTTTCATTATTATTATTATTATTATTAATCATTAGAAACTAGAGCCAGAAATTAAAAGTTGCAACAAACCCAAAATCTTGAAATAAATCCACGCCGTGACGTTCGTTTCTGCCTTCCTCTGTCTCTCTCTCTCTCTCCTCTCTTTCTGCCTTCATTATAGTTCGGTTTTTTAATTCCACACGTGGCTTGTTTACAGGGTAAATACTAAACATGGGGAAAAATTTTTTTCAGTTTATCATTAAAAAAATACTAATCTTGTTAGGATAAACAATTTTATATAAATAAATTTATTTTAAATATTTCATGATAAATCAATAAAAATTTTTCCAAATTTTTTTTTTATCTCTAATGTCACACTAGTGTGTTAGTTTTCATCTCATCTTTAATTGACGATATATTAGATTTGAATCTAAACTCAAAATTCATAATATAATTGTTAAAAAGGAAAGGTCCGTGCTAGATTTAGAAGCTTTATTTATTTATTTATTTTGTGGGTAATTAACCCTTTAAGTTAGGATAAAAATTCGAGTTATACGCCAAGCAAGAAGCAACTATGGCTTATTAGCAGAATCAACTTCTGGCAGTTTGATGCATTGACTCAGGTGTACTGAAGCGTAAAAGGTCGTGACCATTGAAAATGTTATGTATGCACTTTTCCAACGAGAAAGCAACGAAGCAACAGTCACGATCGCTGGCTTCTTAAACTGTGTAATAGATATCGGCAATATTGTTCGCCGTTGGGGTTATTAATATTGGAGCCCTTTTTGTTACGTGCAAACAATTGGAACATTACCAACCACGCGTGTAGCTTCCAAGGGGGACAATTATATTCTAGTCTATTTGTCGTGGTCACGTGAGGTGGCAGACTCCCCATCCCTCTCTGAACAATTTGAAAACAAGAGAGACGGCATGTTCAAGTCCTTAACAATTAGTGTATTTTTTTTTTAGGATAATTTTCGCTGCTATTAATACCAAGGGCTCCTTGGTTAATTTTTTCATTTAGTTTTCAAATCAAATTTCTAGCATTCGAATATTGCGGGAATTACATCCAAATCTTGGAGGATGAGATTGTTGCCATAGTGCTTTAATGATAAAAAAAAACCAACCTCGATTGTTTTTGGGCGCTTTATATCATACCAAGTGTTATGATAGATAAATTTCTTTTTTTTAAAAAAAAGAGTAAATACAGAATTATCTCATTTTGCCACCAGTAGTTTCTTTTTTTGTTTGTTTGTTTGTTTTGTTAAATTAAAGTGAGAGAGATACGAGAATCTAGAAAAAAAAATAAAAACAAGGGAATCTATGTAATTACATATATTGGCGGTTGAATAAAAATTCATGTGTCAGGCGGGCTTGGGACCATAACTTTTTCTTAAACAACTTTGGATTGACACCCTATTTTGTTGTTAGAAGCAATGTCCACGTGCGTGTAAATGGGTTTACCTGGGCCTTTTTTTTTTTTGTGTCTCATTGTTATATCTTGCATACTTAAAGGTCTAACTTTGGAGGAAGCGCCCATCTCGACCACATCAGAACACAAAAGTTATTAATCCTACCATCAAACTTTATATCTGAAAATTACTAGCAAAGAAGGATTCTTTGATTAACTTTGAAATCATTGACCATTGATGAATGGCTTCACGAACAGGTACACGCAGAGGAGAAAAGAACGGTCGAGACATAAAAAAAAAAGGGCAAGTGTCAAAATAAAAAACAAGCGAGGCGATAGAAAAGAAAAGAGGTAAAATGGAACTGAGGGGAAATTATGAGGACGTGATTCACGTGTGATGGAATGGAAGATGGAAGAAGCATTTAATTTAGGCAGACACGATCATATAAAAGGGCAATTTATTGTTGGGAAAGGGAGACGTCGACGTGATCCATTCCAAAGATTTTTTTTTTGTTTTTATTTTTGGGTACAATCACAGAATTATATTTTATCAAACGAATAAAGCGAATATTTTCGCTTTTCACTTAAAAATAAATACAACAACCTGACAAATACGACTCTCTTTCGAGAGAGAGAGATACATATCATATATATGTATTTTTGACCCGACCTCTTGACGTGACGAGGAATGCCGCGTGGATCTGGACTTTGGACTGCATGCCACCCGTGAGAACATTGATAGGAAGGGAGGGAAGGCAACTAAATACACCTATCTAACCATTCAAATTCTAAAGAAATCCACGAAAAGAAGAAACCAGCAGGAAAAAAGTTTGACAAACGGTCGTGCGGCCGGGCGGTGGAAAGCGGCCGGACCCTCAAATCCTCCTCCCACGCCTGCCTCGCCTCGCCCCGCCCCGCCGAATCAATTTGTCAGAAACTCTAAGATGGAGGGGGCCCGTCGGCGTTCTGCTACGGCTACTCCCAATAAACAATACCAATACCAACCCATGAAAGCAAAAACTGTAAAAGCGGTGGTAGAGGACGACGACACCACCAGTGGTGGCTACATACAGCAAAGGCGGAAGGCCTTCTCGGGCTCGGTATCAGTCTGTGCCTCAGATGCGTTGCCTCTCCGCCTCTGCTTTACTAACGCCATCTTCTTGGCCTTGTTCTTCTCCGTCGTTTACTTTCTGCTGGGCCGCTGGCGCGAGAAGATCCGCACCTCAACCCCTCTCCACAGCCTCTCCCTATCTGAGATTGCCGCTCTCGTTGCTTTCCTCGCCTCTTTCATTTACCTTCTTGGCTTCTTCGGCATCGACTTCGTCCAATCCCTCATCCTGCGACCCTCTACTGATGATGTTTGGGCCGCCGATGCCGATGATGATGTTCATATCCTCAAAGAAAATTCTTGCAAGTTGCCACCCTGCGCTTCATCCCTTGAGTGCTCTCTTCTTCCTCCTCCTTCCTCCAAACACATCACCAGAATTCCTCTTCATCTCCCCAAGCCCCAGCCCGCCGCCGCCAAAGCGCTCGACGATATTCCAACTCTGAGTCCAATTCCCGCAGCCTCCTTGGCTTCCACACAAGAAAAAGAACTAGAACAATACGAAGGAGAAGACGAGCGCATCATCTCTTCTGTGGTCGCCGGTGTCACTCCCTCCTATTCTCTAGAGTCTAAATTAGGGGACTGCAAACGTGCTGCCGCAATCAGGCGAGAGGCTTTGCAGAGGATGACTGGCAAGTCCCTCTCAGGTTTGCCTCTGGATGGCTTCGATTACGATTCCATTTTGAGACAGTGCTGCGAGATGCCCGTTGGGTATGTTCAGATCCCCGTTGGGATTGCCGGGCCTTTGTTGCTGGACGGGCTGGAGTACTTCGTCCCAATGGCCACCACTGAAGGCTGTCTGGTTGCCAGCACCAACAGGGGCTGTAAAGCCATTCACTTGTGCGGGGGGGCCACCTCCGTGTTGCTCAGAGACGGGATGACGAGAGCACCGGTTGTCAGATTTCCCAACGCCAAGAGGGCTGCCCAATTGAAGCTCTACTTGGAGGATCCTGACAATTTCGAAACCGTCTCCGTGGCTTTTAGAAAAACTAGCAGATTTGCTAGGCTCCAGAGCGTCAAGTGCTCTATTGCCGGCAAAAATCTTTACTTGAGGTTCTGTAGCAGCACCGGCGACGCTATGGGAATGAATATGGTTTCTAAAGGTGTCCAGAATGTCTTGGATTTCCTCCTAGATGACTTTCCTGACATGGACGTCATCGGAATTTCTGGTAATTAACGTCTTCTTTTTTTTTATTTCTTCGTCAGATTTTTAGATCTCTTATTTATAAAATTTTAATAATGCTCCTCCTCAGATTAATATTAATATTACTGTTATGGATCTGGCTGCTGGCATGGCATGCTTTTCTAATGCTTGGTCATACTAATTAGTTAGTGTATGGTATCTGTTTAACTGACGGACTGATTCGGTTTTCCTCCTCCAAAGAGGTGACGGCGGGGCTTCAGTTATTCATGATTGAATTAATTACAATATGAATATTACTATGAATAGGAATGTAGGTTTTGATGATGACGATGATGATGATAATGAAATGATGATGCGATGACCGATGCATCAGGAAACTTATGTTCGGACAAGAAGCCGGCAGCTGTGAACTGGATAGAAGGAAGGGGCAAGTCGGTGGTATGCGAGGCCATCATCACAGGGCATGTGGTGAAGAAGGTGCTGAAGACGAATGTGGAGGCGCTGGTGGAGCTTAACATGCTCAAGAACCTGGCTGGTTCTGCCATGGCCGGAGCTCTTGGAGGATTCAATGCTCATGCCAGTAACATTGTCACTGCAATCTACATAGCCACCAGCCAAGACCCCGCACAGAATGTTGAAAGTTCCCATTGTATTACCATGATGGAAGCTGTTAACAATGGACAAGATCTTCACATCTCTGTCACCATGCCTTCCATTGAGGTAATTTAATTTTGTCTCTATGAATGATCCGTTATTAGAAGAAGAACAAGTGTTTGAGATGGATGACTGGGTATTACACTACAATTGACTTAATGTAATGAAATGTAGTACTACATTTCTTTTCCTTTGAAACCAAAAATCAATAATAAAATTTCGTTGTCATCATCTTTCGTTTCAGGTTGGTACTGTGGGAGGCGGCACTCAGCTGGCATCCCAGTCTGCTTGCTTGAACTTGCTTGGGGTCAGGGGTGCTAGCAAAGAGATGGCAGGAGCGAACTCAAAGCTCCTAGCCAGCATTGTAGCCGGCTCTGTTCTTGCCGGGGAGCTCTCTCTCATGCCGGCAATTGCAGCGGGGCAACTTGTTAAAAGTCACATGACATACAATAGGTCGAGCAGAGATGTCTCAGAGGTTTCATGTGCTTCGTCTTCTAGCTAAATACGGGGGATGGCTGGCAAATAGGTAGCAGATTTCCTTCAATATGAGTTAATTGTCTCATAATTGTCATCACTGCCTGACAGGTTTGTGAAGTTATTCGGAAGGAGCAATGTTACAGCACTCAGGTTTCATTGGATGTTGATATGGTGGCTGCAGACAGGCCGGCAATGGGTTTCTGAAGCAGGTTGAACTTCATCCCTCGCATTTAAAAGCAGAAACTAATTTAGAGCCTGAAACTGAGGGACTTAATGGTCTGTTCTGTCGGAAAACATCGATGAGTTTTAACCTCGCTTGTCTTGCTATCGATGTTATGACGCGATGAAGGCTTTAGGATGTGAAGCTGATGGAGGCCAGCCTTTAAAGCAGTCATTACTGGTTTAGAATGAGAATTAATCGGCCAATCAGGTGCTTCAGCTGTCTGTTGCGAGGCAGGATGCTCAAAAGTATTATGGAGAATCTTTGGCCTTCTTACAGCATGGGGTGTAGGTATCAGCGGGCCAGAACTCAGATGCCAGGTTAGATTAATCAGTCAACCTCATCGATGTCATAGGACCTGTTCTTATGCGATTGTGACTGCAAACCTGAAAATATTTTTCTATGGGACGTTCGGCTGCATGCTACAGGTGTCTCTATTTTCAATAACACGGTGCATATTTGTTCATGCCACTTTGTTAACCCATCCACATATTGCATTGCTGGTCAGATTGGTCGAACCATTTAGCTTAAGCTCATGAAATTCATGACAAAGAAAATGAACTCCTCTTACACTTTCAGATAAATAATTAGTTTCTCGATTTGATTTTAAATACTTATTTGGTACCAATGTCGCCGATTTGATCACGTACCATTACTAGACGCAATGCTAACCAAAGGCAGCCTGGTTTACGAAGCAAGATTGCTTACCAAAGATCTAAGGGCAAGTCCGCGCATTTGAATCCCTTAGCTGTTCCAGCGATTCCTAATATTATGTCAATCAGCAGTTAACAATGTAGTCCATAATAGCCTACCCAAAAAAGGCAAATACTACTGTCGCCAATAATAGTTCATAAGATAAAAAGTTGGGACTTGGAACTTGGAACCCTGCAAAGCTATTTTTCTCAACATCCTGCTACTGCTTTCTCACTTTTTTGACCAAGGACTAGCATCATGGCATAGCCCGAGGATAAGTAGGAATCATAAGTCAATAGAAAGGTTGACCTGTGACCGCCAGAGATGCAAATGCTGATGAACTCCTCTTTAAAACTCGAAATCTGAAGTTGTTAGCCAGGTTTCAGATTCGATTTCAAAAGCCTCTCATGCTAGAATTGTTTGCCTTCAAATGTCTGACCAAATTGCCAGCTTGCTGGTGCAACACTGTAAGATGTGATGGTTGTTCCACTGATAGTAGTCACCTCGAAGGATAGGGGTTGCCCTACAAGATTGATGTTGGACTGCCAGTTTTGTCCCCAGTTCCTTGCCATAGGTATCCATCCTGTTCTTGATCCCTTCACTTTCACAGCAACAACTTCCCCATCTAATCCTACGTTAGTAAGGAGGACTTGAAAAAAGTGAACATTCCCACTCACTGTGTATCTCAGCCCACCCTTTCTTTCACACTTGACCCTACACAAATTGGCGTAGAAAACGGCGACTTAAGCACAATACCAAAGTCCAGGAAGTGGACAATGTGTTTAATCACTCAATTTGCCACTAACTTGTTAATCAATTAGTTTTGCCTCACCTCCTATATTGTATTGGCACGATATCTGCTTTCCTCTCTGCAATTTCAACAAACGCTTCCTCTGACATCTCAAAATGTTCTTTGGGAAAGTTGCACCAGCCACCATACTCTGATGAAAGCCCATAATTTGGAGGACAGAAATCTGTCGCCGTAAGAATGACTAAGGGGCTGCCTTGCAGGCACCACAGGATATGATCTACACATCTTACCTCAAAGCAAGCCCCGCAGGTACTTCCCCTTTTGAAAAGCATGCTGCTTAGTCCAGCGCTATACTTTCCATAGGTAGCCTTGTGAAGGTCCCCGTACCCACAAGCTCCTTCTACAATATTAGCAAATGGCTTATGCATACTTGAAAAGTGTGAATAGACATAAAATGACGGAAGATTATGCGTTGATGCCGGAAGTTTCATGCACATAAGATCTATTTGACAGAAGATTACCGATGGTGATTGGCCCAACTGTTTCTTTTGTGTATGTTGCAGTAGCAGACTTCCATTCCTCATCATTGGCAGTGGCCTTGCATGCCTGTGATAAAATCAAGCAGAGAAATATGGCTTGAAGAGCACCCATTTGAGATAATTTGTCTTTGGGAGAACTCCGATTTCTACTTTAATCAGAGGTGGCTTGATTTTTTATTTTTCTCTTTTTTTTTTTTTTGTCTCTTTGGTTTCTCTTTTTTATTGATTGCTGGGAATTGAAGCTTGATTAAAGTCCACTTTTTCCTTAGCGAAATGTCCTGAATCGCCTTTGCTGTAATGGAGGTGGCTTGATTTGTCCGTGGACTCTGTGGAATGCACTGCACAAATTTGACAGAAAGCCGAACGTCAAGCCCTCGGTTCAATTATGTGGGACGTTCAGCAAGCCCAAGGCGAAGTATTGTCTAGTGGAGACCATCAGGACAAAAAGTAGTTCTCCTTGTCTTTTAAATTCATACTTTTACAAGCTGCGAGTGTGAAACTGTTGATGTTCCCAAAAAAAAAAAAAGAGAGAGAGAGAAGAGAAAGAGGGCCTGGTGATGCATTTGCCAAAATATTTGAGTGAGCACAGGAATAGGCTTGTCATTGTGGCAGACACATTTGGCAGAGGGCGTAGGAATAACCCGGAAAATGAGCTCCAGAAGGACGTGATGCAAGGACGGAAGGACGGAGAGGAAGATTTATGATATGGGGTTTACATAGGTTTCATTTAATTTTTTAAAATAAAATATAAAATGTGTAAATAATTAAAATAGAATGTATAATTGAGTGTCATATCTCTTACATTTAGCATTTTTCAATAATTATTTGTACATTTTTTGAGTTTTGTGCATATTATATTTTAACTGTAAGTATATTATATGTTTTTTCAAAAAAAAAAAAAAAAGAAGAAAAACTATCACTCCCTTGTATCCATCCGCCGTTCTAAGGTTTTTTTTCCCCTAAAAAATTTCTACATTGGATTTGGTTTCCACGTGTTTCTTGCAAATATTACACGTTAATTTTGGCTCTTCTTTTCAGAAAGAAACCAAAGCGGAGGGTCTGGGGCGGAGGGAAGGAGAAAGCGTGATTGACGGATTGGGAGAACCAAGGCTGTAGATGTCATTGCCCATTGGGTTAGGACTTGGGATTTTTCTTTTTTTGTCTGCTGGGTTATAATAAGGGCGAAGTTATGGGCAGGGGTCGTCCAGAGAGTAATGGAAATAAATTAATCAGTTAATATCTCTTCGTGAAGAAATTTGTGAAATAAATCCCTTTCAATAGGTTTTCAATCTTCTTCCAAATGAGATAATTCAATTTCTTCTGCAAACTAGCCAAATGTTTTCTTTTTATTTTTTCTAACCATACAAACAAAACAATAAATTATTCAATGTCGGAGAATTTAGTGAACATGCTCTCCGGGCCGTGTTCTACGAGTAAACGGAATCTTCTTCAAGATTTTGGGAGAAAACTAACCTAAAAAAGAAAACAATTGTTACAAAATTAAAAGAGTATTACTCTGTGAGCGTAGATTAGAGAGATATAAGTGAAAATATTTTTCAGCAATTTTGATTGGTTGCTTTAAAAAAATATTATAAAAATTTCTGATTAGTTACTTTATATGTACACCTTCCTGTACTTTTTAAAAATTATGTCAAATAATTTGTTTAAAATTAAAAATGGTTGATGGAGAAACAAACATCGAAGTTTGGAGACTACTGATCAAGGGCTTTGGAGTTTCACAACCAGGTTGTCAAAGCTCAAAGCAACTGATGGATAGGAAAGAAAAAGAGAATTTTATGGTAGAGTTTAATTTTGTTTTATGCCACCAAAAATGTCCAAAAACAAAGAGAAAATTATTTTCATAAGATTTAGGAAATAAAAGGGAAAAAATATGAACGCAATCAAATTTTGGTCAAAAAAAAAACAAAGGAATCAAATAAAAAAAATGACACTGTAAAGAAAAATGTGTAACTTTATTTTAATTAGTGTCTACTGAAATTTAAATTCAAAATTTTTAATTTGAGAGACAATTCTAATATTATTGGACTAAAAATACATGACCCAACACAAATTATGTTTCAGTAAGCGCAACACAAATGTGACGTGTGCGTGGGTTCGTAAAAGAAGGCCTCAATTATATTACAACATGGGCCCACAATCAGCCCTTAGCCCCTCTATAATATATTTTTAGTAAGGCCAAGCCCTACAAGAGGAAGAGGATCTTCTCACTCCCAAACAGAACCTTATTGGGAACCCAGCGGGTTAAGTGACAGCGCACGTGAATGAGAGAGAGAGAGAGAGCAGTCACCAGAGGAATCTTTCCATTCTTCATCCGGTTTCCTTTATATTATTTATACATATTGTAAATTGAGAATGGAATGAAACAAAGGTAGGCTTGAATACCATATTTTATGTGCCACAAGTCCTTGTTTTCTCCTCTAGCTAATCTGCCAGCAACAGTTAAACAGTAAGCTTCCTGATTGAAATGATTTTTTTATTTTTTTATTTTTTACTACACCACAATTACTTGCAGAAATGTTTTTCAGGGGACGGTTCTAATCCCACACAAAAAAATAATAATAATAATAATAAAAAAGAGAAAATAAAAATAAATAAAATTTATGATCGAGATATCGAATTATGATTTGGGGAAGGAACATGCCAATTAAATAAAAACCAGCCTCAGAGCGAGTACGTTGCAGGCTCTGCAAAATCACAAGTAGTCTGCTACCGCTGACCTCTGTTTATGTCTATGTCTACCTCTACGTGGCTATTATTCACGTTAACAATCATCCTCACCCTAACTGATCCGAACCTCGTGCCAGCAGCACTAGTACAAGAAGCGCAGGCACAAGCACTAGCACAGGCCCAAACCCAAGGAGCGGCTGAAGATTCTTCCTCGGCGGCGGCCGCCGCCATCATATCAAGATTCCGACGCTACCTCCAAATCAATACTTCCCAGCCAAACCCTCTGTATGCGCAAGTGGCCGATTTCCTATTTGCCGAGGCCCAATCCATCGGCCTCCACACCCAATCCATCGAGTTCGTCCAGGGGAAGCCTCTCCTGCTTCTCAAATGGCCTGGCTCCGACCCTCGCCTCCCCTCCATCCTTCTCAACTCTCACACCGATGTCGTCCCGGTGGAGCCCCATAAGTGGGCCCACCCTCCCTTCGCTGCCCACCTCGATTCCCTCGGGAACATCCATGCCAGAGGCTCCCAGGACATGAAGTGCGTTGGTATGCAATACTTGGAAGCCATTCGCCGCTTGAACTCTTCTGGCTTCCGCCCTATCCGCTCCGTCTACCTCTCTTTCGTCCCCGACGAAGAAATCGGTGGCCACGATGGTGCCCAGAAGTTCGCTGACTCCTCTATCTTCAGCGACATGAATGTAGGGATTGTGCTCGATGAAGGTCCTCTCTCTCTCTCTCTTTTTTTTTTTTCCCTTTCGCTTTTGCTTTTGTATTTGTATGTTTTAATACTCTTATTTTGCATCTGTAAATCTATAATTCTGCATATACTCCCTAGACCTTTTCGCTTTGTTGTACATGGGAACACGTAACACACTATACTAGACCTCTATTTGTTTCGTTTTGTTTGTAATCCATTCAACGAAGTTCCAAATGTTTGTGTCTTGTCTGGTTTTGAGAACAGGGTTGGCTTCGCCCAACGAGAACTACAGGGCGTTTTATGCGGAGAGGAGTCCTTGGTGGCTGGTCATCAAGGCCACTGGGTCTCCAGGCCACGGAGCTAAGCTCTTTGACAATAGCGCCATGGAGAATCTTTTGAAAAGCATTGAAAGTATTCGGAGGTTTCGTGCTTCTCAGTTTGATTTGGTGAAGGCTGGTTTAAAAGCTGAGGGAGAGGTCATTTCCGTCAACATGGTCTTTCTTAAGGCCGGCACTCCCTCCCCAACTGTAAGTGACCGAGTATCTGTGTTTTACCAATCTTTACCCATTTGTGCACTGCTTCTCTCTTTTCATGCCCCTATGAATGCAATTTCACTCTTCTTCTTCTTTGTGGCCAGGGATTTGTTATGAATTTGCAGCCATCCGAAGCAGAAGCTGGTTTTGATATTCGGGTTCCACCAACTGCTGATCCTGAACCTCTTGAGAGACGGATTACTGAAGAATGGGCACCTAATTCACGCAATATGACATTCCAGGTACTAATAAAGTTATAAAACACTTCATCCCTGATCTGTATCTTATCAGGAAACATGAAAAACATGCAACTTCATTGGTTGTATTGTATGACTACATTTGCATTTGCTGCATGAGTATGTAAGAATGTATCCTTGCTAATAGCTTTAAGATAGAGTCTGCTTTACCTTGGTGTCTTCTATGAAATTCAGATTCACCATGATTTGCCTGTGTAAGTTCTTATTGATGGAATAGAAAGAGAAGACCTTATTGTATTTTCATGATGAGAGGTAAGGCATGACTTGTGAGGACAGAATTCTGATAGCACGTAATGAGGATCAATTTATGATATTATTGGGGCCCATAAAGCAGGAACTTTTCTTTTAGGATCTTGTCAAGATTAATGACATTTATTTGGTTTTGGCGCATCTGTCTATAATTAGATGATAAGTGTGTTTTTTTCGAAGATGCATGATCTGGAAAAAAGTTAAGCCTTTATGTCTTGCCTTTTTTGGTCTTTTCTTTTTCCATTGAAAAAGATGGTTCTTTTGCTTTGCCAATTGGTTTAATGTGTTTGTTGCTTGGGCAGTTTAAGCAAAAAGTTTCAGTATATGACAAGCTTGGAAGGCCAGTTCTTACAAAGACGGACAATTCTAATCCATGGTGGAGCCTGCTAGAAGAAGCTGTCAGAAAGGCAAATGGAAAACTTGGTGTGCCCGAGGTCTTTCCTGCCTCAACAGATGCTCGCTACTTCAGGGAACGAGGCCTGCCTGCTTTTGGCTTCTCTCCTATGGCAAACACTCCTGTTCTTTTGCATGATCATAATGAGGTGAATTTCTAATATAATTGCCCCTCTTAATGTCTTTGCAGTCTTACTAAGGCATGATATCCAAATATACACACACATAAAAAAATCCTTTAAAACTGACATCATGATTTTTATTTTTTTGGATATTCAACATCTGTCTGGGAAAGCTTTAACCATCAGCATCTTCTTGTTGCAGTTCTTGAACCAAGCTGAGTACCTGAAGGGGATTGATATTTACGAGTCAATAATTAAAGCTTATGCATCTTATGTGGAACATGGATCTGTTGGAGTCCACAGGGATGAGTTGTAAGGCACAGCAGGGTTTGCCATCGATCTAGGATATGGCATTTTGTGCAAGTTTCTGCCATTGTAATATAATGTGCCTGTCAAGTTAACACATGAATAAGATAATGGTTTGATTATAAGCAGGACATATTGCTGACATTGAATTTTGGTGATTGGCGAAGTTTCCCTTCATATGGAAAAATTGTCGGTTCAGTTTTCTATTTGAAAATTCACCCATCGTCCACAATTGGTGATGTAAACCGTTTCCTCAGAAAGGGAAGGGAAAATTTTCGAGTCATTTTATCTCAGTTGTAGTTTCATGGGTATTTTACTAAAATGTCAATCAGTTATATCTCCGATTGAAAGACGTGTCCCGGTTTTAGATTAAAACAATGATATGTCGGATTTTTCTAGATGGCAACTTCAATAGCGTATCACAACTGTTATATTGTTACACTTTTCCTCCGTCTACTGATCTAAAAGTCTTAAAGGTGCTTCGCTGTTTGTGCGTTTATATTTTCTCGCGTCATTGCCAATGCTGAACAGCTGCGAAGATTCTATTGCTAGATCCGTACAGTGGACATGCGAGTTTGAATTTCCATGGTCTGGTCAGGCGCTCGGTGAATATCAGCAGTAAGAGCTTATGTACCTTTTTACATTCTGTTACCAATAATCTCTCCGGGAGCAAACCCATTCGGAAATGGTGGTACCGAATGGGAGCTGTATCACAATAACCCGACGCTTCATCTTAATTTGCCACAAGTCTGGCAAATAGATAGACAGTCCCCGCATACCCCGAGGTGTTTTACCGATTCTTACAGGTCTGCCCCTTCAACAAACGCATCGAGCCGAACACAAAGTTTCCCCAACCCAGATCTTGCAAGACAAAATTTGTGTCCGGAACATAACCCTATGGCATGAGTTTGTGAATAAGTTGGTTGAGCCATTCGTTGGTCTTACTGATCTTTGGATGCGAGTTATCAACCAAAATGAAAGGATGCACGAATCTGCTTATGGTTTACATTCCATTCCATTAATCAGCCCACCAGCACCATCAAGCTTTCCTGCTCTTTCAAGCAGATCAATCATGGAACCATACTATACTAGTGTTCCCGTCCAGGGTCCATCCCAAAGGAGCTTCTTCATTGATAGGAAGTAGTACCAAGCATCATATAAAAGCCCAACATGGCTGCATGCAAATCCGTACTGCAGTTAGGTTTACTCCCTGGAAAGCTTCATATACTGAAACGGCTTAGGGGCCTCTCCGCTGTAGACGTTTTGTGCTATAACACGGCAAAGCATATTCACAAACAACACCATCATGATTAACATGTCGACATAATTAGGATCACAAATTACATGCAAGACCTAAAGGGAGTGCTGGAAATTAAGGGCATAATTTTAAGAGGAAAATATACGGCTAAAATATAAAATATCTCTATCATAGTTTAACTGACTGACGGTGCAGAATTTCAAGTTGAATCATCAGCTTTCTCGACAACACAAATAACTAGTAAAATCACAAAATTTTACAAAAATCTTAGGATGTGAGAATAATAAATGATTATTCTCGTCTTTCGATTTTTATCTTTTCTTGTGTCTATATCTTAACAGACACTGGCGGGATAGATTATATGAGAAAAGGTAAAGAACTCCTTTTGACCGTCCTCCTTTGTAACCGTTTATTCAATTAGTTGCTTGCTTAATTTATTAGGTCGGGCAAATCATTCCATCGCGGACGACAGTAGCCATAAATCGTCAACACAAACAATGGATCTAGATATAATGGGTGAGGTGATCGTTTCGTTTTTCTCTCGGCAGCGGCAGCAACCGCAACCACCAAAAATGGTTGGTGGATACTTTCTTCCAGCATTTTTATTTTATCTATCTCTTAGTTTACTACTATTATATATATATATATATATAGATACACACACACGCACACTGGCTTCTGTTTCTTGGCGTTTCATTTCATTTCTCTAGCATTTTTAATTTTTAATTTTTGGTTTACATTTCAGCTTTTTCTTTTTTTTCCTTAAACAAAGGGGCGTAAAAATATCGAGGGGTGCATTATAAGATTTGGGTTTGGCCCGCAAAAAATAAAAGTGGGTAGGAGTGAGGGAGGCCCGTAAATCAGTCCATAGAGTTAATTCATATATATATATATATATAGTATTTGCTAGTTGGATTGGGTTCACTCCAAATCCAATCCAATATTGGACAGTATTTTTGGGTGAGGCCAAGCCCACGCAAACGAAAGAATGAAAATGAAATGAAATTCGAGAACGGGGAAGAAATCGCAAAACTCAAAATTCAAAAATTGGGGAAAAGAAGGGAAGATGGGGAGTGATTGGTGATCTACATCTTCCATCCTTCTTTCAGATCTTGTCTGCGTTTTCGTTGAATTTTCTCATTCTCAAATGAATAATTGGCTTTGAGCTGAGTTTGGATCACCGACTCTCTCTCTCTCTCTACTATCTGCTTAGAGTCAAGTCAGAGGAGCCCCCTGCAACGGCTGCCGAATAGCTGAAGGAAGAAAGAAGAAGAACAGTGGTGTGTGCGTGTGGTGGCAAAGGCAAGTGTCCCCACCCTCCGGGGAAATTCTAATTAAATCCCTTCGTTTATATTATTATTATGTTTAGTTTTAATGTTTATTTTCGGGGAAATAAACGGATGTTCATTCCTTTTTTCTGTTCTACTTTTATATACATACGTATACGTGTTCAAGTGTCAAGTTTCAAAAGCGTTCCAAAGGATGTCTAATTGATATATTTTTACCTATTATTATTATTAGTAGTAGTAGGAGTAGTATATGTAGAACTAAAGTAAACAAGCATCTCCGCCCTTTCTTCGTATTTTGTCCTTTTGGATTATTTGATTAATAAATCTTGGAAATTCATGAAGTGAAGAAGAGGAGAGGAGTAGCTAGAAGAAGCGAAGAGGGGGGGGGGAAGAGAGAGAGAGATGTCTCTGAGAATAAAAGCAGTGGTGGACAAGTTCGTGGAGGAGCTGAAGGAAGCACTGGAGGCGGATATACAGGACCGCATTATGAAGGAGAGGGAGATGCAGAGTTACATCCAAGAGCGTGAGCGCGAAGTCGCCGAGCGTGAGGCTGCTTGGAAGGCCGACCTCTCTCGTCGCGAAGTATGCATTTATTCCAATTCTTTCCCCCCGAACACACACACACACACACACACACACACATATTTGCTTCGTAAAATCATCTTTCGTCTTCCTTATTTCACAGTTAATGTAGCTTTAGCTCTGAGTTGCCTTTTTTTTAGGTGTGGAGGAGGTTGTCACTCCACCATTTACATTTTCTAGTTGTACATCTTATGGTGCGTTTCATGTCCCATGTCCTGATTACGCATTTTCCTTTCCCTTTGCTTTGTCCCTTGTCCTCAATAGTCAACACTTCATCCTTAGTAATTCTGCTTCACCCTCCTCTCTTTCTCAGACATTGTTGGTCATCTTACAATTCAGGCGGAGATTGCTCGTCAAGAAGCAAGGCTGAAGATGGAGAAGGAGAACCTTGAGAAGGAGAAGAGTGTCTTGATGGGAACTGCGTCCAATCAGGATGCTCAGGATGGGGCTCTCGAAATCACTGTAAGTGGTGAAAAGTACCGGTGCCTCAGGTTTGCAAAGGCAAAGAAATGAGGCTTTCGCTTTACAATTATTGAAGAAACACCCCTACCAGCAGTCATACCATTCGCATGACAACCACTAGTCCTACGGTTAGCTTTGCTATCACCACAAGGGAAGGGAAGAAGGGGTCCGGTGACTATGACTGCAGTAGAATAATCTTCCCGAAAGCACTTCATCATTAGTTGTGCATCAGTAGTCAGCAACTCTGCATGAAGCAATGAGGCTCAAGGAATCCAACTGCTTGCAGTTAGGAAGTGATACTTTCATTGCTTGATAACATCTCTGCTCAAATCACTTATTTGTTTCATAAAATTTCCCTCTGCTATCATCCTAATCAACTTTTATATTTCATATATTTGCCTTGGATGGCCCCTCGTTATTTCATTCACTTGCAAAAGAGGGTGCAACTCTTGTAGATTTCACATCTTTCTTTGCTTTTGCTGACTACATTTAAAGAGATGGACCAGCCAAAAGGAGAAGCATTGGAATAATGTGCGGCAAAAGCAACGATTAGTTATCACCTGAATGCATTGAATCTGTGCATCCATGTTTGAATGATTTTATTTTATTTTATGTTTTTTTGAGTTTCAATTTTAAGCTCTTTACTTTGGCCTCTCACCAGTCCTCCATCCCATGACCTGAGGACTTGACTATAAGCCAAACCAACAAGCTATCTTCTTAAAAATCTTGTTCACCCAAAAGTAGTATATATATATATATACATATACATACAAATTGCTCCGATCTGTCCCCGCTTATTGGCTGCTGGTTTTCTCATTGCAAGCATGGAATTAAGACCAAGGAATGCAAAATTTCCGCCATCAAAAATGGAAAAAGGGATGGAATTTTGCGCTCCTCCGCTCTGGGGCTGGATAAACGATTATATATTTTATATTCTTATCCATCCCAATGGCTTCTTTTTTGAATCACAAACAAAGGGAAAGTAGTTAATGGAAAGTAGGCTGAGAAACACGGTCAGCTTTATTTTTTTCTTTTTTGTAGCTCATCGTTCTGCCCCAACTTGTCTGACCGGAGAATGATTATTGGCAGGGAGTCCGTGATAAAGGTTGCTGCGAGTGTGACGATTAATTGCACCTTTGAAATTCCAAAGGACCTCAAGTTCGGAAGAAGCCTCGCGCATCATCACATAATAAAGTCGCCTCTCTCTCTCTCTTGACGTTAAAAGTTTGGGGGCCAAAGCAGATGGCCAACACCAAACTGATGATAGAACGGTTTGTTTCTGTTTGCGTACGAGCGTGCATGGGTGCTTGTGCTTTGGGTGTGTACACGGAGTCCCGCACTTGAGGCCTGTGTCCGCAAAAACAAGTGAAGAGGAATTATAACATTTTTACACATATACGAGAATTTGCAGGTGCTGGAGTACGCAACTCAACCTCTTGAAGCTAATATCTTTTAACAACTTAACTGTCGCCGTTCCGACGCGTATTCTCTAACGGATAGGCGACATTTACCACTCTAGTGTTGACCATGAACTTCGGTTAACCAAGTGTTCAATAGCAGAGCCGTTCCTTGCAGAAGTGCAAACAGCGCTAGGTTCCGCTACCCTACTACAAGGGATTAACCACATGCCTTTGTTAACGTCATTTTCAACATAACCCTTCCAGTCGCAAGGCTCTATGAATATGAGAGAAGCTTGAGCCTGTGAAAGTGTTCTTTGACTTGCATCCTTTTTTAGCACTGCAGTGTAATGAAATTTACATAATTTGGATTGGCAATTGTTAGACCAGGCCTTCAAAGTTGCGGGAAGGAGGCATGTAAGGCCCCAGCTAAGATAAAGACAAGTCAATCTGCATGTAAAACCAATAAAATAGGGCTTAACTTTTCCAAAAATGTAACAATCACTCTTTGATATGATGCAAAATTGAAGAAACTGGATCCTATAATTTTGATCTTATCAGTCATACATTACTTGCAGTACAAATTACAGGGAAGGAAGGAATACACTATTGGCAAGATGTTAATTTGAAGAAAATGTTTAGAAAGGTTAGGTGAAGTCTTGACGCTGAAAACACACCTCAATGAATGACTTGCAAAGCCATTGCACTATCTTGGTGGCTTCCCAATGTAGTGTAGATATATCGAGACAGAGACAACACTGGAAAGAGAAATGATACAGAAGTCAATAAGCATAATCATGCTTAATCTCAGGATAGCAATAATCACTATTCCTTCATATGTTATAAATGTGGGAAATGCACATAATTTCACCAATGATTATTGATTAAAGTATAAACTCTGCAATCAGATCAACTTGTGAGGATTCTATTCTTGTCAGTCCTAAATATATTCCATTCTAGTAGAATGCCAAATCTTCACAAGTTATCCTCGTTTGTGATTCATTGTCCATGAAAAAGGTAGATAGGTTAGATGCAATAGCCATTAAGGGTAGCTTACATTGTGCCTAGAAAGAAGGCGAGAGACAGATGAAAGCCAAAAAGAAAAATGGAGACAACTGCTGTCAGAAGCATTGCCACTGAAGTAGAATATACCTGCAAACCATTGAAAGTTAGATAAAATTAAACTCTCAATTATAGAGATCCAGAAGAATACGTTGGATACATTTCATATTGTTTTCAGACACTCGGTTAAACTGTGACCCTCAATCCTATTGCCAAGAAAAAGAAACTTTTTTTTTCCTTGTCTCCTAAAATAAGAGATAAATTTCTTGAAACATTGTAATTGGTACAAAAAGCCCAAGCACTAATACTTCTTGTTGCTAATTTAATGTACAGAATGAAGTGTGCACCTGGTAAAACAGCTCAACAATTTCCTTTTCTATGCTTACCAAGTAAAAAAAATACGTGCTACACACATCAAAATGCAAATAACTAAATGGCTGATAAATGCAAACTCATAATCCATGCCTTACCTTTACAATGTTGTCTGCATATTTCATCACCATGGATACAGCAATGCCACTGTACAGACAATAGACTGTGATGTGAACAAGCACAATAGGAAATTGTTGTCGAATAAAAGAATACTTATACCACAAGTTCATGGCAAGAAAATATATTTTTCTGTACATAAAATTATACGTTGAATGATTTTTCTGGTTAGAAGCAAATGAAGATGCAATCATTGGCAAAGTGTAAGTGATATTCACTGAAAAACAATCAAGAGATAAGTTAATTGCATTTCTTCTTCACCTTTTCAAGTAATTTATTCAGCTACTAATTGAGCTCAAGTGTTATTCTTAGATTCTTATTGACAATGAATCTGTTCCTTTGTTTCTTGCATAGAGGAAAGGACCTTAAAGAGGAAAGTTTAAAAATTAACATGGAAAGTAGAAGTGTTTGAAAATGGTAAGTGTCATCATAACAAGTTCTCAGATAGGAAATAACCATCTTTGCCATTTTCAAGACATTTTAAGACATCAGAAATACCTAGAATCTATTACAAACAAGAAAATGAAGTAAGCAAACAGCTGTGGATAACAAGATAAAGCCATAGAAGGAAAGAACAGACCTCAATGCATGATTGAGAATCATGAGAGTTGTGATCAATGAGTATCCATGGAAGAAACCCCTGAAAATTCACGAAACCTATAATTTCCGGAAGACCAAGTAGTGATAAACTGATGAGCAAAACAGAAGACCTTCCTAATTTTTAAGTGTAAAACTAAATTAACAAAACAATAAGATGCAAATAGATTAAATCCTATATACATATCTATTGAGAGAGAGAGAGAGAGAGAGAGAGAGAGAGAGAGAGAAACTAGAATCAATGAAGAATAGAAAACTCAAATTTACTTGTTCATGACTGCATCAAAATCTTGAATCAGTATTGCAACAGCATTGAAGACCATTCCAAAAACATACAGCCAAAAATTTTGCACATTTATGTTTCTTGAAGGACGCTTTTTCATTATAGCCTGTGAAAAGCAGAAGATAACTAGTCAACACAATGAACTTTCAGACCAATATATTGAGAGTTTCTAGTATCCTTGCTACTTGCCAACTTCACTTATCCTTGATTTGGACAATGATTATTGTAGAACAATCCAATGGCCAAGGTATTGTGGGTCACAAAATAATAAAGGAATTAATCATGAAGTAAGAGATTCTAATTAAAAAACTCACTTCAGTGTACACCCCAGCAAAACCACTTAAGAGTGCCATTATCTGCACAGGAATCATTGAAAACATAACAGGCAAATAAGCAGATAAAGAATTTTTTTAAGCTAAAAAATGAAGAAAAATCTTATTTCCCTTCCCTTTTGGTAATTTCCTTCATCTGTTACAAAAGCCTAAAAGATATATGTGTGTGTGAGAGAGAGAGAGGGTACTCACTATTGCCATCATCCAACCCTGAAGAGGTGTTTGAAGAACATGATCGGAACTGCAAACAAGAATGTCATTCTCTAAGGCACAGTCAATGAATTAAAGGTCACATAATAATGGCATGCTTAGAAATGACTCTAAGCTGCCAATTTCACGAGTAGCCATAGGTGCTGGTCATTCTTACGAAGGATTCAGTTGTGCTGTTGTGCACCCAGCACACAATAGAATAAAGGCCACCCATTGAATCTGGCTCAACCTGGAACAGTATATCAGTTAGAGTACAATGACTGTGCTGCAGTGAGCATCTAGCAAAATCTTAAGTGTTGAGGCACATCTTCAATTGAAGTGATTCCTCTGGTTAAACATTTATCAAGTGCATTGAAAAAATATTCAACAGTGAAGGATATCACCCAGCAATAAATCTGTAAAAATGTTACTTTTTCTTAAGTATGAGTTGATATAAAACACCAGTGCTGACAGTATTGAGATTCTTCAATATCTGATAGCCTGGTGCATCCACATACGCGAAGATGTAATACTGCCACAAAAAATTTGCAATGCACCTGTAATTAGATTGGTCACCCCACTGTAGCCTACTATAAACAAACAAATTAGCAGAACCCACCTGAAGCAAATTCTTGATGAGATAAAGTGCAGCAGGGATGGGGTAAACAATAACTTCATCCATTGTGGTACTCAACCTAGTTGAATAATAAGATACAAAATAACATGAGATATTGCAGAGTATTTGCCCAATGCAGTCCACAACAGAGTTACCAACAACTAAAATGCCACAAAGACCAGAAGTATGAAACTATAAAGATGACCAGAATACAGGGATGAAACAAGTCAACAAGTGAAGCAAGATAAAATTTAGCAGATAAACATCTATATGAAGAGTACAAATAACAACAAAGCCCTAGTCCCAAATTTAATTGGAGTCATTTAAATGAATCATTTCTTGCTATTCCATTCTATTATGAACTGATTTTGACGTGTGATATAATGGTTTTGAGCACTTCCTAACTAAAGATTCCCGAGTTAAATTAGGTTGTCTTCTTCTCCTCTTGTCATCCACTTAGATTTGGTCACCTCCCTTGATTAAAGCTTCTATAGATCTACATTGGACATGTCCAAATATCCTCAATCTATCTCTTATCAGTGTTACACCAACTTTGCTCCAAATATCCTCATTTCTCATTCAATACTTTTGAAAGTTGGTCACAAATCCATCTAAGCATCTCATATCTGTTACACTTTTTTTTTTTCTACGTCTTGCATCTTGTCAACCCAACAATCATGTCTACAGCATCACAGAACTAATTGCTGTCCAAAGAATTTATCCTTCAACTTAATGGAAATTTTGCAGTTATACAGAACTTCAGTAGCACATCTTTATTTTTAGGCATCCATTCATCATCCTAAGAAGAATGTATTCCTCTATATCAGAGACAAAGTTCAGGAGAATCATATGGCAACAAATTTGCAGCCCATTTGGTTGTGGAATTCAAAGATAAAGAGAAAGAAAAGAAAAGTAACTCATCAACAAATAGACAAAGATAACCTGTTGTCCTCAGTGACACCATGACTCTTCCAGATCCTTGCTAAGGCTGCCAACGATAACACACATTTTAAAGTCTCTACCTGAATCATGCGAAGAGGAAACAAAAGGTCAAAGTCAAAGGAAAACATTTCCAAAAACAAACTTTGAGACGTGGACACAAAACAAAATGCGTATGTCTAATGTCTAGAAAGCAGATATAAAATGCAGTTTCAAGTTACCGTGTGACTGAAAATAGAATACAAAATAAGATTGGCTCACCAAGAAATTTGCAGTGGTAACACTATACTCGTACTTGCCGGCTCGCTTGGACCAGACAATGAGAATGGCTTGGGAACTCGTAAGAACGGTCAATGCAAGAGTAACAACGGTCCTATTGCATTGAGAGGGAGAAATTTAAAATTCAAAAAAATAAATAAAATGAAATAATAAATACGATAAGAAGACGCTTCTGATACTTTGTTCTTCTTATTCTACTACTACTACTACGTCAGTCAGTCAGTCAGTCATAAGGCCCGTAGCCTTAAAATGTTCAAGGTCTTACTTTCGTTTCCAGTTAGAGCGGTCATCAAAGCCACCTCCCCCCAGTCCCAGTGCGGCGACGTTATTTCTTCTCAAGTTCTCAATGTCATCAGCAGCAGCAACAGCAACAACAGCGCCTCCATCTTTATCCTACAAAAATCAACATGATTTTGTTATTGTTATTACTTTTGTATTACGAATCAGACAGGCGCACTGTCTCGTCTTGTTTCGTTTCAATTCGAATGAATACGATAATTAATAAATTTAAAATTAGGCAAAAAGAGAAAGAGAAACCTGCCATATATAGGTTTAACAATAATTATTATTACTTGTTAAAATAAAAAAGCGAAAATTTAAGCCAAAAAAAATGGGGAATCGGCGCTGATATCAAACCTCGTAGTCTTTTATCTTCCTATAATCCATTCCCCCCCCCCCCGGGCCCCTCCTCTAAAATGTAAAAATGAATCTCAATTGAAACTGCGGTGCTGCAAGGAAGCAGCTAACTGAACATAATCATCAGATCTCTCTCTCTCTCTCTCTCTCTCTCTCTCTCTCCTCTACGTGACGTATGTCTCTGTGTTTCTTCCTCCCCTGGAGTCTGCTAAAAATTCAGATCTTTATTCCTGAGTTCATTTGCTGCCCAGCCCAGATCTGAAACTAAAATGAATCAACCCATCCCAACCCAACCCATTTAGCGAAACGAACAAAAAAGCCGAGTGAATTAATGAAGACAGACAGCTAATTAACTGGATGGGTCTTTGAATGCCTGCCTGCCAGCCAGCCAGCCAGCCAGCCTACCTGCCCCAGAAAGTAAATCTTACAGCCCATATCCTGACCATTGATAATGGGCCAATTTCATGCCCATCCATCTCAATCTCATCAACCACCACTACCACCACCAAGAATTATATCTTGTATATGGAGCATATGTGGGCCCCGGTGGGAGATCTGCCTCTGCCTCTGCCATTCTTAGTTTTAGTTATAGCTTAGCGACTCCTCCCCCATCCCTATCCGGAAAGAAATAAAGTAACTGTAATGGTATCATTGTAAGTACTCGGCCGCAGCTCATTCCATTTCCATTTCCCTTATTTTTGACATTAAGGCGGCGCATTTCAGGCCTCTTAGACCATCATCTACCACGCACCAGAAGCCTGACTTAGAAGCTATGTGTGTGTGTGTGTGTGTGTGTGTGAGATACATTTTGATACAATGTCAGTCACGGCAAGTCAAGCCACCACCAAAAACACCCAATTCCGCTGCCCTCTCCCTGCTTAATCTGTCTTATCCCTCGGATCCACGCTGTGCCGTACTTTGTCCATCGTTCCTCACTGAAAATTATGTTGAAGTATTGATCCAAGATGGTGTGCAAGCTCCCGTGTTCAATGATTTCCTGTCAAAGGATAATTTTTTTTTTTTTAAATTTCACGTCGATCTCTGTTCTAATATACCATCAACATGCTCAAACAACTCATTAGTACACGGCTCCACACCCCTCCTCGCCATTTTTCTTAGACAATAAAACTTCTTTCCCACCCCTTAATTGGCTTGAAGCGCTCCAAATAATACTCGGCCACCCCAACTGATGCCCAATTTTAGATATTAATAATCAACCTGATAATTTGCTTGACATGCAGGTCTGTGGCTCGCATTGTATCTTGGCTCGCTTTGTATCTTTCGCATTAAGAGGGTGTCCTTATTCTTTCTTGACAATTGTACTTTGCAAGGAACCTTGCAACTTAATTAATGCTCACTAGGTTTTTTCAAACCGCAAAATTTGATTCACAGATTGTATTGCGTGCTACTAATGTAAAAGATTTTGACCGTGGGAGTAGATGATCATCAAATCGCAGGTCAGATTCTCATCAACTTTATGAATATAATTAATTACTATACGTATTGTAATGACAATTGATAACTTAATTTAATATTAGATTTATTTATGTACATATTTATTTATTTATTTATTACTAATGTGAACAAGTGATGTCTCTCATCTTACACTATAGTAAGGCTTAAATGATTGAAATCATTATTTATCTTGATTTCATGATAAAAATAAATGGACATAAAGAAAAATAGTGTAAATATAATTAATTATTATGACAATAAATTATAATGATCACACAATATTCTTTTTTTTAACTTTTCTTTAACAGAACTCTTGGTTATTTGTTTTTTTATTATTATTTTTCTTTGCAACATACAACATTATAAGAAAGAGAAAAAGGTAGATTTGGAATTTTAAAGCATTTATTAATTCATGCCTATCACCAAATTTGTAATGATATGCATGTGGCAACCAAGACAAATCATTTTGATTAAATTGATAACAAACTTAAATCAAGTTCATAAATCCTAATAATTAATTAGTTTATTAATTTTGAATTCTATTGAAACAAATTCAAATTCATTTATTTGATCCATGGTTACATATTGTCTGAAAATTTATATAAAGTTTTATTTTTTTTATGTAAAGATAGGTGTAAATTTTAAGAAAATATTTTAGATTTATTATCTATACATATATATATATATATTTATTTTTATTTTTTTTTGGAGATAAGAATGTTTATTGTATAATTATTAGTATGGCAAAAAGATTAATTTTTTATCACATTAAGAGTTTTTGTAATTATATTTATTTTATTTTTTTAATAAAATTTAATTAGCATATTAATTTTGTTAGTTAAATTTAACTTATGTTGAACATATTTTGTTAAATATAATCGCATGATAATTACTATATGTTTCTCATATTCATATCATTTAATTTATTGATGTGATTTAAATTTTAATTAAAAATAAATATTTTAAATATTATATTTTTTTCTTTGATTTATAATATTTTTAAAATAAAAATTTATATTGTATCAAATAATTTAATAGTATACTAATTAAAAATATATATATCTATTATATAATATGAAAATAATTATCATGTGATTATAATTGTTGTTCTCACAGCCTTATATGGGTTGTAATAGTTGTCAACTAGATTTAAATGTGCAAGAAAGTAAAACCACGTGGAAAAGTAAGAAGATAAAGTCACATGAAAGGACAAAAACCTAAATTTGCTATAAGTAAGCCTTATTAGGATTTCATGGAAGAGAGTATATAAAGACCTTGGAAGACAAAACTAGGATAAGGTCAACAAAATTGAATACACGGCAAATATACCACTGGAGAGCAGAATGGTGAAAATATACAATCGGCAGAGAGAGAAAATACAGCCGTTGAATAGAGAGAAAACATAGTCGTTGGAAAAAAGAGAAAAATTATATACGACCAAATCAGAGTCGATGAGAAGGAGAGAAAAAGAAAATACAGCCAAAATCAGAGACGACTGGACAGCAGAATGATACAAAAGAGAGAGAAAACCGTCAACAAAAATAGAGAAAAGAAGAGACGACTGAAGGAGAGTGACGGCAGAACAAGGGTTGGACGGCAAGACGAAGAAAAGCAAACCACCAACAGAAAAGAGAGGAAATCTGTGACGGCCAAGTATGTGAACGAAAAAGAGATGATACGACCAAAATCAGATTAGGGCTGGACGGTAGAATAGGGGTTGCAAAAGAGAAAAATCAAAGACGGCTAGAACGGAAGTGTGAAACGGACAAAGGCAAACCAAAAACATACGTGAGACGTAAAACGTCAAATCAAAAGCATGTGTGAGGTATGTGACCAACAAAAGGTACAAACCAAAAACGTGCATGAGACGTTTAACGTCAACTCAAAAACGTAAGGCGGGCTGTGAGACGTGGAACAACAAACCAGAAACGTGAAGCGAGCTGTAAGACAAGGAAACGGGTGAGACCGTGAGACAGTGAAAGTAGGAGTTGTGTGAGACAACATAGAGAAGAACTTCAGTGAAGTATCGAAAAGAATTCAAAATATTTACAGATTTCTTTAAAAGAAGTTAGAGAGCATTGCAGTGAACTTCTAAGCGACAATAGTGCAGCCATTTAATTCAACAGAGACAAGACAAGTTAGAAGAAGGGTAGACACAGTAAGTGACACTCTTTGTATTGTACTTATTTAGTAATTGCAATAGTGAAACGAGCAGAGGATTAAGACATCCATTGTAATTAGAATTTTCAAGTATAGTGGATAGTCTCGATAAGGGAGAATCCTTACCACCGTGGATGTACGTCACGTTGATGGAATTACGTAAATCTTATGTGTCCTTAATTTGCTTTACGTTCTGTGTTTTGAATTAAGTTGTGAATACAGCTAAAGTATCAGCTAACTCATAACCTAACGAAGACCTAAACAAGAACATTCGAATTGTCTATTAGGCAAAGTATTTAAAATGTGACTTTGGGGATTATTGTAATTAGTAGGTAGTAATAGATGTACTTTAATCGAATTTGAGAAAGAATTCGCTTTTAAGATGCGAATTGCGAATTGTATTGATAATGATTCATCTTCCTCTCAGTATTATAAACTAGTAGATGCTTAGTCGAAAATTTCAATAATTAATAAAAAGTAATCAATGTGAGTTGAATATAATTAATAAAATTAATGTATTAAATAAATTTTTAAAAAATTAAAATTGGGAAAATTATAAAAAAATTTTAATATAATAATTTTTTTTTGGTCTATTTATTACCGTTGAATCTCTGTAATTCCACTGGATTGGACGCCAAACACGCCACGAGTGGGAACCGACAAGGTCGTGGCTTTCGTGGGGGTGATGTGGAGGCTAATTGAGAGCCTGCCTTATTATATGTTTTGTAGATATAATAACACAAATTAATGGTCAAATATACAGACAATAAAAGGAAAAAGAGATGAAGTACCAAACGCAAACACAAGCACAACAATCAAACAAACCCCATTGGCAAAGTTGGTATTGTTCTCACTCAGTACAAATACAACCCGTTCAATCCAATCGATCGTGCTTCTGTTTGAAATTGGATGGTATGGTTTCTTCAAACTCTGTACTTGCTCCTTTTTTTTATCATTAATTTTTGATTAAAATTTTGGGTAAATTTAAAAGAAAGAAGTAAAAGATAAAAATGACAAGAAAATATACGCTTCTTTTGTTATTGATATATATATATATTTTATTTTATTTTTTTTGACCGAATCAGTTGCTGATACTGCCATCGTTGCTCTTTATTACAATGACAATATTCTTTAAGGTTTTTTAGACAACGTGACTGCGTCTTGGACTGATCCTCTGGACTCTTCTCCATTATTGCTTCTCTCTCTTCTGGGTTTTCTATTTTTTGGCTCCCAAATAATTGCAAAATTGATTAAAGAAAAAGGACGTGGGAGATATTTAGTATACTTTGCGGTGGGACTGATGGTGACAGGCATATAAACTGGCAATCCGAGGAGCGGCGGCGACGTGCAGTGCTAGGCCAGAGGAGACTGACGTTTAGAGCTGCAGTGCAGATAGATTAGATAGGGGAAGGTAGCAGTTAGCTTCACTGCAAAGCTATCCCCTCCCCTTAGTCCTCCTATTTCTCTTTTTTCGTATGCCTTCCTTGTTTCTCCAGTCCTATTTTCGACCCTCCCCCCACCCATCTCTGCCAAATTAGAACTTTAAAGAGCTTCTTCCTTTCTTTCTCTTTTCTCCCATCTCAATATTCGATATATAAATATATGTGCGTGTGCGTGTGCGTGTGCGTGTGTGTGTGGGCGTCTCTTTTTAATAAGTATTATTCTTACTTGGAAAAAACCTCGTTACCAACACCACTTCTTCGACGTTAAGTGGCTGCCAGTTGCAGAGATCTCATATGGCCTTCTCTACTTCACCTGATGATGCCTGAAAAAACAACGAAGAAAAAAAAAAAAAGAACATATCACACGGTTCTCCTGATTTTGCTTTCTCAACTCAGCTGCTGGGGGTAAGTAATCCATCCATAACCACTTGTTTTGTTTTCATCTAATATTTGGGGCATTTGGGTGTTTGTCTGGTTTCCCTCTTATTTAGATCATTTTAAAATTTTGTTGTCCTCGATGCCTACATCAGTTATGCATTGGTTCGATGGTTTCAATCCATTTGATTTGCTTTTCTCTCGCTCGGCCATGTATAGAGGCCCTTCCTGCTGAAGGGAGGGGCTCTCATCGTCGCAACCTTTGTTTTGTTCAACACTGGGAGGGAATGATTATTTGTATCATCTAATCCCTCCCTCTTCTTCCGCCCGGGGGAAAGGGCGCCGGGGGGGGGGGGCGGTTTTCTCTTTCAGAGTGTTTGGCTCGTGGCTACTTAAGAGACAGAGTGCGCTGGCTGATATCTGAGTTCCCGATAAAGATGAGCGGAGCCTTGCTTGTGGCTGTTGCGGCTGCTGTTGGTAACTTGTTGCAAGGATGGGATAATGCCACTATTGCAGGTAATTTTCGCTTCCGTTCACGCACATCTCTGGTTTACTTCAAACCCACCGAGTTCTCCTTTTTTTGTATTTTCTCATCATCATCTGAAGTTGGCTCCCTGTGCTCTGAGCTGATCTTCCGACTAATCTATATAGCAACTGAGATCTGCTTCGACGATTAGTCCGCAGATTGACCTTGCATTCTTTACTTTCTAAATCCAAGCAGGTATATTTTTGGTCATAATTCAAATCCACGAATGACTACTTTTAACTTTTTCTCGCAGGAGCTGTCTTGTACATAAAAAGGGAATTTGATTTGGAAAGCGAGCCAACTATAGAGGGACTAATTGTGGCTATGTCACTTATTGGGGCTACTATAATTACTACATTCTCTGGAGCCGTATCAGACTGGCTAGGCCGCCGTCCCTTGCTAATAACGTCCGCCATGTTCTATTTTGTTGGGGGTCTGGTGATGTTGTGGTCTCCAAATGTCTACATTCTGCTCTTAGCAAGGCTTTTGGATGGATTTGGCATTGGTTTGGCGGTAACTGTTGTTCCAGTTTATATATCTGAGACAGCACCACCTGAAATTAGGGGATCTTTGAATACACTTCCGCAGTTCACTGGATCTGGTGGGATGTTTCTAGCCTATTGTATGGTGTTTGGAATGTCCTTGACAAAAGCACCGGGCTGGAGATTGATGCTTGGGGTTCTTTCTATTCCCTCTCTCATTTATTTTGCTCTGACAATATTTTTCTTGCCCGAGTCTCCAAGGTGGCTTGTGAGTAAAGGACGGATGCTTGAGGCCAAGAAGGTTTTGCAGAGGCTTCGTGGGAGGGATGATGTCTCTGGTTAGTCTTTCACACGTAGATAGGTGTTTAATGGGAGCTCTAATGTTTATAAGATCTTCACACATTTGTTGCTCAGACGTTATGGTGAATGAAAATATGGAATTTAACTCTTGTTGTCTAACAAGAGAATAGAAGAGATTGAGTATAACCATAACATGGCACACTCTTTTCCCTACAAGCAGACTTTGAAAAGAAGGAAAGAATGTTTATTTATTTTTCCTTCATTGAGACCATTAAACTTGTGTCCATGTCTTTCAGTCACCCACCCTCTGTAACCAAAGCACTTGCCTGCTATGGAAAGGTTGCAGAATTTTATGGGAATATTTCACCCTATTTTTCTTTCTTTGGTGTATTTTCTTTTCTTTAGTGTTCTTAAAGGGGTGAAACATATATATCAAATTTACAGCAGCTTGTCTGGATGCATTTATTAATTAATAAACCTCTCTTAGTTTTTGCTGCTAATTTCTTCATTTGCTATTAGTTAAAATTGTCAACTCGGATTATTTCAGTCCTTTTAGGCAGATAATATTGAGAATAGCCGCCTGCCTACCTTTGACTTGGTAATATATTCAACTTGATAATGATGAACATCATGTGGATAGTCGATACTCATTTCTTTCAGATGAACAGGTGAGATGGCCCTACTGGTTGAGGGACTTGGAACCGGGGGTGAAACATCACTAGAGGAGTACATAATTGGCCCAGCCAATGACATCGCTGGTGAACAAGACATGTCTGATGACAAATACCGAATCAAGTTATATGGGCCTGAAGAAGGTCTCAGCTGGGCTGCAACACCTGTCACAGGACAGATCACTCTTGGTATTGCATCTCGGCGAGGAAGCATTGCAAATCAGAGTTCACCTCTTGTGGACCCTCTCGTCACCCTCTTTGGCAGTGTCCATGAGAAGCTTCCTGAAGCAGGAAGCATGAGAAGCATGCTTTTTCCACACTTTGGCAGCATGTTCAGTGTGGGAGGGAATCAACCTAGAAATGAAGAGTGGGATGAGGAGAGCCAAGCTGGAGAAGGTGAGGATTATCCATCTGATGTTGGGGGAGTTGATTCTGATGACAATTTGCAGAGTCCATTGATCTCACGTCAACCAACAAGCATGGACAAAGAGTTGGCTGCAACTGCTCATGGAAGCCTTTCAAGTATGAGACATGGGAGTTTGATGCATGGGGATGCTGGAGAGCCTGTGGGGAGCACAGGTATTGGTGGTGGTTGGCAGCTGGCATGGAAGTGGACTGAGAGAGAATGGCAAGATGGGAAGAAGGAAGGAGGCTTTAAAAGAGTTTACTTGCATGGAGAGGGTGTCCCTCAATCTCGGCATGGATCACTGGCAACTTTGCCTGGTGTTGATGCCCCTGCAGAAGTTGATGTCATCCAGGCTGCTGCTTTGGTGAGTCAACCAGCTCTTTATTCAAAGGAGCTCATGAAGCAGCATCCAGTTGGCCCAGCTATGGTTCATCCATCTGAAACTGCTGCTAAAGGACCAAGTTGGAGTGATCTACTTGAGTCAGGAGTCAAACGAGCATTGGTTGTTGGGGTGGGAATTCAAATACTTCAGCAGGTATAAAATTGAAAGTAATAACAAAATCTACGGAAAAAGTTGCTTCTACAGGATTGTGCCTCTGCACTGGAACCCACTTTTTATTCTTTTCTTTCTATGTTTCTTTCTTCTAATGATAACAATGTTTGGAGATATGCCATACACAAGACCTAAATGGCAACTCCGCAATTTTGCCTTGTCATCAGATAACGGTCGGTGTCACCATGCCCTTTAGACATCCAAAATTGTATTTAGTTTGTTTTAAAGTGGTTTATGTTTCAATCAAGACAATTACTTTTTTTTCAAAAAAAGTAAAAATAAAATAAAAATAAAGAAAAAGGTTTTGGACTGCTTGAAAAAATCTGAAAAGATTTAGGTCTGAATTATAAAATTTTCCCTTTTTCATCTTCCAGTTGAGGAATGCTGAATGAGCTATCGTTTAAGTAATCATGTCCTGCTAATGTCTGCTGCATGTGTATCATGTCATACATGTGTAGGTTGATTATGACTGTTGTGGCACCCATCACCATTTTCTTTAATTCCTCTTGGTCACCAAGAACCAAAATGAACTGGCGTGAAACGAGTATATTCCATATGTAATCAAGACTGGCCATGCTAAGCACCTGGAAATGAAAATGATATGCCAGTATTGACTGAAAATTTGGCCCTTGTATATGTTCTATTTATTCCCTGTAGAACTTTTGTTTTTTAACTTTAATAACAATGGCCATAGGTGTATTTTTCTGATCTAATTTTTCACTTCCACATAACTTGCAATGTTATGTATATGCAGTTTTCTGGCATAAATGGAGTTCTCTACTACACTCCTCAAATTCTTGAGCAAGCAGGTGTTGGAGTTCTTTTGGGAAACTTGGGTATCAGTTCAGCTTCTGCATCTTTGCTGATTAGTGCCATCACAACCTTGTTAATGCTCCCCTCTATAGCTGTGGCAATGAGGCTCATGGATATTGCAGGAAGAAGGTATTTCAATCTGTTATTCTTTTTACTCTTAAAAGTATTCTAGGCATTATCAAGGTCATCTGCAAAGATTGGTTAGAACGAGGCCAAGACACTGTTTCAGTTTTTTATTTTTTTATTATTAGTACAAAAAATTGGTCTTAAATCTTTATAGATTTTTACAATTTAGTACTCAACCCTTTTGTGTTTTTAGTTGAATCATAAACCTTTTAAATTTGTTTCAAATCAATCCATTTTGAATAAAAAGGGTCAACCAGTCAATAATTTTCATTTGGTTAATGTACAACTTCTAATAGTTTTGACTACTTTGCATAAAAAAAACACTAATTTGGAATAAATTTAAGAGGAATAAAACTCAAATGAAAATGAAAAAAGTTTAAAACTTAATTATAAAATTTCATGCAAATATATTCTGAATATTAGCTTCCCATAATGGTGGAATTCAATTTGATAGTACCCATTTCTTATTTATTTATTGACTGAATGAAGTTTTACATAATCTACCCATCTGGCTACAACAGAAATTAGGCAATTGTAGCCACCCGAATTGGGTTCTGCATTGTAATGCATGGGGTGGGTTTCTGACGGTGAAATTGGTTGTTTTACGCAAAGGCCATATACACAACATTGGTTCGTCTGTTATTCATGGTGATTAAGTTATCTTTATATTGCTTTTGTATTCAATAGGCATTTAAATTTTGATAAAGGAAATTGAAGCCTGCAGTAAAATTTCCAATGAGCAAGACAGGCTTTTTAAATGCTAACAATCATGTAAATAGAAAACATGAGCTCTGATAATTTAAGGCCACACTCGAATTTGGAATTAAAGTGAAGGTTCATGCACCGTCTTCTTGAGTTGCTTCTATCTTTGGAGTCAAATTTTGATTATGAATCGTATCTTGGTTATGAATAATTTGTCTTATTTGCAGGAGAATGCTGCTGAGCACAATCCCTGTATTGATATTATGCCTGGTTGTCTTAGTCTTTGGGAGCGTGGTGAATCTGGGGAGTGCTGTGAACGCAATGGTCTCAACAATTAGTGTTATAGCCTACTTCTGTTGCTTTGTCATGGGATTTGGGCCAATTCCAAACATACTGTGTGCAGAGATCTTCCCCACCCGCGTTCGTGGATTATGCATCGCGATATGTGCCCTCACTTTTTGGGCTGGCGATATAATTGTCACATATTCACTCCCCGTGATGCTCAAATCAATTGGTCTTGCTGGTGCATTTGGATTGTATGCAGTTGTGTGCGTCATAGCATTGATGTTTGTCTACTTGAAAGTTCCAGAAACCAAGGGCATGCCGCTTGAAGTCATTACCGAGTTCTTTGCTGTTGGTGCGAAGCAGGCTAAAGAAGCTGCCAAGGAGAACTGACATTGATGGGCTGATGGAGTGGAAAAAGTTAAGGCTTCTGGTCTTACCTGTTTTAACTTTTATTATTATGTTTAAAAATTTATTTTACTTTTCAGGTGATGGGAAACGGGGTTTTGTATTTAGTTAGAAAAGGGATTTTCGGCCCCTTAATTTTGCTTTTAATATTACTTGATGCGACTTTACCTGTGAGGTTTGCTCTGTAGTTAAAAGAGTCTTAAGATGTAGTAAATATATTTGTTGTTTTGGGGGTGGGGGGGCGCAATTTGGGATCATGCTTTGCCGAGAGGTTGAGGATGGATCGGAGAGATTATGCATGAAACATGGATCCGATTTGTACTGGTTAATAAAACGTCACAGCAATGCTCTCGTCTTTGCCTCTTACAGCCAAGCATTTTCGGCCCTTTGTCCCGCAAGACGTTGCTTTTAGTTAGAGCACGTAGACAAACCCCGGCCGCTAAGCGAAAGCTACAAAATTGCGTTGCTCCCCGAAAGTACGTGCTTGTCCAACCCAAACGAGGGCGAACGTAAGATGATAATAGGCAAACCCGAAGGGGTTTTGTTTTTGCTTAATGCGACAGGCAATTGGGGTTATTGGTAATTTAACAGTGGGTTGAGTTGAAATATCATGGTCCAAACTCCAAGAGATCGCCCGTTTGCTTTTAGATTAGATTAGATTATATTATATATTATTATACATGGCAGTGATGGGGACAGGTACAAGCCTCCACGGATCACTCTTTCCCCCAGCCAGACTGGAAGAAAGGCCACACCACAATATGAAGATAAGGGACTGGAAAAAACAAAGGTAAGAAAACCACGAAAACAGCGAAGAAAGATAACAAGTCTGTCTCATGAGAAGAAAGAGAACTAAATCAAGATTCGTTTATTATTGGTGAATTGAACTGTGGGGCCAGGAGGCCGAGAATCATTGTAATGAAGAAGGAGAAAAAGGAACGGTGGCAACGAGCCTTGCACCAAGTCTATCCAACCTCTTCACCATGGCCACGGCCTTCAAATTCCCCTCCTTCAAGAACGCCTCCACCATCCTCTCCCCAATCTCCTTTCCTCTCTCCTCCTCGTCTATCACTGCCACCGCCATCGGCCCCGCCCCGCTTATTGTGCACCCAAACGCCCCGCCTTCTATCGCCGCCTTTTTCGCCCCTTCCATCCCTGGAATCAACGGCGCTCTTTTCGGCTCCACTATCTTATCGGAAGACAGCGCCTTTTCCAGCCCCACCAAGTCACCTTGCAGGATGGAAGCCGCCAGCGTCGCCGCCTGGCTGCAGTTCCATACGTGGTGAGGCAACCCGATTGCTGCCGGCAACACAACCCTCATTTTCTTTGTGGAAGCCTCGAAATCCGGACTTACTAAAACAAAGAACAGTTCTTTATCTTCCGGGAATTTCAGTCTCATCAGTTCCAGTGGATCGTAGCTGCGGATCAGAACAAACCCGCCCCATGATCGCCGGCGCTATATTGTCCGCGTGATAGCCGGACACTTTGGCTTCGCATTCTAATCCAGCAAGAACCAAGTGGTTGACATCTAGATACCCCCGAATAGCTCGCTGACAGCGACTACGGCTGCAGCTGCACTAGCGGCGCTAGAGCCGAGGCCGCTGCCCAAAGGTAGGCCTTTCTCGAGGGAAAGGGAAAGGCCGACGGAGTGAATGTGGAGCATTTTCATGGCAGCAATAGCAGCGATGCCAGCGCAGTTCCGAAGAGGGTGCTTGGAAAGCTTGTGGGAGGCATGGGTGCCGGAGATGGAGATCTCGCCGGGGTGGACGGAGGGATCGACGCAGAGGGAGACGAAATCGCCGAGGCCATCGACGGCGCCACCCAAGTCGAAGCCGGGACCAAGGTTGGCAATCGTGGCGGGGGCGAAGGATTTGACCGAGGAGAAGAGGGGTTGGGGTTCAGCGGAGGGGGTGATGGTGGGAAGAGAGAAGTTGCAACGGAGTGGTGGCGGCGGAGGGGTTGTCTTCGGCGATGGAGAGACGGTAGCGATGGCGGGTGGTTTGAATGGGGAAAGAAAGCAGATCGCCGCCACCGTTTCGCCAGCAGACGGTACTCGGGTCTGGGCGTGATTTGTTGTCGCTGTGTCGGGAACCAAACCAACCCATTTACTGGGTGAGTTCGGCTGTCTCAGAGTGATTGGATTGGGCAGCATACTCCCAAGAAATTCGATGGCATTGGTCCGACCCACCCACCGCATCCGTCTTTCTGTCGCACTGGCGACCCCTCTCCAACCGTCGCACATTTGCATTCATTCTTCCTCTAGTTAATTGTAGTATTCTGTTGAACTGTATATCCCTTGCTTCATGTTGCAATATATCGTGTTTGAGACAGAACTGCAAGAATTTTGTAACAATCATATGCTAGTTAAATCTTGTATTATTTTTTATCATTATTTGTATTTAGTTGTCAATATTCTCCTTTTTTTTTTTGAACAATATATGTAATATTTTTAATTCTATTTTGAAATGAAATTTGATTTATCTCACTTTTGTTGTTAATAAATTAGTACAATGGTAGTGTTTTTTAAAAATATATGAATATATTTTTTTCAGAATAAAAATAAAGAATTGAAAACAAATATAATTTTAAAAAAATCAAGTAATTAAAATTTGATAGCATATTCAAATAAGCCTTAACAAACTAGTTGGATTTATAGTAAATGTGCGGGCTGGAGGAATAGTTCTAAGAGGAGGCCGTCTCGGTGTGATCGCATCGGGTAGCGCAACTCTTCAGAAAATTGATGGCCTTGCCCCGACCCAACCACCGCGTCCGTCTGCCGTAACGTCCCTCTCCATTGTCCTTTCTTCCCAAGTCTATTTCGGGTAAGTCTGTAGGAAAAAATAGAATCCCGTTCCCACCGAAACTAAATTGTTTTCATTTATTTTTTTTTTAATAAATAATTTTCCCCTTGAATTTTAAATCATTGAATCTTAAGGCTGATTAAAATTTAGTATGATGCCGAGTAAGAATGGAAAGACATATCACCATTTCACTTTTCCTTTTTTTTTTAAAAAAAAAAAATTTCCTGTCTATTTGAGGAAATGTAATAATAATAATAACTCTATCCATCAACATATAATGTACATGATATATAATTGTCAAAAACACAAAAAACATACACATTTTGAATAGATAGAATAATATCATCTTATTTATTCAATTAATGAGAAAAGAAACGCAATTGTAGATGCAAATCTCGTACATATTAACTCGAACCATTTCTAAAAATTCGTCCAGTGTTTCATATGGGTCAGCCCAGTAATCAACTTATAACAACTCAAATCTCTATTTTCAAAATCTCATATTTTAATTTAAAATAATAATAAAATTTTGTACGAAATGAAAACACGATCACTCATTGTACAGCTGACCCAATCAACCTCTTAATAAACCTTAAAGGCAAAAACACTTGAACAAAGAAGGAGAAGAGGAATTTCTTTATCGCCACTACGATTTGCTGAGAACCCAAGCAAATTCATCAGTTCCAGTATCAGGCAAGTAAGCAAGCAAGCAACAGAGAGCTGAATGAAGCAGTGCATAAGAGAAGAGTCTTTCCGACTTTTTGTAAGTCACAATATTCTCGTACCAACAGATACTAGCCAACCATAATTTTCTCTCTGAATTGGACTAAGAGACTCCTACCTTTGAGAAACTTGCGACAACTGGAGCAGATTCAAACAAAGTTGATCTGCCTAGAAACACTCAGCCCTATCATGATATGATGACACGTCTTCTTTGTTTCCAAGGCTCGCACTTCATATTACTCCCGCTACAATTAAAAAATAATAAAAATAATAATCATCGTCAAAGGAGAAGCACCGGCATCTCCCTTGCACATAATATTTGGTGCTGTTACTTCAACTTGGTTCACATCACAAGCACTCTATCCGCTGCCGCTTTGCAGAATTGTGATTGGGTCCTTCCGAAGTTTCTAGAATACCCATTTCACTCCTCTTGCCATTTCCTTCATTGTATTCGAATGTCCACCCAGAAAAATCAGATTCAGAGAATAAAGATATGGGAGTTGCTCTATAGAATGCCAGTGGGACCTGTTTTACCCTTCGTCTAATCTGCATTTCAGGTTTACCAACCATAACAAAAGGGTGAACCGACCATACAGGGATTCAAACGACAGAACGAGAGCTAATTCCAATAAATTATGCAACTAAATGCCCCCAGTGGTAGGCAGGGTTGGAGGAGGGGGGGAATCCACAAGTCCACACACCACTTAGCTCATTGAAAACAATGCACGCCTCCGTGGTTCCCCAAATTAATTAGAACAAAATCATCACCCAGAGAAAAAAAGGAACCAAAGCAGCACGGCACAAATGATGTTTAATTCCAGAATATCATTGTATTTGCAAAAGAAACAGAAAACATGACGTTACCTCCTCTCCAAAGATTGTTGCATATGAACCAGAGCTAAAATCCTTAATAGCAACTTCAGATGTTTTGGCTCTGACTGTCAAGTCGTTCTCCAGTGACAGAACGAACCTAATGATGCAAGGAATAAAACATCAGGGAGACAATTTTGACCACTGACCAAGCATCTGTGATGATATACACACCTTGAAACAGGTGGACAGTAGTGGTGGCGTAGGGTATCAATTTCCCAAAGCGAACTTCCTGTTTTGAAGGAAAGTGTTAGCAGATAGATTGAGAAGTATTTTTCAGTTGTGCCCCCACAACCACAACAGTTTCAAAAGGTGTAGCCAATATTACTAGGTGTAACAACATCATGTGAAAAATAGGTGGTTGATGTGATAAATATACAGTTAAATGGCAGCTAGCTCTCCCTAAGGCAATTAACCTCTTTTTTTGAGAAACCATGTAGGCATTACAACATTTGGTAGTTCTACAAAAGTAAACAAGGTTCTAAAACCCACCAAAAAAACAAAAAGCAACCAGAATAAACATCATGCAGAATTTCCCTCTAACCGACTCAATCAAGCCATCTGCCAGTTGCCATGGGATAGTTCACAGTGGTCAAACAAGCTTGAAGAGAATTGGTGCAAACACAGGAACTGCAAAAAACAAATCTATATACAGGCACTTACGCAAGGCATTACACTTTGCAGGATTGCTTTCCTCATTATCAAAATGATCAATTCTGTCTTTTCTTGGTGTAGTTTTCATTGAAGTTCCAAAAGCATTTGCATCATCAACATCATTCCTTCTGGCTTCTGAATCATTATCTGCAGTGTCATTTCCATCTTCCTACAGAAGGACCATTAGTTAATCATAACTCAGTAGAATCATTCATATACTTTATCCCAAAGTCATTGCTAATCTGTTAACCTCATCAATGCTAATCTCAGTCAAAGACAAGCCTAGAGAGGCATTATCTTTAATCAAACAAGAAATATGCACAGAAAGCTTATTTGCTTATCTCAACTGTCAGGCTGATACTAAGTAGAGTAATACAAGTAACACTTACCTCAGGATGGAGAATTTGAGAAATAAAAAACCAGCTAATGAATATCGAGTGCACTCAAATGAAGAATGATAAAGTACAAAACATGTTATTAATGATAAACAGATAAAAAGATTGCATTGCTACCCGATGCACCAAACAGTTGATTGACGGATGTCTCCGCAGGAGGTTGTGGACCAATGCTACAATGACCAATGCTCCTGAAGGAGGGACTGCAAGCGCCAGTCTACTCAATTTCTTGGCAAATGCAGCAGCCAAATATGCTGGAAGCAGCGGTGACTTTAGGCATGAGTCAAGAAGCTGCAACAAAAATTGCATTTCTTTAACAGAAAACTTCAAAGGCTAAGCGCGTCATCAATTCCAGTCTTATTTTGTGGTTTTATGTATGAATTTGGCTTCTTAATTGTTGGAGTATAATATACTATCTATATCCTGGATCTTATCTAACAGTTTAAGCTTTTATGTGGAATGGTTTCATGGTAATAATATTTGTGCTTCTGCGAGGTAGCAAGCAATTTCAGACCATGAAACAAATATAATAAACTAGCTTTCTATGATGTTTCGGTTTGACCTTCCATAGAGCTTACTCCTTGCTCTAACCACCTTAATTCCACTCATGGACTCCAAAGCATAAAAGGTTCAGCATCCGGTATGAGAAGGCCAGCAATCAAGCTATGTTATTTTAAGTTCTACAATTATTGCCAAAGAGGAATACTAACAAGAACAAACTTTAAGTAGTTCAATTGGATCTACTGGCCTGAGCATTAATTCAGTTGTTATTTCTAGATTCAATTATTTCATCATATATACTTAAAAATGTTTTAAAAAAACAACACATGCCTTAGAATTAATAGAAATCAAGAGACCAAATAAAGGTTCGTATTTAGCTTTACCTGAAAAAATTTTGCTCTATGTTTTGCCATAAAAATGGAAGGTACCAATAGCGCATATAGCTTTTCATAAAAGTTTGAGTACTCCAGACCATGTTGTGTCATTAGAATGAAAAGACTACTAAGGACCATGACACTGACAACACCACCAACATCATATGATCTTGTTAAAAAGTCACTGCATAGTTTTGCAAAGAAAAGAAATAGCAGTCATGAGGTGGTGAAGCAAAGCATATGACACATATGAAACCCAATCAATGAACAATAGCCTACCATAACATTACAGGATTAGACAGATGTGGGATGACAGCCTTGTGGAGAGTAACAAGAACCTAAGCATTAAAGAAGAACAGATCAGAAGATAACTAAGCATTAAAGGAAACACACCTGCAGGGAAAAATTAATCAGAAGCCAACAACCAAATAAACTAATGACACATCCAGAAACTGAAATATTAGCCAGGTATAACCCATTCCATTTACTAAGCAAGCCACAAGCATAGGCATCATCATATTAGATACAAGTGCATCCACTTGAATGCAAGTAGACAGTGTGAAGTCTTACCTCCTTGTACACTTCAAGCGGAAGAGGTAACCTAAGAAATGAAATCCACGCCTTTGTGAATTTCAATTTCATCCTTTTGGTAACATTGGAAGCAGACAAAAGCTGAATAGATAGCATACACACAATTAATGATTCAATGAAGCATCTAGGCACAAAAAAAAAATTTGCAAAGATGACAAATCAGGAATATTTGCAAAGATAAACATTAATTACCCACATTCTTGCTGTTATTATGTTTCTCAGATTTTGGCAGCTTATCCTTTGTTTTTGGAAATTGAGAAAGATCTTTTGGTTCATCTTCTTTAAACAAAAATCCTGATTGAGTAGCAATGATCAAAACATAATTCTTTAGCTAAGAATTTGTGTAAAAATGAGTTTGACAAGGAAAAGTTAACCTTATCGAAGCTTCTGATGGAAAAAAGGTCAATACTAAGACTAGCAAGCAGTTACCTGAGCCACTCCACATCTCATTAAAAGAATCCCCCTTTAGGTGTTCTGGAGGGGGAACATTTGACAAGAGGGAATGCATCTTTTGAATAGAAAGCTCCATGCTGCCAAAAAACAACAGATAATTGTTTCCATGCACAAATGCAATTAATATGCTATGGATTTACATGTTGTAAAAGAAAAGGTGCAATTCAGCTTTGGCTATCACACTGTCATCACAAAATGTCAATTCATAGCATATTAAGTACAAATAAAGAGAAGCAAGCAAGTTCCAGTTTTCATGCATCCTATTTGCAGGTTTACCAAAGAGAATGTGTACATAAAATTTTATGTACCACAGCTTGGATTCAAATAGTCAAATACCTTGATATGAAAAGAATAATAAGTCAGATCTAACAAATGTCGAAGACAAATGAAGGTCAACATAATTTATTTGACCAAAGAATCATGGCAATTATTACAAGATGCCATGTTTTTTAGTTGTTTCAAACAATTGAGGACTATACAGAGAGACAGACACTCAAAGTATGAAACAATTGTAAATGAAGATTACTGATCAGCACCGAGTAAAGGAAAATAAAATAAAATAAAAAATAAAAAATCAATAAAAGCCATACTAACCTCACCCTTGAATCAGTGTCATGATCTTTATCTGCTCTTGTTGTCTTGTTATCTAGCAGAAGAAACATTTCAACAAAAATGCAAAGGACCAAAAGAAGTTTAAATAATCACTGGAAATGACAGTTTCTTCTTTGACTTAATTGTCCTCCCATAGGAAACCTCCACCCTTTTCTTTTAATCTAATAACAATCATATTCATCACATCTAAAAAGAAAAAGATATGCTTGAAAACAGAAAGAAAAAGTACCAGAGATGTCTTTGACCTGCAAAGTTGTAGCAAGCTTTTCAAGGCTGATGTAGGTAAAATAACTGCACCAGGCAAAGATGTCATGTTTTTGAAGAAGGAAGGAAGAAAGAAGGGATTTTAGTGCACTTGTGTTTTAAAAATAGAGGTGAACTCCATCCCATATAGAAGTTACCGGATGTCAATGTACTTGAAATACTTTGACACGAGCAATTCACGCAGAAAATCGATTGGTTCCATAGAATTAACCTGCAAGCAAAAGAAAGGTCAAGCATATCATGAAACTATTAAAGCTCACATAATGCTCCAGAGATTTTCTTTTTTTTTTTTTTTCAGGAAATGGGGGAGGTGAAGGTGAATCATGCGCAGAATGAGAAAAGTGAATCGAGGTACAGGGAAGAGGGTGGGCAAAAACTGACGATTTTAAGAAGCAATCGGTGGTAAATAGCAGAATGAAATCTTCCTCCATTAGCAGACTTCACAAGCTGCATGAGCGTATCCAACGCGACTTCCTAATCACCATAAATCCCGTGCAAACACCAGAACATTACCAAAACCGCTAAAGAAAATAAATATAATAGGAAAAGACGAGACTGGCTAAATTGAAGCAAATAAATAGATTGAAAATAACAAATAAAGAAGCAGCAAATATGTATTAATTCCAAGAAGAGTTTGTCCATAAATAATGAAAATGCCCATCTTTAATTGTTATTTTTTAGAGAGAGAGAGAACATACTCTCAACGCATCGTCGGCATGAGGCGAAAGAAGAACATCGAAAATGGAAGAGACAAATTCATCGAACTTGGAGCGGAGCCAAGTCCTATAAATTGATTGAGCTTCATCGTCTTTGTTACCGTTGAAGGAAGAGGAGGAAGACTGACGGATGAGGAGCGAAGACGACGACGACGAAGAAGAAGAGGAGGAGGAAGGAAGTTCAGGGAGGAGGAGAGCGAAGAAAGAGTGGAGGGAGAGGAGAGACTCCAAGACGTGTTGAGGCGGATGCTGCGGGGACACGAACGACAGGAGGAGCGGCAGATTGTTAATGTGAGTTGTGGAGGAAAGCAGCTGCCTCCCTAGGGTTTTCAGCTCCTTCACGCTTCTTCTGTACCTTGCTTTCTTCTTCTTCTCCTTCTCTTTTTCCTTGTCCGAAACAGCTGAAGCCATTGCTTCCTCTGCTTTGCTCTCTTTCATTTGATTTCGCTTGAACCAGTAATAAATTACGATTTGATCTTCCACCCGCCGCTCCCCTACCCCTCTGAAATCAATAATATGTGCAGCTTCTTGTGCCCGTTAGGGTTTTGGCTTTCCTTTCCTGTTTTTCTAGGATAGGGGAGATTTATTTTTATTTTTTTTTTCAAACGAAAAGCTTTTATTTTTTAAAAAATTAGAATTTTTATTTTCCCCGATCCTTTCTTTCTACTTTTAATTTTTAAATTTTTTATTTTTTTATTCTATTCTTGGCCTCCCCCCTACGCCTTCAAACGCACCGGTTGGATCCCCAACCTCGTCACTCTTGTCTTCGTCTCTTTCTTCACTCTCTTTTGCGTGATGCTCTCTTGGTCTACACTCGCCGCAAGCTCCACTCCCTCCTTTCTTTTTGCACCCCAGACGACCACCACCCTCTCTCCCACCATTTTCACATCATTAACTCTTTCAGGGAACTTGGCTTTGCAGTTTGTAGGCCTCCCGGCGTCGACATCTTGACCGTCCTGTCACGTCTGAAGCTGGCTAACCTCATCTTTATTGGAAACACTCTGGCTCGCCTCTTCAATTCCTCACCCGCCCCTGCCCCTACCCTCCCTCGCGTCCAGCGTCATGGGCTTGTCTTCCAAGAGCTTTACATTTGGGGCTGTTTTCCCTTCCACTTGGGCCTAAAATTCGGTTGCTACGCTCACCCACTAGGCTCCCTTGAGTATTGTCGCCGATGTTGTTGATCTCGCCACAATGGGCTTCTTGCTGGTTGAATATATTTCATCATTCTTCGTTTTTCTATGGGATGGGGACATCATCACTGCCAACATGGGTCCTGGACTCGTTAGCGCCTTGGTTCAGATGGGCCTTTGTATTAGTCTATTCTTCCCATTCCCTTGATGATTAACCCGGTTTACGAGATAGTGGAGGGAAGGTTTTGGGGTGGGAGGTACCGTCTGTGGCTCAGATGACTGTTGGTTTTGGCGGGGAGTTTGGTGGCCTTATTGGTACCCAATTTTGCTGATTTCTTATCTTTGATTGGAATTAGTGCATGCTGTGAACTGGGTTTTGTTTTGCCAGCCTTGGTTCACTTGCTCACTTTCAAGGAAGACATTGGTTGGAATGGATGGTGGTCTCTTGGTGTGGGTATTGTGGCCTTTGTGGCCTTACATGTTGTTCTTGGACTTTCAGGGACTTGGAATGCTCTTGTGGAAATTTTTGCAGCCAAGGTATAAATATGTCCTTGACTCGAATCTTCTAAATTGTGAATAATTGTAGCCATCTCCATCATCAATTTCTTTTTGTACGATGGAAAAATTTTGCTGTTATCTTTGCCTACACTTGCGGCAGTACCCTTAGCAACGCTAAGTTGATAAGCCAAGATTCTTTTTATTATTTTTGTTGTGTGGGAAGACAAATTCTCTACCCCCGTTTCCACACCCTGTCATTAGTTGCTGAGTTTGTCATTGCAGTTGATTGGCGTTATCAGCTAAATTTGCGGTAATATATATTAGGCATAACGTGATTGAAAGGTTAGATGAAAGTATAGAGAAGGAATTAATGGAAAATACAAGTTGATGCTAAGATGAAAGTGTTCTGCTTATTTGCGGTCTCTGATTTTTGTCTGCAGTATCTGTGAATTTGGCATGCCTTGTTACGTGTTCCATTCGCTTGCTGGCCTTAAAGAAGAAAATATTTGTAAAATGTGATCCTAGTATTTCAAGAGAGTTTGGCTCAGAGATTTTTGGAATTTGCTATCGTGTGAATTTCTGCTCATATTTCAAACAATTGTACCGCTTAAACTACAGTCATCTGAATCTCGAAAAATTGGGGGACCGAGCATTTCTGGTGCAAGGGGAAGAGTCTTTTGTTTTTTGGGCCGGGGGAGGGGGCAGGAGTGAGGTTTACGTCTTTGGCGTCGATTTGGTGCTCTTCTTAGATGGCACAAATGCCACCGGGATTCCTCTAGGTTAGCATTTCTGGTGCATGTTCCCCGAACCATCGCTTTTCAGTATAGAAAAAAGTCTCTCTGCTGCAGCTGCTCATATGGCTGGATGTGGGGCAAATTCTCTGAGGGATGATGGGGCAAATTTGTTGGCATGGTCAACGGGAGTGGAAACTCCAACGTTATGTTTTGACCGGATGGAAGTGATTCTGCCAACTTACCAGAAGCAAAGAGTTCTTCCACGGCACGATTCTCTCCTAGTTTCCTCCGAAGCTGCCATTAATAAAAGTGTCAGGCCTGTTTTAGCTGCTCTGACTATGACGTCAATCTCTCTAACTCTCTCTTCTTTCAAGTTGAAGTTGGACATCAAGCTCATCATGACTCCCTTCCTTGGGTAATATTATGATTTTTAAAAAGAAAATCACCCCAAAAAATAAAGGTTCGTCTTGATTGTTTTCCTTTTGTTTTTGTTTTTTTTTTATTTTATTTTCACGGTGTGGGCTTTTTGGGCTACGGTTATAGGAACCAACGGCAGAATTCATAGTTGTTGGATCAATCTGGTTTCGTTCAAATATGGACAACTAAAACAATGAAAACAAAGGAGATCAGCATATAGAATTTTAGATTATCAAAACAATGACAAAGCACGTGCTTGGAGAGTATTCGAAAAGGCTTTATGGTTGAACTTGAAGAGTGCTGTGCTTCAAAAACTCCCTTTAAGTTTTAGTCACAAGCACTCGGGTCGGGCTGAGCCGATTTATAAGCTTTTTGCTAGTCACAAAATCTCATTCCCATGGTTCCCCAACGCTCACCGGTCACAGCCACAAGGAATAGCCAGAAAAATTATTGGGGGCTTTGATTATAGGAGAGATGATTAGACAGGGGCCAATTGCTTCCGAGGGGTACATGATAGAGAAGAAAACAAACAAAGCACAGACGGCTTACACCGGACACCAGTCAACGTCCCCCCC
>CM038599.1:12985135-13032149 GCA_021533255.1 Ceriops tagal | reverse complement strand
AAAAAAAAAAAAAGTCTGAAAGCAGAGTGTGCCCACACGTCGCAGCTGTCTCCAGCCCATTTCCCCTCGTAATGCCACGTTGCCCCATCCCCACACCCCGCTACCTCCACTTCTACTTATAAAACGCCTCCATCTTCACTCCCCCGTACCTCTCATCCAGTGCCTCTGCCACCACATTCACCTCCACCGTTTCTGCCACCACGACCGCCCATTTCCTCTACTGTTCAAAATGCAGCAAGTTTCCATCATTTGCTTCATATTCATATTCTGTGCCTCTAGCTATGCCTCTGCTGCCGCTACTTCTTCTAATCCGAAAATGCAGACTTTGAACACCAAGGCAGAGTACATTAACCCAAAATTACCCCCAAGGACCCTCTCCTCCTCCAAGAAATTCGAGGGCTCGTCGGATTTAGTCCAGCTTCGCTACCACATGGGCCCAGTCCTCTCCACCAGCCCCATCAACATCTATCTCATCTGGTACGGCCGTTGGTCCTCTTCCCAACAACTCGTCATCAAGGACTTCCTCAACTCCATCTCTCCCTCCACCGCCGCTGCCGCCCCCAAGCCCTCCGTTTCCGAGTGGTGGAGCACCGTCTCCCTGTACACTGATCAAACCGGTGCCAATGTCTCCCGCTCCGTCATAATCGCCGGAGAATACACCGATAAGGCCTACTCCCACGGGACACAGCTAACCCGGCTTTCCGTCCAGCAAGTGATTGCTAACGCCGTAAAGTCTGCGCCTTTCTCGGTAGATCACAAGAACGGGATATATCTCATTCTCACCGCTCAAGACGTGACCATGCAGGACTTTTGCCGCGCTGTCTGCGGCTTCCATTATTTCACATTTCCATCCATGGTGGGCTACACGTTGCCCTACGCCTGGGTGGGCAATTCGGGCAAACAATGCCCCGAAGTGTGCGCCTACCCGTTCTCCGTCCCCGGCTACATGGGGGGTGGAGGGCCAGGGGCGCTAAAGCCGCCGAATAGGGACGTGGGGGTGGACGGGATGATGAGTGTGATAGGGCATGAGCTTGCGGAGTTGGCCTCGAATCCGCTGGTCAACGCTTGGTATGCAGGTGAGGACCCTACGGCACCGATAGAGATCGGGGACTTGTGCGAAGGGTTGTACGGAACAGGTGGGGGGGGCGGCTACATAGGGCAGGTAATGAGGGACAGGGAAGGGGCCACTTTCAATTTGAATGGGAGGAGAGGGAGGAGGTTCTTGGTTCAGTGGATCTGGAGCCCTTCAAAGAATGCATGTGCTGGTCCTAATGCTTTGGATTAATTACGTATGTTTAAAAAACAATAATTTAAAAAAGAAAGAGAGAAAAAGAAAAGAGGAATGCATACGAGCCGGAATGTTAAATCAAATTAAAAGATTCAACTCTGGAGTCTTCATTTTCTGTCGTTATGTGGTTGAATTGAAGCGATGTGGTGGAAGCAGAAGGAGGAGAGAGCGGTTTTTTCGACCTTGAGGTTTGGAGCAGGGAAGCAGTAAGAAGAGAAGGTGGAATCAATTTTCTTTTCATTCACTTTTCCCGTCAATGATAGCTTTAGATGCATAAAGAATATAAAGATAGCGATGATAGATTTTGATTCTACAATGGCTATAATAAGATGGCATTCATATACATATTGGTTGCATGTGGGGCGGATAGTTCGCATATTCTTAATTAGCCGCTCCTTCTCCTGCACCCGGATACTACAGTTTCATTGGAAGGCTAGCCTAATTTTGGCATTGCATTTGAAATTTTGGTCAAGAAAAAAGAAGAAAGGAGCCTTGGCTGATTGTTGAATGATGAAATTAGAAAAAGAAAGAATATATTAATATACTCGAAGGATTCTCATTGGGAAACTAAAAGATTATTATTAGCCTGAGCCTGGTATTGGTTGAGGCTGAGGTTGCAGCGTCAGATATTTTTGACACACACATATATATATATATAGATATATATGTGTGTGTGTGGGTGTGTGTGTGTGTGGGTGGGTGGGGTCATAGTTATGGAGCCAGCCAAAACACGTTATTAGAATGAGAATCAGCTAGCCATTGGCCAATCAGCATTAGTAGTTGTTATAGGTGTAATGCTTTTTATGGCTTTTCAGTTTACAGGAAAGAATGACCAAATTGCTGCAACTCCAACAAGTCTGACCACTAAAAGGTCGTCGAAACTGGAAAGTTAAAACGGAGTTGAGACCACCACCAAGGATTAATAATAATAATAATAATAATGATTATGGGTGGGGAATATAGCTGTAGAATAAATGCATAACTGAACACGGAATGTAGTAGTCTCATATCGCCAACTGGCAGCTATTATCGAATCAGCAAGGCTCGGAAACCGGAACAGCAGCAGACGATTAGTGTCGAGCCTTTCGTCTAAAATTCAGTCAACAATACGAAATGAGGGGAAACGTTACCTGGTCTCTGCGGTTTCTTCAAAATTAAGATAATTGAATATTAAAAAATATTAGGCTTAACAACAAAGAATTATAAAATTAAAGTAATTAATTAAAATTTTTAAAAAATAACTACTCGCAATTATTTTAAAAAAATTATTCTCACGTGCATTTTTCTGTCATGTTGGGGGCCAAAAAAAAAAAAAAAAAGAAAGAAAAATGCAAAAAACAAATGCTGCCTTTCAACCATAAAGCAAAGGCCGAATACCAATCTTACGGAAATGCCGAACTCCTTGGTCCTATTCGGCTCATATAACTTTGAAATCATGGAAAGAATGTTAAACTCCTGCTCATGCACATTTTAATCATAAAAGTAATCGCGGTGTCTTTTTTTTTTATTATTATTATTAACAATGTACTATTGCTTTGCCCTACCATTTAAATCAAAGTGCAACCCTCCAAAAAGAAAAAGAAAAAGAAAACAAAATTTGGGAGAGACATCATTAAATTATGAGGAAAGAAAAGCAAACAAAATACCTAGCTTGTGGTAGATACTTGTGAGGCCAACCCTCGAAGAGAAAAAGAAAACTTTAAATGAACATTTGTGATCCACAGCTGGTATTGGAACCCATACCAATTGGCACATATACTAAAGTTCAAGCATAGCAAAAAGGTTGGGGGATCGGGTCTTTTTTTATTTTCTTTCTTTTTACAATATATGTATATATATATAACATTGAAATAGAATGTATACATAAATAGAATAAAATATACATATAATTATTGAAAAATTATAGGTATAAAGTTGATATTTATATGTACACTACTTTAATTATGTGCACTTTGTTTTTTTTTTTTTTTTAAAAAAAAAAGAAACACATTGCGTGACCAGCGCAGAGAACCAGGTTTTGTCTGCACCTTAACGACATGCTGCTTCTTGTAGCGGGATCCCTAAGCATAATGGCTCGTTAGCCTAGCCTGATTTTTCAGGCCACTGCTAGGAGCCATCTTTTAGGAAAAGATAGGTGAAAAGGTTTCGATGTTTTGAATGTTGGCTGATCTTCACGTAATAATGGTAGTATTCAATGTTTAATGCCCAGACTCAGGAATCCAAATAGACCAAGGAAAATTCATTCCTACTCGTATTGCTTCTCGGTTCTCAAATCTGATTCAACTAGAACCAGTGAAATGAGTCGAAATATTTTACTTCTCTCTTGTTCCAACTTATCTGTCAACATTATTTATCTTGATAATTTCTTACTCTAAACTTTTTTTTAATAATAATTTTTTAATTCTTGATCTTTCATCTAGTCTCTTTTTTCAAAAATTTTGTTTCTTTGACGTTTTGAATTCACTTTCTTCTCGATACTTTCTTATTTTAGATATTTCATCTAAATCTTTCCCTTATAGAGTTTCCTTTCTTTGTTTGTTTTTTTTTTAAATTTTTTTTTATTTATAAGTACCTTTTAGATTTTCTTTATCATTTGATAGACAAAGTTTTCTCAGTTTAATGTTGTTCTAAACCTTTTTTTTTAAATGATGATAATTTCAAGAATTATAATGTTTTCTTGTATTATGTTTTTTTTTTCTCCCTCTTCCTTTGATTTGAAGGGAAAAAAAAAGAAAAGAAAAAAACAGCTGATATGCTCAAAGGATGGTCACGTGTAACTTTCTGCTTTCTTGATGTTCCTTTTTAGGGCATTTAATGCTTAATGACATTGAATTCCAAGTGCAGGATTTTTACGATTAAAACTCTTTCCTCATTTCCTTTCCCTGGCGAAGTATTACAAATTTACAACAGAGTAGTTTTGAAGTGATTTTGATCTCTAACTAATCTGAGACCTCCACAATCAATGTAAGAAGTGCTCTTTGAACTTCCTTTGTAACCAAGTGACATCACAACGTAATATTCCAGTCCTGATACAGCAACATCTTTGATACAGAAGATTGTGCGAGGGATACCAAACCTTCGAAATTGAGGATAGTGGGTAGTCAATCTTCAGGGTTGCAGAATATTCGTTGACTTATGAGAAGCGAAGGCCCATATTCAAAGTCTTTGAGGTTGAAGACAGTAGATAGTTAAGTAGCTAAATGCCCATATTCAAACGAATGATGATTTATGAGTGCAAATCTAACTATTCTATTGTCTTGATCAGGAAAAACGAATGACTATTCTGTTTCTTTGTTTACTTTTACCATTTTTTTCTTGTTTCATTTATGATGAGTTATTTTTTTTTTGGTTTTTTTTTTGGTTGGGTTAAAATTGTTTACGAGTTCTTCACCAACTTACATTATATAATAAATCCCAAATTAATAGTGGATATGCATCCAACCAGTCTGCATGGACCAATTTTGTGCTCTGTTAATGCCCTGGAAAAGCTGGATGGTTTGGAATCTGTCTGTCCTGGGTTACAATTGTTCGTAGGGACCATTTACCATAATTCTGAATGCAACAAACACAAAGGTTGGCCTGAGTTTTTCCACTAACATTTTCAAACCTTTGGCTAACTCAAGTCTAACAAATTTGAAAAAGAAAATCCTGCTCATAAGATAGAACTGAGACGCAATTATACTGACACGAGAGGTTGTTCAAATCCGAGATTTCTTGGTGCTGACGCAATGGGCAACAACAGTAGTTTGAAGAACCCAGAGAAGGCTGTCAGCCAGTAAAATGCTGCTCGTCAGAGTATGCGTCGGCAAGTAAGGCCAAGTAGGGCCAAAAAGCTGCATCTTTGCTAACCTTATTCTGGATATTTAAACATATACGTCTTTTATTCATAAGCTACCAGCTCTTATATGTAATAGGTTCATGCAATTATAATATTCAAAGGAGCCATTTTCCACATCGACAAGATCATTTCCTCTTTCAAGAGGGTGAATGGACACATTTCAATGCTACGTGCCATTCCTGTTCTCCATAAGGAAGCTCACTGAATGCTCTTTCCACTCTTCCTTCTCGAGATACTTTTGATAGAAGTTAAACTCTCCATCTGAATTCACAGACAACACAGAAGTGCTTCTGGTTCCATACCGTCCCTACACATACAATGGTATCAGACACTTCCCCCAGAATGAAGAGACACACAAGAGGAATGTTCAAGACAGAAATGGATTTACCAGCGGAGTGTCTGCATCAACAAATATAGAACTTAAATGATATTCCCTCTCAGCAGGATAAATATGAGGCAACATACTTTCATCATCCTTTATCGTGTTTGTCATTAGAATTTCAGCCATTTCTTCCAATGGAAGTTCTGTATTGCCATATTTATCCAACAGAATTTTGAAATTGTTGCCTAATCTCTGAGCCTGGAAAAATGATGACTTTTAACCGTTGTATATGCCAGTATCCACTGACCAACTTCACAACAACCATGTTGATCAGAACAAGAGAGATGCCTAGCAGATAAATACAAAGGGCAAAAGAAAAGAGATGTATGTATAGCAAGACACATTTAAAAAGCCATCTAACCTTAGGCCAAGGAGAGTCTAGGCTTGCATTTGACAACACGTGCATCCCAGGGGACACCTCTGTGACACAAGAGTGTTCTGATTTATGTCTATTGGTTATGTAAACCATGGATCTTGAAGATATATCAGCAACTATAAGATTAAAACCATTGTACTCATGCACCTCTGTTGCAAGATCTTTGGCAAATTCCCCTGGATGCTTGTTGCTCTGTAATCACATAATTGTATCATCATTGAGGATTTTCAAGGGACCAGTACCAAGAGAGAAGAAATAGGATTTTCTGAATCATATGATTGCATTTATAAGAGCTGACCGCCATAATTCCATGAGCATGACTATCATAGTTCATCAGCATATCAATTAATCATCGAATATGGCAAGCTTAGTAAAACCGAGATGAAGAAACATATTTGAGCAGTGAATTAAAGAGTTTGCAGGCCGTTGAAGCAAATTAGAAGTTCACATTGGAAACATTGAAAATCGAGGTGTTCTAGAGTTGCTTCACCAACTGAAGAAGTTGCATGCCTTTAAATGCAAAGGAAAAGAACTCTTAACTTGACAATTGGGAGGTTAATCGTAATAAAACTCGAGCAAAATTCCCGTTGTCGTTTGCCATGTTCTGACACGTATTGTAGCAATCGGAAAGTCATGCGTCAGCCCATACTCAGATTTTTTTTTTTTTAACGAATTGGCGACCGAAAAGCAAAATTACGAAAGAACTCCACAGTTACCTAATTATCTCATCATCAGAAACAAGGTACTTTTCTCGTTCATTTCAAAGGACCCATCAGCACAGAATGCAAGAGAGTAAAAAAATAAGCAAAAAGGAGGGGTTGGAAGGAAAAGGACCAACCTTGGGAGGGGAAAAAGTACCTGGAAGAAACGAAGAGGAAGATCACCTCTGCTCTTGGCATGGGGAATTCTATCGACTTCTCTGACGTTAGTGAGGAAAGCAATCTTACCGTAGGTGGTACAAGCCAACCATGTGCCGCCTGCCAGCTCGTCTTTCCCACCCACTATCTCTCCACCATCCCACCATGTCAGAGGCTTTGTTGGCCTTTCCACACACACGCGCGCACAAAAGAAAAATCATGAACCTTCCTGTGATTATTAATTAATGCCATGGACACGAGTGGATGAATGAATCCACACACACACACACACACACACACATATATAGAGAGAGAGAGAGGAAGGGTGGAGTTGGGGCCTTGTAGTGGGGAGGGGGGGGGGAGAGGAGATGTAATCCAGACAACCAAGAGAGAGTTAACATACCGGGAATGATATTCGTCCCTGTTGAGGAATAAGAGGAATGTGTAAAGAGGGTGGGCTTGCCAAAGAAACACTCCTATGCACATCTTCTCCTCTCCTTCTTCTTGTGCTTCTTCTGCTATTCCTTATAATTAATGTAAATGGAATGGAATGGAATACTATTAGATTCTTAGGTGACGATGCTCCTCCACTCCACCTCCCACCCCACCCCACCCCACCTTTAACCTATCCTCCTATTACCATGCTCCTTCCTCCCTTTCCGTTCCGGTAGCGTATTTCCTTTCGCAAGCCAGCCAAGCTTCACGCAACTGAAGATTCAGATTTCTTTTCGGCTTTCACTTTGACTGACCCTCTCCCCCCCCAGCACACCCCCGACCAAAAAAATAAAAAATAAAAATCAGCTAGACCCGACCTATGGAATGGATGGATCGGTGTCAGAGTTTTTCATTTTGTGAAAATTTATACTGAATTATACTGCCCGTCGGTTGCAACTTTTGCGAAAGGGCTTTACAATTCGGGGGGCCAATTCCAATCCAAAGGAAGCCTAATTCGAGGGCGGGTCGAACGAGGTTGAAGACAAAGTTATTTGTCCAATGTCAATTCGCCACATGTAGACTCTACAGGGAGTTTGGAGGAGGAAAAATCCTAACACGTGTCAAACATCACGTGCGGTGCATGCTCTGTCCTCTCAAACACACGAGAGACATCGGACGCTGCCAACATGCAATTTTATGTAACAATACAATTTATACAAACCTCCCTCCCTCGCTCCCCCCACTCCCCCACCCCCCCCCCCAAAAAAAACAAAAAACACAAAAACGATATCAATTTTTAATTATATACATATATATATATATATATAGATATAGTAAGAAAAAAAAACTCTGTTAGTTAGGGAGAGAGAATCGAAGAAAGAGAGAGAGAGAGAGAGAGAGAAGGCAAAGCTCCCCACCAAAAAAAAAAAAAGAGAGAGAGAGAGAATGGGTAAGATAGTGGAGAGGAAGAAGAAGAAGAAAGGGCGGCCTTCTCTTTTAGATCTCCAAAAACGCTCCCTTAAACAGCAACAACAACAGCAGCAGCAGCAGCAACAACAACGTAAACCAAATCGAATCCTATCCAACAATTCCAACTATAGCAATCCACATAATTACAAGTCTGCCACTCCCACCCCTCTACGCCGATCCACCCGCCGCAACCCCACCCCTTCCTCGCCCGACGCCCTCCACAACCACAACGACGAGGACGACGATGCCGAATTGAGCGGGAGGCGCCGAGAGAAGAAGCTCAAGCTCGTCCTTAAATTGCCCTCCTCCCAAAAATCTGACCCCAATTCATCTTCTCTCAACACCAACAACGGCTCGGATTCCAACCGCGAGGATGATCACAACACCGCCTCCAATCACAGAAAGAGGAAAATCAATGCGATCGGTGATGGATCTGGGTTCGTTGCCTCTGAGAAGGTATTCCCATTTTTGATAACAAAATAAGATAAGTGTCTTGAAATTTTTCTTTATGCTATTTTTTCGGAATTAGAAAAAGCGCGAAACTTTTTATTTTTTTGTTTGAATGCGCCTCTTCTTGAATTGCGGGTCTCTGCAATAAGAATTTCTTACAATTTCAGTTGACTTCTTCAGGTCTGCTTTTCTTGAAAATTGTCTATTTTGACAGTTGGGTTATAAATGTTGCCTAATAATATCTCTTTGAGCTGAAAAGAAAAAAGAAAAAAAAATGCCTTTTTTTACTTTAATTTATTATTGTGTGTGTGTGGTGGGGGGGGTTGTTAATTGGTGGATTGGAATTTAAATCTGTCTTTTGTTTGTTGAAATAATAATTGGTTCTACACTGTCATACCTATGTCGTCAAAAGTGTAAATTTGTCTTTTCTTCAGTTATTATCTCACCGTTTCCTTTTCTTTTTTTTTTTCTCTTGTTTTTTGTTTTTTGGGCTGCAAGTGTGTTTTTTTCTCTTTTTGGCACTTTGAAGTTTGAACTCCTTTGCCACTTTGGTTTTTCACACCCACTTTGCTTATGGTTCTTCGTCCATAGCGGCCAAAAAAAGAACTGTTTTTTCCCTGTTTCGTTAACTCTGTTACTTTATTTGTGTGTTAACACTTTTGCTCAGGGAGGGAAATCTGCCTCCGACACAAATCCAACCAATGATGTCCAAGGTTTGCTATTAGCCAATGATCTCGCATAACCACTTGCTTGAAAAGGCCAAATTTAGGAACTTTTTGTTTGATTATGTGTTTCAACAATGTGCAGATTCGGGACCCTCAACACCTTTGCCTGACAAACAGCTGTTACTCTTCATCCTTGATAGGCTTCAGAAGTATTTCCTTCAGCTTCTCTGCTTTCCATTTTGATTCCTTCGACTTCGATGTTGTTTTTTGATTCTCTGTGAACTGAATTTTATTTCTTTTGACAACTAATTTAAAAATGCAGGAAGGACACCTACGGTGTCTTCTCTGAGCCTGTGGACCCAGAAGAGGTTAGTTTCATAACTTAATTAACGTCACACTCAGAATTAACCTTTAAGACCTTTCTTTGTGTGATTTTAACTTGGGTTCTGTTGATGACATCTAAAATCTCTGTAGCTGCCAGATTACCATGAGGTCATAGAGAATCCCATGGATTTTGGGACTGTCAGGAAGAAGCTTTCCAGTGATGCTTATGCCAACTTGGAACAGTTTGAGGTAGGTTTATTTACTTCCGGCGGTCACATCTGGCCAAGTATTCCATATTCGCTTTCATTTATGTTGATAGGTTGCCTGGTGTTCTCATATTAGCCAAAGACTTTTGATACTTCTGTTTGCCATCAACTCAATTCACTTTAAGTTTGAGAAAAGCTTTTTAATTTATTCCTGCTTTTTGTGCTCTAAGTAGCAGTTGGAGGTACTGAAGGAACTAATGGACACTATTCATTGAGGATTTAGGTTTCTAAGGGCACACCTCTAGAATTTTCATTTGGTCCAAAAACGCAGATCTGTTCTCAGTAGTTCTGTGTAAGCTATTGTTACCAGAGGAAGCCATTAATTTGCCACAGATTACAGCAAATTGATATGGTAGATATAGATAGATGGATGGCACATTTGTGTTTCTTGATTACCATCTGCTTATTGGAATTATTATCTTCTCCATGCTCTCCTCCCTCCCACCCCAAGAGACAAAAAAATAAAAAAATAAAAAAAGCACGTGTACTATACTTGGTTCCTAAAAGCTTCTGAGTAGTCAGCTGTCTGTCTTGTATTCTTCATTTGGTAGCGTAAGTGAATGTGGAACCACAGGTAGGTCTTGTGGAAGGCTGCAGAATCATTACGGTCTGTCAATATCAGCACTAGAATGTCTTGATTTTTTCATGATGCTTGATAGGGCCCATTGGGTTGTGGGAGGCATCATGCATTGTATTCATGCCACTGGAGCAGTAATAAACCTTCTGTCATGGCACATGCAGAAATTGCCAACCTCTGCAGCCTTTTTTGCTGCATGAGGCTGCCCTCAGTTCACCTTTTCCTACGCAGAGAAGTTTATCCCTTTGCTATTGTTACCAAGGTTATAAATTACCAATGCCAGAGCCTTTATGGCATCCCTTTGGTGGTAAGGCTAGGATGGGCTCCTGTAAATGCCAGAGGAGCAGATTTTAAATCTTATCTAACTTGATTTTCCTTGATGGTAATATATATTTCTTTAGATGTTCTGCCTTCTCTTAACTTCTGAAAATGTACATAAAGACATCTAAAAATGTTTTAGAAGAGACGCCTGGAAGCTGAACTAGCACAATATACCAGCCTGATAACTTTCTGAAGGCTAATGTTGCGCTTTTAATTTTTTAAAGCCCTGAATTTTCTTTCTGTTGTGATGCAGAAAGATGTTTTCTTAATATGCTCGAATGCAATGCAGTATAATGCACCGGATACCATTTATTTTCGACAGGTACAGTCAATTATTGAACTTTGAATTTGCTATTTTCAGGTCATTGAGTTGTTTCTAACACTCTGCTATTTCTGTCAGGCACGTTCAATACAAGAGCTAGCAAAGAAGAATTTTGAAAACTTAAGGCAAGACAGTGATGATAATGAATTAGAACCCAAGATGATAAGGAGAGGTAGACCCCCAACAAAGAATTTTAAAAAATCAGTTGGCAGGCCTCCATTGGAGAGAGCTGGTTCAGAGTTTTCCTCTGATGCAACACTTGCTGCTGGGGGAGAGAATACCATCTTGTCCACTAATGATCTGAGAAAAGGATCTTGTCTTGCAGACAGGTCTGGCTTAGCAGATTTGCAATTTCATGGTTCTCGTAATGATGACAATAAGTTTGAGAGGAATGATGAATCTGCAGGTTCAAAACTTGACTGTCACTCAACATATTCTCCTTTAAACTTCAGTTCTTTGGACGTATCTAGTTGAAGAAAAGGCATAAGCATTGTGGGTTTTATTACAGGTTCTCCATTTAAGGCTGTTTCAATGAAGCATTTGAAGAAACAATTTCCACTTGATGAGAACAAGCGTAACACTTATAAGCAATTTCATGCATTAGCTGGTGGAAGAGAACCATCTGTTTTGAGCACTTTTGAAGCAGAAAGGAAGCAGCTAATGGCTGTATGTATCACATTGTTGCCCATCCTTCTATTTGATTCTTTGGACAGAAAGTTGAGACCACTCATTGCCTGCATGGGGCCCATGCTCACACCTGAGCAAACAAATTGGGCATAGCATGGGAGGCACCATTAGTGTTAACTTAAATTGAAAAGGAAAAACTTTGTGGTAATGCTGCCACACTTAAGTTCCAGGAACTCCTCTTTTTGGTGTGGTTATTGGACAGTTCGCAGCTTCCACTGAATGTACTGCTCTATAGTTTGAATGGATCATTTTGTGTGGCATGTTATTAGTTTTTTTTGGTGAATGAACTTTGCTTTTTGTGAATCAGGTAGGGCTTCTATCAGAGCATGGTTATGCAAGGAGCCTAGCTCGATTTGCCACAAATATTGGACCTGTTGCTTGGAGAATTGCTTCAAGAAAGATTGAAAGGTCTTTGCCGCCAGGCGTCAAGTATGGTCCCGGATGGATTGGAGAAAATGATATCCCACCACAGACACCGTTACTTCCTTCTTCAACCCGACTAGGTAACCCATCATCATCAAGGCTATTATCTCTCCCTGATAATTTGAATCCTGTTGTGCCATTGCAAACTGCTGAATCAAAAGAAGAGAATTTACCAGAAGAACCTGAAGGACATAATTTGGCAGAGAAGCAGATTCCTTCAATTTGCTCGTGCTCTGGGGGACATTTAAATAGCCCTCTTCTGTCATCTGCCTCAACATCTACATGCAATTTGGGTACTGTTATTTCAGAACCTCCCAAAGATAGGGCTGAATCAGTCAAGGGATTGAATTCACATACTGGGTATTATGTGCTAGACAGTAGTGTGAGTGTGATGCAGCCGAGGCCTTCACTTCAGATGCATCAGAGCCCAGTGGTTCACCGTGGTATGAATGGTTTTAATGGCACTTACGGATTTAATCTTCCAGCTCAGACAGGAGGGAGACTAGTCGGGTCTACCAAGCTTGCTGGGACTAATTTTAAGTCATCTCAGGTTATTGGCATGGTTTCTACATCTGACACTGACTTTATCCATCCACATTCGGCCGCAGCAAATGGTTTGAACTTGGAAAACTCAGAACTTGGGGAGAATCCTAGTACAATAACTTCCAGTGGTCCATTACCAAATTCTGGAAGGCAGGGAATGGAAGGCCCGAGATTTGAGATTGAACGGCGACCATCTTGGCAAGGATTGCCAACACAATCCAAGTCAGATTTAGGATTACCGTCACTACAGAAATCAGACACGGTCGCACCTGACCTAAATGTCAGGTTTCACTCGCCAGGATCGCCCGGTTCGACTCGTGTCGATTCAGTGCAACCAGATTTAGCATTGCAGCTCTAAGGATAATGGAGTTATTTTTTTTTATTGTTTTTTTGGTCTTTTAAAGAAGATGATTAAGTTAACCATAGAATGGTGGGTCTGGCATTTGTGCTTCGGGGTGTGAGACCAGGGAGAGGAGAGTAGAAAGGGTCTCCTTTAACAGGGTCAGGGAGCCATCCCAGCCTCACCTAACTGTACTGTAATGGTAAAAGTGTAGCATGTTCGCTGTACAGACTAATGCAGCCTAATTCATAGGTCCACCAAAATCTAAAAGAGGAGGAGGAGGAGTGGGAGGAGGAGACCATCATTTGTAAGACTAGAAAACCAATGAAACCGCGAATTTGATTCAGTGGTGTCGGATGCTTAGTTGATAGATGATTTGGTTGTCGTCAAACCCCAAATGGTTTGGTTGGTGACTGCAACAGGCGATGTATAGTTTTATCCGTATGCTTGAGTGCGTGCGTGCGTGAGGATCTCTAGATTGAGAACTTCATTGTCATAGCGTATCAGCTTCAAAAAAAATAAGGGCGTGTGTATATATATATATAAATAATTGCTTATAGTTGTTAGGGAGCTACTTGTAACAAAGTCTCGTGTCAAGAAGAAAAAGAAAGGGAATATTTGGGACTTATAAACGTGGGTGATATCCAATAAATTAATTTTTTTAGAGAGAAGGTAATGTGTTCGTGACAAGTGGTATTAAAATCAATTCATCTTGAATCTGAAGATTTTTGGGTCTTATAAACGTTCGATGTTGTATACTCTAACAGATTAATTTTTTGAGAGAAAGTAATTGTTCCTGTGACATAAAATAATAATTATTATTATACATAATTGCCATGAGATGTTGAAAGAGTCCCTGGGTTCTGTGGAGGCCTTGGATAAACTGGAGAGGATGCTCTGCGGACCAAAAAGTCTTCGAGGCTTAAGCCCAACAAATTAGCGCCCCCCCGCCCCCCATAAAAGGAAGAAAACTGTAAACACTCCTACAGCAAACGTCAAACGTTCAGAATCCCGTAGTAAAAAATAAAACAGATTGAATAGAGTGCTGAATTGCTGATCCGACTTCCACCCTCCATGGATGTTGTTAATTATTACTGAAAGTGTTATGGTTGTAAAGACGAATAGTCTTGGTCCAAAAATATAAATAAATAAAGAGTGGTAGTCTACTGCGTTGTTATTCATTCCTTATGGCCAAAGTGCGTGTGCTTTACGGTCTCCGATGGCCAGGGGTTTTTCCAAATAATGAAATCAATGGAGATTAGATTGGGGAAGAATCCAATATGTAAAATAAAATCTCTATAAATTATTATTATTATATTTATTTATTTATTTGAGAAGAAGAAGAAGAAGAAGAAGAAGTAAAAAAGAAGAACGCGAACTGGCTTGGCGGCGGCAGTGGCATTTGTGGCAGGCAGGGAGGCAGGAAGAAAAAAAAAATAATGATAATAAATAATAATAATGAAGGATGAGGATTGAGAAGTGGAATATGGAACCAAGAACTAATTTATACATCCTTAAAAGACAAAAAAGAAAAAGAAAAAGAAAAAGGGTATTTTCCCTTAATTTCTCTTCCTTTGGTTCCTTTCCTTAATCCCTATGCACCAATTGGATACAACCCACTTTAATTTCCCCCCATTCACCACGTAGCATCATAAATCATGTCCTTGTTTCTTTATGCTCCTTGTGGGATGTTTAAGTTTAATAAGAGGCATCAAATAGATAAATAAATAAATAAGAGAAAAAGAGACAGTCAAAAATTGTCACGATGATTATTAAAAAAAAAATCGCTTTCATTTAATTAAAATTTTTAAAATTTTTTTAAAATTTTTTTATTTTTTATCGTGTGAAAAAATAAAAGATCAATTTTAAAATACCTGAAAATTATGGTTTTTAGATGGTTCTACAATTTAAACGTTGTCGTTAGTGTGCCACTTATTATTATTATTATTATTATTATTATTATTATTATTATTATTATTATTATTATGTGCATGTCCTCCGCATGGCCATGGCCGACTAGGCCACATAACATAATAGCGCAATCCTCGGCACCTTAACCAATGTTAAGTGAGAATGAAGACCCCGACAAAGCCGGATACCTCCGATGCGCTTTGCTAACGACTTAAAAGACGACGAAGTCAAGAATATGTTTTTTTTTTTAAAAAAAAAAATAAAATTACATTATTACTCATGTACTCGGGATGTAAACAAAAAATAGAATATTCAATCAAAGCAGCGTCACATTAATTAAGTTCGAATATACTTTTTTCTCCTTTTCTCTTTTTTTTTTTTTTTCTTTTATGGCCAACGAGTCTGCCTTTAGTTAACAAATTTTGAAGCCTCCGCATATATATATATATATAATTCGGATGGATCATTTAAGTTTATGAATTCTCGATTATTATATCTAACGACCGTATGATTTATTTATTTTTTTAGTAAAGAAAAATAGAGCCGATAATTCCGAGGGATTTAACTGCTTCAACCAAGTAATCCATTGCAATCTCTTTCTCAATATTTGAATCTTGGTACTACACATCCAGGCCGCATAGCGAGGCTGAGGGCATGGGCGTGTCACACGGCTTTTGTTTGGTAAATTTGTTAATGTTTGCTCTAGTCATGGGAAAATCTTCTTATCAATTAATAATAATCGTTGGTGTTACTGCGTTACATCACAATTTGCTGCTTTCTATTGTGTTGTTGGTTGGGGGGGGGGCGCCGCCGCCGGGGTTGGTGGGTTGGTGGATGCTGCCATGTCTGAAACGATTGTTGCTTCGCTCCCAAGCCTTTTTCGCTTTTGGAGTATTTGTTTGTAGGCATGTCAAAGTTAATCTCAATTGAGAGAGACTCACCCGTTGCCTAACAAAACTAAGGTCTGTTCCGTTTGTTGTACTTTGTACGGCGATTGGCGAGCGGCGACTGCGACATAAAACATCGACGGACAGACAACAAGCGGAGAGGTGCCACTCTTAGGTTAACTTATACTTATAAAATAAATAGATAAATAAATATTAAATTTATCCATTATATTTTTAAAAAGTTTAAGTATATTCATTTTATCTATTTATAAATTCATTTTATTAGTTAAATATAATTTATATTTAATATCTTCAGTTAAATATAGTCACATGATAACTAATTACCTATTATGTGATAAATACATTTATTTTTATTGTTGCATTATTAAATTTAATAGCATAAGATAAATTTTATTTTTTAGAAGATTAAAAAAATTAAAAATAATTTTTTATATTATAATTTTCTATTTTTTTAATATATTTTAAATAATTTTATTTTGTTAATTTAAAGAAAAAACTAAAATTAATATTAGATTAACAAATTTAATGATTTTGAGAGAAAAATGTATTCTTCATGTGTAGTGCATGAGTGATTGTTAAGTGATTACAATATAAATCAAATTAAATTAACAAAATTAATGTGTTATATAAATTTTAGAAAATAATTATAAAAATTCTTTAATCTCATAAATAAAAAATGATAATATTTTAACACACAATAAAAAAATATAAAATAAAATTTAATTCAATGAAGACTCTGTAACTTTTATTAAATCAATGAAAAAAAAATCCAAAGAAAGAATTAATAATATTGGGAACTTGCATGAATGAAAGCGACATGGACGAATCGAAATTAATTGCATAATTTTTTTTATGGTATGGGGCGGGGTGGTGGTCTGATGGGCTCCATTTTGGTTTGACTTATGCATGTTTGACTGCTAGAAATTTGCAGCACACACGGCAGTTGACTTAGAAAACGTTCACCGGAAATAATCCGCGAAGCAACCCCGTCCGCATCTCTGATGCTCTCGCTTTCCCTCCCTTCTGCTCTCTCCTGGTCCTTCTCTTTGTCTCTCTTACCAAACCCAAAACCCAAGGAAGGAAGAAAAAACCCAGCGTTGTCTTTAAGGTTAAAAGCTTTTCTCGTTTCCGTTCCTTGTCACTTTTACCTTATTACCTAGATAGAAACGTTCACCGGAAATAATTCGGTGGTTGTTACTTGAGCAGGCTAGGAAGATTAAAAAGGAAACCAAAAAGAGATAGAGAGAGAGAGAGAGAGAGCAGGCATTTGAAAACATCCACAGAGCGACCCTATTATCATCATTGAAAGATTCTTGAAATTAAGCTGGATTTAAGAACAAGTTCAACAGACAGACCCACCCAATAGAATTGGAATTGCAGATCGTTTCTGTTTCTTCACATGGGCAGTTGTTGGGGCTCTCCAGCTCATAGTCCTTCTCCTCCAACAACAACAACAACAACAACAACAACAACAAAGCCAACCGCCGCCAATGCTTCTCTCTCTTCCTCGGGTACCCTCTCATCATAGTCTTACGCTAATCTAGCCACTATATATTGCCCTGTAACTCACACTGGGTTGTATTTTCACGACTATGTCTCTGTTTCCATTTGTTGATTTTTCTTCATCGAACGGGGTTTCGTCGATTCGTTTAAATTCTACCACTGACTTGCTTACGCATATATTATTACATATATTTTCTTAATTAAGTTGAAAATCGAATACTGATATAAATTATTAATTATCCATCTCTATTTCCTCTCTTTCCCAGTCGATAACTGCGTTGATCCTTCCCTAATGAAGTGAAATTGCTAGGCTTCTCTGTACATGTGGTCCTAATTTCAACCTGTGAAGTTACTTTTTAACTGCTCAGTCAATGAGCAGTACGTATCTGCAACCTCGTCATTCGGGAACTTAGTCTTTTTTTTATTTCTTCATAATGTTCGATTGCTCACTTCAGTCGCAATTATTGTCATGCTTTCAAAATTTAATGTATGTCTTATTGATATCTTGCGTCAGGCTTTTCTTTCTTTTTTTCTCTCTCTCTACTCTAATCTGGTCTAAGCAGCAAATTATGTTCCTTTGCTTTTGCTTTACGCTTAAAGTGTTTTCCCATCCTCAAGTATTTCCCCTTTTTGGCATCAATAACTTCCTTTCTAACAATCTTCGATTCTACGACTACAGCGGGGACATCTCATGCAGCTTCCTCTAACGTCAGCATTGCAACTTCATCCAAAGACAGCGTTGCAACTTCTTCTGGAACTAGTAACGCAACATCTTCTAGGGGCAGCAACATTTCCACGAACAACCTATTTTTGGGTGGAAGCAATGACGAGGCTAATCCAAATGGGCAGATCTTACCCACTTCCGACCTGAGGATATTCTCTTTTGTAGAGCTAAAGGCTGCCACCAAGAATTTCAGATCCGATACGGTCCTCGGAGAGGGAGGTTTTGGTAAAGTTTTCAAAGGCTGGCTTGACGACAAAGCCCCTGGGAAGAGCGGAAGTGGAAATGTAATTGCCGTCAAAAAATTGAATTCTGAGAGCTTACAAGGATTTGAAGAATGGCAGGTATTAACCTCAACTTCAGGAAGGAGCTGTCGTTCTGCCGTTTGATCCTATTTTTGAGAGGTCATCTGATTTTCGTACTTTTGTTTGAAACAATCGTGTGCTCTAAGTCTCCTCAGATACTATTTCAGTCATTTGTTATCACATGTCGGAGAGAATGAAGTTCAGGCTTGCTAGGATGATGATGGAATCCTGTTTGAGGATCGAAAATGGGCCCCTATACGAGACACTGGTTGTTCAGTTGATAATGATTTAAGCCATTGGAGCCTAGCATTTAAAACTGAATGAGGATGAAATAAGAGATAAACAAAAGCTTTAGGAATTCTCAAACACTATGTATCATGCCACATCCACATCTCCCTCTCTCTCCCTATCCTCACTCACTCTCTCTCTCTCTCTCTAACATGCAAGGATATGCTTGCCTTCTATTAAAAGTAAAGGTTAAAAAAGAAAAAGAAAAAGAAAAAGGAATATGTATGCATCCAAGAAGACACATTTTAACAAGTGGGGATCAGGGTTTTCTCTTTTGCTAATGGTTGAAACTGCATTGATTATTCTTATTGGTCTTTCCTTAATAGTTTTTCGGTTACAATGTTTTTGTATGTTGCTGCAGTCTGAGGTGAATTTCTTGGGACGGCTCTGTCATCCTAATCTTGTCAGGCTGTTAGGATATTGTTGGGAGGACGAGGAACTCCTCCTTGTCTATGAATTTATGCAAAAAGGCAGTCTGGAAAACCATCTGTTTGGAAGTAAGGGCTGATAAGTGACCTCTATTAGTTTTCCTGTCTGCTTCCGCTGCAAATTTTCTTTTTTATGGCAGGCAACAAGCTTCATGCATGTGCACATGTGCTCATTCCTTTCACAATTTATAATAATGTTGCATTATAATGGGGTGCAGGGGGCTCAGCTGTTCAGCCACTTCCATGGGACATACGGCTAAAAATTGCTATAGGAGCTGCTCGAGGCCTCTCATTTTTGCACGCATCAGAGAAGAAAGTGATTTATAGGGATTTTAAAGCCTCAAATATCCTGCTCGATGCGGTGAGTTTTAGATGAACAACCCCATGTCGTGCTTAGAGATGTTAAATGAAAGTTAAATCATTGTGTTGGTAGTATTTTTGCTTTTACATTTCGCCCACGTGCTTAATTTTCGTTCACTTACCATCCCAATTTAGTCTCCCCCCGTCCCTGTTGGTTCCGCTCACATTTTTCAGTTTGATCTGGTATTGCTTCATGACTTCTCTTTGGAAATGTCAGTAGACGAACAAATTGTACTTCAGAATATTTTCTGATTAAATGTTGGATTCCAGTCTTATACAGCCAAAATATCAGACTTTGGCTTGGCAAAATTAGGCCCTTCCGCTAGCCAGTCCCATGTAAGTACACGGGTAATGGGCACATACGGTTATGCAGCTCCAGAGTATGTTGCAACAGGTAATCTGCTAGATCCTTTTTCTAGTTTGCTTGTGCCTAATGGATGGTAAAAAGCTGCTTGACCCAAAGCCGCTGTAAAACCTTGCCATAGAAATTAACGTTTTGCTAATAAAAACAGGGCATTTGTACGTAAAAAGTGATGTGTATGGTTTTGGTGTTGTCTTGGTCGAGATTCTGACGGGCTTACGTGCGCTTGATACAAACCGTCCGAGCGGAAGACATAATCTCGTGGAGTGGATCAAGCCATATTTATCGGACAAAAGAAAGTTGAAGAGCATCATGGACTCCCGATTAGAGGGGAGCTATGCTTCCAAACCTGCATTCCGAATGGCTCAGCTTGCACTGAGCTGTCTAGAATCTGAACCAAAGCACCGGCCACCGATGAAAGAGGTTGTTGAGACATTGGAAAGAATTGAGGCAACCAACGAGAGGCAACTGGAGGCCAGAACTCGTGCCAGCCGACCTAAAACTCAAAGGCACGGCCAGCAACCATTGCAATATCGTTCTCCACTACATCCAAAACAGGATGGAGGTAGAATCCATCAACTCGCTGCCCGTTTAACATAATACATCCTGCGCAGAATTGCTACGAGGAGTCAGGCGGCCTTGAGTTTTTTTTGTGTGAACTAGTGGAGTGGACATTTTCTCTATGTTTATATAAGCTGAGGAATCCATGGTGTTGCAGCTTATGGTTTGCTCTTGTTGTAACGAGAGAGTTGTGTGAGCCCGATGTAAGGCACTCAAGGAAACTGGAGGTTTAGAGTAGGCAGCGGCAGAAGAGGGTGTTATGTAAACATATGCTATATTTGGTACGGCTTTTAATTGGCACCGATAACTCTATATTCATTGTACGACTTCAAAGTTGATTAAGTCCTACCCAAGCGGACATAATTAATTCAATAAAAGAGGAGAGGAGAGGAGAGTGGGGCACAGAGCAGTCCCACTGCATCCCCCCACCAACACCCCCCCCGGGACTCACGCCCGCGCAACAGCACTCGTTCGTGATGAAAGCAATTGCACTGGCGAGTCTTCAAGAGTCTATAATTTCTCTCTCTCTCTCTCTCTCTCTCTATATATATATATATATATATAGATATATATATATAGATATATATATATATATATATATATATATAGGTTTTTGAGCAACAGAGTCTATATACACATATGATTAAGATTTGATTGCATTGTATTGCGTTGCATTGCAGGGTACCGTTTATTTTCCAAAGACTGCACGAGGTTCTGACTTGTTTTCTGATTTCTTTTTTTTGGGTTTAAATATTTATTTATAGGTACACCAAAATTGGTTTTATTTTACCTTGTAGTATAGTATATGATGATGATGACGATGACGAAGAAATTAAGAATCATGGTGATATATGACGTGATATGATGGGAGCGGATAATTGGATAGCATAGGTTACCAGGCAACCAAACCCAAAAAAAAAACAACAAAATAATGAATGAGATAATCGCAAGAAGAGGAGGATGCATTCGGAATGTGGAGTGGGTGTGGTAGATTAATTGGATGGATCTATTAATTAATTTAAAATTTCAATCATACGGGGGCATCGCCGGCACACCGCAACTGCAACTGCGACAAGCGGCAAGCTATTCTATTTCCTTCAAACCAAGAAAGATAGGAAGATGAATTTAAGCAACCCGAAGGCGGAGGCGGAGGAGGAGTACATACATTTCAGTTGTTATGTAACGTCTGGTAGTGTACTTATAGTGTACGGATATATCTATTATAATAACTTGAAACTACGTAATTAATAACACAAAATTCCTCTGATCCACCAAAAAAAAAAAAAAAAAACACAAAATCCCCAAGTCCTCTCTCTCACTCTCTCATGGGCATGTAGGTTATAGCGAAAAGAAAAGGATACCAGGAGAAGAAGAACGCGAGAGAGAGAGAGAGAGAAAGGCCAGTAAATCTGAAAGTGAAATGGGGGAATCCAAACGGGAACTCCCTTTCCGTTTCAGCCTGCAATTCCCTTCTCTGCTACTCATTTCTATCTCATTGCCACTGGTAGGTTCCCCCCCGCTTCCTCCTCTCGTTCTCGCTCTCTTTTGTTCTCTCTCTCTCTCTGTCTATATATATATATATATATATATTGATCATGCGATTAGTAATGAAAATAGAGAAAGGTTCCCTTTTTCGTTTGATCAATTCTACTAGTTATTTAGTTATTTGTTTATTTATTTTAAATCCCAGTAGATGTAGGATGTCCTAGTGCGATTCTAAATGGAATTGGCTTTCATCTTCTTTTTCACTATTTTTTTTTCTTTTTTCTTTTTTTTTTTACAGGTTGCTTTAGCGTCTGCAGATTTAACACTGTCAGATCCCTCTTCTTTATTTCGTCTCTCTCTTTCTGTAAAAAAACAAAAAAAAAAAAAAGAAGAAGGAGAAGCAAAATTTCGATTACACATAGATAATCGTGCCGAAAGATTGCTCCATTCGATATCGTTTTGCACTATTCTGTTTTTAATTTTCTTCATCACTGTTACTTTGCTTCGTTTGATTTGTTAATCCATCCAGGCACCGGGTGCTAAAAGCGTATCGCCCATTGCATCATTGTCCGGGACAGGGATGTATCGAATCAAAGGTTCCTTCCCCATCCTCCTCTTCTTCGTTTCTCTTACTTTCGTTCTCCCAATTTGTCAGGGATGCTTTTACTTTCTTTCTCCTATGTTATCTGCTTCCATTGTTTCCCACCCAACCCCCTGTTATCATTTCTTTTAGGATGGCATCTATGTTTGTCATTAGTTACTTCTATGTTATGACTGTCGAAGAATTTCCAACTCTCTTCTTTGCATTTTTTTTTTATTTATTTATCATTCTTACTGCTCCTATTCTCCCAGATGAGATTTTTCTTTTTCTTTTTTTTTTTTAAACCCCCTTTTACTCTTTTTGGGATGTTCTGCTATTTTCTTGTGCAAGGCATTGCCTTGCTTGATACCCACCAACAGGTGTCTTGAGAAACAATAAAGAAAACAAATCACATCACCAATTTAGCACAAATCTCATTTTTAAGGGCAAAATGCTTCAATTTTGCAGAGAAACAACAATCTTGATACCGTCTCATCTATCGTGACCAATGTTTTAGTCGAAACCTTGGTCGTAAATACATTGAAGTAGAATAAGTAATTGGTGTCCAGAACCTTTTGTTCAGTTATCTAACATACATGCTGTTATGCACTTGCTGACTATCTTGCCACACAAGCTCAGCCAGAGCAGGATGTGTCTTCTGTTGCTGGACTTGGAAGCCATCCGATTGATAAGGTTGATCAGTAGCTTTACTTCGTTTAATAGCCCTTAAGATTGATGCTTATGTATGCTATCATTGTTTAGGATATTGACATAATCGCGGCATACAGTGACACTTCTGGCACGGTTCGGCTCAGCAGGGTGAACATGAAGGACCTATCGCCTTCATGGGTCTTGGAAAACCCTGTAAATGCAGGCCATGAACAGCAAAAGGCTTCTCAGGTAATGTTTCTGCTGAATTTAGCATCCAGTCTATGTGTGCTTTTTTCACGACATGCTCTCCCAGATGTTTTCCAGTGGTCTTCTGGCCATTATCACACAAGGAGCTGCCTTCTTCATGTCTAAATGGGGAACAGTTTCAACAGTGCTTTTAGAGACATGGCAGAGATCCTTTTTTTTTTTCATCTATTTCCTACTCAGGTGTCCGAAGATTCTTCAATAGCTGGTGTGAGACTTGAGGATAATGCTGAGGATTCTGTGAGTGATCTTCAATCTGAAGAAACCAGAATCTTCTATGTCCCAAAGTCACCAATAAGCCCAGTAAAGCTCAGACGCCAGGTGAAACATCAATGGCTTCTACTTTGCTTACTCATGTATGTGTTGTGCTGTTGATTATGGTTGATTGATGATGATTACTGGTTCTTCAGATTATGCGGCAAAAGAGGAAGGATATTCGGATTGCCAAGCTCATTAAACAAGATAAAGAAGCGGAAAACCAGACTGTATTGGCTGCAATTAAACGGTCAAAAAACTTGGATACAACTGTCCAGGGAAAGTACAGTATATGGAGAAGAGATTTTGAGAGCCCGAATTCTGATTCTACATTGAAACTCATGCGAGATCAAATAATAATGGCCAAAGCTTATGCAAATATTGCAAAATCTAATAACGAGACTGCTCTTTACAATTTTCTTATGAAACACTCCAGAGAAATTCAGCACGCCGTTGGGGAAGCAAATTCTGATGCTGAGCTCCACCCAAGGTGTGGCCACTTTTTTTTTCTCACTGTTTTGTCTGCTGTGCGCACATTTCAATTCTCCTTTTTCACACAGTTATTTCTTCTCTCCAGTGCACTTGTTCGGGCCAAGGCAATGGGTCATGTTCTCTCTTTAGCAAAAGATCGGTTGTATGAATGCTCTACAATGTCGAGAAAGCTGCGGGCCATGATTCAGTTAACTGAAGGGAATTTAAATTCTTTGAAGAAAAAGAGTGCATTCTTGATTCAGCTTGCTGCAAAAACAATTCCAAAACCATTGCATTGCCTTCCCTTGCAGCTTGCAGCTGACTATTTCCTACACGGTTATCAAGATGAGCAATACTCCAAGCAAGAAGGTCTTGAAGACCCTTCGCTTTACCACTATGCCATCTTTTCTGATAATGTACTGGCAACTTCTGTTGTTGTCAACTCCACCATACTGCATGCTAAAGACCCTGAGAAGCACGTTTTCCACATAGTCACGGATAAGCTGAACTTTGCTGCAATGAAAATGTGGTTTACAGTTAGCCCTCCAGCAAAAGCAACAGTGGAAATTCAGAACATAGACGAATTTAAGTGGTTGAATGCTTCTTACTGTTCTGTTTTACGTCAGCTGGAATCTGCTAGGATCAAGGAATACTATTTCAAAGCACATCATCCTTCCATTCTCTTAACTGGGTCTGACAATCTTAAATATAGGAACCCAAAATATTTGTCGATGTTGAATCATCTTAGGTTCTATCTTCCTGAAGTTTACCCAAAGCTAGACAAGATTCTGTTTTTGGATGATGATATTGTAGTTCAGAAGGATTTGACACCACTTTGGTTGATCGATCTGCAAGGGATGGTCAATGGTGCGGTGGAGACTTGCAAGGAGAGCTTTCATAGGTTTGATAAGTACCTCAACTTCTCTAATCCGTACATTTATGAAAATTTTGCTCCAAATGCATGCGGTTGGGCTTTTGGCATGAACATGTTTGACTTGAGAGAGTGGAGAAAGCGAAATATCACTGGAATATATCATCATTGGCAAGACCTGGTAAAGCTTCAATTTCCTTTTCCCTTTTTTTTTTTTCCCCATCAATCTGGACTAGTCTCTTGATGAAACTGTACTTCGGTTTTCTTCACTTGTGGGTTTCACTTTTTTAATTTTTTATGAAAAAAATTTCTTTTTTTTAAGAGAGTTACTCTTGTGGGCAACGGATAGACAGAGAAAGTTGCTATTTTGCAGAATGAAGACAGAACACTGTGGAAACTGGGCACGTTGCCTCCAGGGCTGATCACTTTCTATAACTTGACCTACCCATTGGATCGGGGGTGGCATGTGCTGGGACTTGGTTACGATCCAGCTCTTAACCAGACTGAGATAGAGAATGCAGCCGTGGTTCATTACAACGGAAATTACAAGCCATGGTTGGATCTGGCTGTAGCCAAGTACAAGTCTTACTGGTCTAGATATGTCATGCTTGATAACCCTTACTTACAACGCTGCAACATTGTTGAATAATATTAATCCCCACAGGTATAGCACAGGTCATTGTTTGGTGTATCTTGTTACTTGAAAAGCTAAAGCTTCCGTTTGTTGGAACATAGAAAGATTGATGGTCTCTGATTGTGCGTGTCTCTCTGTTTTTGGTTTTTTTTGGAGAGGAGGGGGTTGGGTGGTGTTGGGATTCGTTAATAAGCCTCTTCTGGAGGGAGAGGCTCGTTTCTTCTGCCTTCTCGTCCGGTCAGTATGACTTAGGAACAGGCCTCCTTATTTTTTAACGGTTGGGGTCACCGTGGACGGACGCATCTTGATTCTTTTCAATGTTCTCAGGCTGTTGCTGTGACTCGAGTGTTTGGACAACAGCCAACATTGTTTTAACAGATTAATTAAAATAAAAGGTGTTCATTTTATTTATTAAATACAATAAGTTTATTATTTCAAATAAAAAAAAGTATAATAGAATGAGATTAAAAATATTCAAAACAAGGGATTTTCAGCACCCCATTTCAAAGATCAGATTTACCAGCGAACCTAATCTGTTTTATTTTCTTTTGCTTTTTTGTTTTTTTATTTTTTGGGTTGAAATCAAAGATTTGATTTCCTTTCCAACCGTTAAATTCAAAGATTAGCCGTAATCATCATTTTTGTTTAGCTGAAAATAAATAATTTGGAGAGGTAGAAGATCTACTCGGTAGACCCCACTTATTGAAGGATTAATTTAAAAAAAAAACAATAATAAAGAAATGCTGATTGAAATTTGTCTCTCTCCGCGCCCCCCCCCCACCAATCGAATGAGGAGGATCCGGCATTTCGTTTCTTTATTAATTAATTTATTATAGTGTTGCCGTGTGAGGTGTGTCTTTTTCTTTTGTCTGTAGTTAATAAATAGAGAGGAGAAGTTGTCCGTCTCTCATTATAAAGGAAAAAAAAAAAAAAAAAAACACTTCCGCTCATTTTCCCAACCTACGGTTGCTTATTCACCCACCTGCTCCTCCAAATAGTCAAAGGCCAACGGAAAAAAAGAAAAAAAAAAAGGAAAAAAACAAGAAAGAGCAAACCGACTTAATTGTTGCGTCTCTCGTCTCTTCTCTAGTCTCTCTAGTCTCTGCTACTCCTCTTCTTGTACTTCCATTATAAACCCTCGCTGGCTGTGTCCACATCTTTGTCATCTTTCCTCTCCTTTTTTTTTTTTTTTTTGGTTCTTCTTCTTGTGTGAGGCTCTTTCTCCTCTTCATTGCTTTCTCTCTCCCTTTCCCACTCGCACTCCGTGCGTGATATCAAAAGTTAACCGATAAGAAAAAAGAAAAGAAAGGCAAAGAAACAAACAGAAAGAGGAAAAGAAATGGCGTCGTCTCCTCTATTACAACACCTACTACTACGCTGCCTCGTGCCTCTCTCCCTAGTTCAGGCAAAGATCCAACAGTTCCTTCTCCCTCTTTTCCTCCTCCTCTTTCCTACTTTCTCCTTTTTTCTCTCTTCTTAATCTGCTTTCTTTGTTGCCTTTTCTTTTCTTTCTTTCTTTTTTTTTATAAATAATTATTTAGTTTTAGTTTGCTGCTCCCTGACTTTTTATTTATTTATTTATTTATTATATTCGTTTCTTCTCCTTCTCCTTCTCCTTCTCCTTCTTCCTCTTCAAAACCCTTTCTTTACAGCTTTTGTTTTTTTCGACAAATAATAATAATAATAATAATAATAATAATAATAATAATAAAACAAAAAAGAAGGAAACAATTGAATCGATACTCCAATCTTTGTGATGATGCAATGTTGTTTTGGTCAATGCTTTAAAGTATCCAAGATTCTCCTAATTCCTATCAATTTTCCCACCCTCGTGCACCATCAACCTCACTACTTCATTTGTTTGGTTACTTTTATGAAAGATTTAAGTGCAGGGTTGTTCAAATATTTCATGCTTCTTTCCAAGATTTCAGATTTCTTCCCTTATTGTTATTATTGTTGTTTTTGTTTTTGTTACTATTATTATGACGTCTACAAAAATTGGGTGGTTCTGTGATTTTCCTAGGCCATTTTCCTCGCGTTTTTACTTTCTGTAGAGGCACAGCACACGATTGGTTCTACTTCTAACTTTCCTTGGATTTCTGATGCAACTAATGGGTAAGCCGGCGCAGTTGTTGACACACAGCCATCAACTTCTTTAAATTCTCTCTTCCTGTTTTTTTCTTTTTTTTTTTTTAATTTTTCTCACCACTTTTCTCATGTTTTTTATTACCTAAGAAATCAATCAAGTATGTTGGACAGGAAGAGGCATTCCGTTGAGTACTGTGCAATGTATGACATTTGTGGGGAGCGTAGTGATGGAAAAGTTCTCAATTGCCCCTACGGTACCCCATCTGTGAAGGTATGGACTTCTACTGTGCTTCTTGACAGTTCAAGAATTGTGCCCCCATCCACCTTTGTAATTCATTTTCTTCTCTGCCTCTCTCTCTTTCTTTTCTCTGTCTGCCTTCTTCTTCTTCTTTCTTTTTTAAATTCTCTTTTCTCTCCTTCTCGGCTGAAGTTGTAACATTCTCTTTGCAACGATGGACCCTTATAATACATTTTGCTTGTGTAGCCCGATGAGCTTTTCTCTGCCAAGGTTCAAAGCTTGTGTCCGACAATAACTGGAAATGTCTGTTGCACAGAGACTCAGTTTGACACATTGCGAACACAGGTCCAGCAAGTAATGCTTCATCTCTCTCTCTCTTTATCTCTGTGTGCGTGTGCGTGTGTGTGTGTTTATGACTTAGGTGCATGAACACACTCATATACACTTGGATGCTTTTAATCTGCCTTTTGCACATTTATATTCGATCACCTTGGAGACATAGAACTTGATCTTTCATTCTTTGTTTCTTTTTTAACGTTGGAATTCTAGTCGGCCTTATTTATTGGGTAAGCTTTGAGGTTCTGCAGTTTATTTCATGTTTTTTATTTTTGTTTTTATTTTATTTTATTTTTTTGTTCATGGATAATCATGTATGCCCTATTAATGTCGCCTCCCTTTCATTTTTATTTATTTTAACAAGTCATTGTGATGCATGAAATTTATTGCAGGCTATTCCTTTCCTTGTTGGTTGTCCAGCATGCCTGAGGAATTTTTTAAATCTTTTTTGTGAGCTATCTTGCTCTTCAAATCAAAGTCTCTTCATCAACGTGACTTCTACTTCTGAGGTCTGGCCTGTTTACCAATGCTACTGGGAATTTGTCTCACGACAAGTACATTCATGTTAATTTTCTTTTTCAGACTTACTTTTCTTGCACCTTTTTTCATTAGTATTTAGCCATAAAGAGTAGTTCAACTATGGATAATTCTGTATTTGTTCATGCCTTCAGTTTGTGGACCCTTATTTCCTGCAGCATCTGCATGGACAATGATAGTGAAAGTAAATTGCAACCTGTGATATCACTAAGGCTTATGAGATAACTTTTGTGTTTGATCTAGTGAACTAGATTATGGTCCTTCTACAATCATCATTGTTATTATCTTTTTTCTCTTTTTTTGTTTTCTTTTTGTAGGTCAATGGGAATTTGACTGTGGATGGTATTGACTATTATATCACAGAAACCTTTGGAGAAGGACTGTACAATTCCTGCAAAGATGTGAAGTTTGGAACTATGAATACAAGGGCCATAGAATTTGTTGGTGCTGGTGCCAAAAATTTCAAAGGTGATTTACTTTTGTGTGAGTATGTATATAAAGTTCTGGAACATATTATTTTGCCTTCTATCTACTCCTATGCTTGCATTGGTCTTGTTTTCAGTTATCATTTGTTTACGTTCCATTTCATGATTATTTTCCCTTCAAGTCTCCAAAAGTAACCTCACACGTTTTCTTGGATTGCTTAAAACTTTATTGAGGGCAAATATGATGAACTCATTTGAAAGTTCTTACAAGGGTGGGCATTAGCCGTCCTAGGGTATTACAATGGAGTTAGGTGGTGATGCTGGTGGCTTCTGGGTTATAATGCCCACGGGCTAGGACTGGTACTATCTGAAGAACATAGAATAAGTCTGTCCTTGCCTTAATTTCCTTATGCTGGTCTTGTCATTCCAACCAGATAATTTAGACCTTTTTCTATGTGACAAACCAACTGATGATAGACCTAGCCAGCTAAGATAGACCTGTTATGTAACTTGCCACAATATGTACCCAACTGTCAGTGCTTGTCTGTATACTCTAAAGCATTTTCATTTATTGTAAATCTTGAAGTCATTGTTTTCTATTCTTTTAGAGTGGTTCACATTTATTGGTCAGAAGACACCTCCTGGTTTTCCTGGTTCACCTTATGCCATCAATTTTGAGTTGAGAATTCCTGGTGAGTCTGAAATGAAGCTTATGAACGTGACCTCTTATTCATGCGGAGATACTTTGCTGGGCTGCTCTTGTGGAGATTGTCCTCTGTCACCAGGGTGTTCAGATTCAAAGCCTCCTCCTCCACACAATAAAGATTTCTGTTCATTTAGAGTTGGGCCTCTCAAGGTTGGGAAACACAACAATTTCAGTTGCATGCATGTGTGATTTACTGTCCATTTGGTTTACTTTTTGACTGATGTGTCGTGAAAGGACAGGAATGTTGGTAGATCTTAAATTGAAATTGAAATTTTCTTTGACATAATTCTTGATGCTTTGGCAATGCTTGCAGGTCACTTGCATTGATCTTTTCTTAGCAATTGTGTATGTTATATTGGTGTCTGCCTTTATGGGATGGGCTGTGTTCCATTGGAAAAGAGAGAGAAGAATCTTCTCAGGTCATACAGAACAATTGTTGCAGTCTAGTGATGGAGCTGAAATTGATTCTAGGAACATCCAAAATGATGAAAAGGTATATACACATCTCTGATTCTATTTTTAGCAGTCATAGGCCTGAATTCATGTTTTACCATAGTGGTTTTGGTAAATAAAATTTTCCTTTTTCATTCAGAGGCAATATGTCATGACCAACAAATTCCTGTCACATTTTAAAGGGAGGGTGGGTTGATAGTTTTCTTGAGGTGGCAGGGGACAGCCTAGCACTACTTGGTTACTCTGCCTGGGCAGTTGAGGATTTTTGCTGTTTTACATTTTTTTGGGATGGCCATATAGTTAGAAAGCTTTTTGGCTTCTGTGTTCAGTTTTCAAGTTACAGCCTGTTATCTTGTGTGTTGTTAAATCTTTGTTCCATGTTAGTTTAATATGAAGTTAGATCGTTGGCTTTTAAAATCCAGATGGTATTTATTTATGTATTGTCTTTTTACCATGAAGCCCATTGCTTTCCATTTTGAAATGATAGGCCAGCATATCTTACATATTCCCTTAATTAGTTACTAGCTTGTTTCTGTGCTTAGGGTGCATTTTGTAAATGATTCCTGTATTTCATTTGTTGAGCTGATTTTTACTGCATCAATGATTACTGACTCAGCTAAAGGGGCCTAGGTAGCATCGGGTGTGTAAGCCAAGATCTGATTACAAATGACAGAAGTAAATGGGTAGCATGCTAATCTCATGAATGGACAAAAGCTGATTTTGGTCATTATTGTTTACAAGGCCTGCTGCCTTGGTAGTGGGAGTGTGTTGGCTTGTATTATACACTTCTTGCTTGGTTCTAGTTATACACTTCCTTTTCTTTTCCATTTCATTATAATAATTCTATCTGTCTTGCCCTTTCTTTCTGTGTGTGCTATTGCTTTGTGCAGTTTAATTGGGATTAGAGGCTAAATTGAGAATTTACAATTCATCGTAAATAACAGGTGCATGAGATGGTTCCTCGATTGAGAAATAGGTTCTGGCTTCCTGTTGTTCGAGGATACATGTCCAGCTTTTACAGGTGAATGCTATTATCAATTATTCCACAATAAGAGAGCATGTACTGATAACTTTTTATGTCATATCTAGGCAATATGGGAGATGGGTTGCTAGACATCCTACCCTTGTGCTGTTTGTGTCATTGGCAATTGTTACTGTCCTTTGTTTAGGTGTAATTCGTTTTAAGGTGGAGACCCGGCCTGAGAAGGTATTAGTCGTAACCTCTGTTACTTTCAGTCCATGTAAAAGTAGTTTTTTCATCACTTTTCAATATAATATTTTGAGAGTTGGTGTTTGTCTTGTTATGACTAGGTAAGCATAAAGGTTTTCTGCTTGCATGTCTCAAATAAGTGATGCAATATCCAGAGCATGTGATTCATCCACCCATACATTCCATTCCATTTGCATTTTAGCTATAATACCTTTAGATTGTTTGTTCCACCTCATATACTTCCAATCTTGAATTTATTTTTGTGAATATCTTTCTGAAGTCTTTTTTTTTTTTTTTTGGGCTCAAATTCTTCAAGTCTCAGATCAAGCCAACAAAGTCCAGATATTAACCTTTCTTGATATATGATTTTTGTAGCCTTCATCATTTGAGGCACCTACCTTTTCTAATTTGGGATTACTTGGATATCATAAACCTGTTTCCTTGATGTTTTATGTGCTTTTTGGAAACTTATGCTCTTCTTTTGGCCAAAACCATAAGCATAGTAGAAATTATCTATGCTTTTGCTTTCTGTTTGTCTGCCTATTTTATTGAATCCAATCTTGGTCAATGCTTGATGCATGTTATTATATAGTTATGGGTAGGCCATGGAAGCAAGGCAGCAGATGAGAAACATTTTTTTGACAGCCATCTTTCCCCCTTTTACAGAATTGAACAGGTTTTATTCTCATCCCTTCTTTCTCTTATTTTAGGAATTTTGGGATTACCTTTTGGGTCACAATGAATGATCTTAACCAACATGGCATGTATAAGCTGCATTGTATTGCAAGATAAATGGCTGTGGCATGCACATTTGAGTGGAATCATTCGGTCAAAATGTATGTTTCTTTTGTTCATGCATTATGGTTCTTTGTTCATGCTTCTTTCATGAGTGGTTTTTATCATCTTTTTATTCAGTGAAGCCTTCTGATTTTGAATCACCTGTTGGTTTCTTTCCTTTGATATATGAGGGAAAGAAAGATACAGAAACACTGAGTGTAAGGAGGAATTTATTGGGAAAAAAGAAAATTTGGCAACATCGAACACAAATAATGAGTAAAGAATGGATTCTATAAAATTTAAGATGGACTACAATTAAATGAAACTTTGTATGTTCATATCTTGAATGAGCAGCCTTAGATAATCCATAATCTATTCCACTATCCAGTGTGATGTTGCCAATTATTAAGAAACCATTCCACTTAAAAGGTTAAGTTGTTAGGTGAGGCACAAGATATAGATTATATATTATACTTTTAACATGCCCCCTCATGCGAAATCTTGGCTCACTTGGGCTGGAAGTGTGAACAGATTAGGCTCACTTGGGCCTAAAATTCATAATTAATTCACAATTAATGTGAGGGTATTGTGATTTGAACTCATGATCACTTGGTCATGAGGGCTCATCAAGAAACCATTCCACCTAAAAGCTTAAGCTTTTAGATGAGGCCCAGGATATGGCTCATATATTATATTTTCAACATCAATGTCAGATTCAACTCAAGCCATGGGGTCATGAACAGCTTAACATCTGTTTTTACGTTTGCCTGTGTGCAGCTTATATTAGCAACCTTGCCAAATAATAGAAAGGTGCCCAGCATTGTTACGGATGATAATATTCAGTTACTCTTTGAAATACAGAAAAAGGTAGTTTGATTGATTTGTGCTACTTTTTAAATATTGTCTACCATCTAAAAAACAAGTTACCTCCTTTCTTTTATATATGTTACTTTTGCTCATGTGATGATTTAGGGTGATTATGTTCTTTTCTGCCTTTGCAACTAGTTTTGTGGTTATAAGAGCGTAGTTACAGGTATCTCTTTATTTGCTCAATGGAACAGGTTGATGGCATATGTGCAAATTATTCTGGTATGTCTGTCTACCTCACTGACATTTGCTTGAAGCCTTTGGGCCAGGACTGTGCCACTCAAAGTGTTCTGCAGGTTTCTTAAATTATCCTGTATTTGCCTTATCAAGTAAACTGTCATGGTATCTAGTTGTCACCTGTTATTCTTTTGAACTTCTTTGCAGTATTTTAAAATGGACCCAGATACATATGATGACTATGGAGGAATCCAACATGCTGAGTATTGTTTTCAGGTAGGACTTCAATCTCCTAGCTTTTATCAATCGAGAGCTGTTTCTAAGCAACTTTTACCATCTCTGGTAGATATGTATGTGGTTTTGCCTTTTGAAAGCTTTTTGTGGGGAAGTGTTATCACCTCTGAAATCTGTTAATAAGAAAATTGTTTATGATCTGCCATTTGTATGCATGTCTATGTGTGAATTGGCATGCCAATTCATGTTTTTAATATTACTTGCATTTTGACATTACTTTGTCACAGCCACTATCCATCCCAGAGAGATAGTTCTTTGTCCAGTGGTTGATTCAATCGTTGATTGTTGATCTCTCTGTTAACTTTGTTCAATCTGGAGCCCAATTTTGCTATTTTTCAGTGATCTGATACTTTCCGAAGCCTTGAATGTGTATTGACTGTCCTCTGCTTTTTGGCTGCCCCTAGCATTATACTTCTGCGGAGACCTGTTTGAGTGCATTTCAGGCCCCACTTGATCCAAGCACTGCCTTAGGGGGGTTTTCTGGGAACAATTATTCTGAGGTAACATTCTTTTTTTTTTTTTTTTTTTTGCTTAAGTAGTGTATGTGACTATATGCTAACTTTCTGATGTTGCCTGTCTTTCTCAGGCTTCTGCATTTGTTATCACATATCCAGTCAACAATGCAATTGATGAAGTGGGCAATGAAAAGGCAGTTGCATGGGAGAAAGCTTTCATTAAGTTAGTGGAGGTTTGGGCGCTGTACACTTTATTTCATTTTCCCATATTTTGTGATTTTTTTTTAATTTCTGTCTTTTTTATGCAATTCTATGAAGGCATGTTTCCATGCTTGTTTGTGAAAATTATTTTTGTTAACAGTTTTCAAGTTTGCTGTGCTTATTGCTGGATCCTATTGTATATGATCAATGGGCATTCTGCCTGCATTTTGCATTATTTATGCATTCTGATTTTCTCCAAAAGAGAGCCAACGTATTAGATAAATTCTATTACTTAGTTCTTTGATCATACATTGGAGTGGTCACATTGACAGGAGGAGCTTATACCAATGGCTCAATCTAGCAATCTTACTCTGTCATACTCAAGTGAAAGCTCAATTGAGGAGGAATTAAAAAGAGAAAGTACTGCAGATGTCATAACAATTATCGTAAGTCACTGGAAAATCAATTTCCTTAAATCATCAAATGGTTTCGTAGAATGATTTTTATAGTGAGCCTCTTGTTTGTATTGCTCACTACCTGAAATAAATGTCATTCCTTTGTCTACCAATTTATTCAGGTGAGCTATATGGTAATGTTTGCATACATATGTGTGACACTGGGCAACACACCTTGTTTGTCTACATTCTACCTCTCATCCAAGGTAACATGGTACCCTTGCTTCAAATTATTCTCTGCTTTTATTGGTCTATTTATTACACATAACATTTGTCCATGATTCCTTTTCAAAATTTTATGGCTGCACATGATATAAGGGTTACACTTACACATGGCTATAACATTGTTATTTAGCATTATGGTTCTTATATGAATAAATTTAGAGCAAGTGGTGGAAAGCCCTTGATTTGTTGACAACGTGATATCTATGACAGAGACAAATAGCCTTCTAACCTTGGGCCAAATTCCACAGTTTTTCTCATTTGCATGAGTTGTTTTGACTCTTGTCTTTATTTCTTAACTGTTTAGGCTCCCAATGTGTTGATGTTTGTTGGTCTGGAGAACAATGAAGCTCCAATGCTTTCCTTTTCATTTTAATTTCCCTTTTGGCCTTCCACAAGTGTTTGTGTTCTTGAGTAAGTTGTCCTATTGTTTGTCTATGATATTCACTTGTCGATCAATATTTCCAGGTTCTGCTTGGTCTATCAGGTGTTGTGCTTGTTATGCTTTCTGTCATTGGGTCTGTTGGATTTTTCAGTGCTATTGGAGTTGAATCGACATTAATTATAATGGAAGTCATTCCCTTTCTGGTTTTGGCGGTAAGTTCCATGTTTAGTTGTTTGCCATACCATGCTTCCTCTCTCTCATTCTTTCCTTGCACACTTTTTTTTTTAACTGTCAGGTTGGAGTTGATAACATGTGCATATTGGTGCATGCTGTAAAACGGCAATCACTGGAGCTTCCATTGGAGGAAAGAATAAGTGATGCACTGGTTGAAGTTGGTCCATCCATAACACTTGCTAGTTTATCTGAGATTGTGGCATTTGCAGTTGGAAGTTTTATCCCTATGCCTGCATGCCGTGTTTTTTCCATGTTTGCAGGTTTGAGCTATTAACTTAGCATATTTAGTTTGGAATTTCACTTTTCCTTAAACTATGATGCTTACACAACTTTTGATTTGTAGCTTTGGCTGTTCTCCTAGACTTTTTCCTGCAAGTCACTGCATTCGTTGCACTAATTATATTTGATGGTTGGAGAGCTGAGGATAACAGGATTGACTGCTTCCCATGCATTAAAGTTCCTTCTGCTTCTGAAGGGTCTTATGAAGGTATGAGTTTAAGCATTTGTTCATATCGATTGCTAGGCATACCTGAGATGGTATCAAGCATTATTTCATATATTTTATTTGTACTCGCCCTTAGCACATTCATGATGGAGTGTAGGCATCTATCAAAGAAGACCTGGACTACTGGCTAGATATATGAAGGTATCTTTTGCTTTTATTAGTGGTTGAAAATTTTTGTGTATTAAGAATAATTAGATCTTTCAGTGTAGGGAAAATATGAGCAATTACATAGATCTCTGGATTCATGTACAAAATGAATGTTATTATATTTTTGTAGGAAGTTCATGCACCCATCCTTGGACTTTGGGGAGTTAAAATAGCTGTCATTGTTGTCTTTGTTGCATTTGCTCTGGCAAGCATTGTAAGCTGTTCATACTACATCAATTTCTTTGTGAACATGTTTGTTCTTCTTCATTTTTATTCTCATTTTACTTCCTTTTTTATTCCTTACAGGCAATGTGTACAAGAATTGAATCTGGTTTGGAGCAACAGATTGTTCTTCCTCGTGACTCTTACCTTCAGGTTTTAGTCCTTTTCTCCAATTGTTAGTCTTTTGGAGAACTTTTTTGCATTCACTTTTTCCTTCTGGTGTGCTTGTCTTACCAGCAGATTTATATTTTATCTCAGGGTTATTTTAACAATGTTTCTGAGTATTTAAGAGTTGGGCCACCATTATATTTTGTTGTTAAGGACTACAACTACAGGTATGAATTGTCATTATATTATTCCTTCTAGCATCTGTCCTTATTGGCTTCCCATGTGGCAGTCTTGTTTTTGATGATGCTATTGAAAAATGTTATTTTGACCCAAACTTCTGGTGGCAAGACATGTTAATCATTGTCAAAATTCTTACTGTATGTGCCATCCAAAAATTCAGATGCTTTGTCGGAGATATATATTTACCACTTTTGTTTCTTAGAGGAATATTTCATCTCATGGAACTCCTGACTCACATATGGTGAACTTTAAAAACGTGGTTGTTGAGGCAATTTGGCCTTTTAGAGAATCTAGGCTTTAATGACAAAAGCCATGTTGCTACTTGTGACTACAGACAGACAGGGAAAGGGAGTGGCGAGTGAAATGCAAGTGATGGTTTTTGTTTGCTAAGACACATGGAAAGGGTGAGGGTGGGGACTGGCAAGAGAGATGTGATGGCAAATTTTGTTTTCAGTCTATGCTGTTTGAGAGAGCATATCACTTAGGCTTAACACTTCAAATAATTTGAGGATAAATAAGTCATAGGCCATCAAATAGGGAGAAAAAAAATGCTTTTTGTTATGTTACAGGATAAATGGGCTCAATTATTAGAGATATAAAGGCTTAGATAATAGTTGGAATGACCTGTCTGAGGGTTTAGTTGTTTACCTCTGTGGCCTGTCCCAAGCAGTTTTGACTATGGGCTGTTTGCATGCATAATGAAAACTGACATCATTCTATACATAGCTCTGATTCTTGACAAGCTATCTTTCTTGTTGGCCTTTAGTTTTTCTTAAGCAAAACAGCTAAACAGTATGAGGTTTAATGTGATAGTTTTGTCCTGTGTCAAATGGCTTTTTTGGTGCAGCTTGGAATCGAGACATACAAACCAGTTATGTTCCATCAGCCAGTGTGATTCTAACTCTCTTTTGAATGAGGTAATGGAATGGCATAGTACATTGCAAAACCAAAATGAATGTTAATCAGTTATTGTTTCACAGTTAATAAAGAATGTTGCATGCATTATCATCACATAGTTTCTTGAGATGTCACATCAGTGATGTCATTCGTATGTTCCATTATAGTTTGATTAAAGATGTCATTAAGTTGTACTTTGGGAAAGCAGAAAATTAGGCTGGTGGCTTGCTGTAAGCTAAAGTAGACCACACTGAGCAGTATAAAAAATTACTGCAGTGTATATGGCATTGCATGAACTGGATTAGTGATATTGCCACAGACAGGTTAAATGACACAAAAGGCTGCACTTAGCTGACTTTTTTAGTTTATTAGGGCTAAGTTTAGTTGAGTAGGCTAGTAATGAGTTACCTTTTATATGTTCACAATGTGGAAGTGGGTTTTACTTGGTAATAATGTAGCTGACTCTTTGATTGAATTATGGCTGAGTCCAATTGGGTGCTAGTAAGGAGTTACCTTTTGCATGTTCACAATGTGGAAGCATGTTTTACTTGGTAACATAGTGAAGGTTTCGTGCCATTTGCATGCAAGTTATTATGGTATTGCATATGGATTATAGACTCAAATATAACAATTTCACTTAAGATGATATATAAATGCTCTTTTTCCGGATATTATTGCTCTTTTCAATTGTTCTTTTAGTAACTTTGCCTATATTTTGTTCATCTCATTCCATATTTTGTAATAACATTCTATTACCTTAGCATTAGTATCCCCCGATGCTTCCCAACATGAACATTGTAGTTGACTTGGAATTTATTTACAGACCAACTCATTTTTGCCAATCTATTTTGCTGCAGATATCAAGAGAATCCACAGTTCCAGAATCAAGCTACATTGCTAAGCCTGCTGCTTCATGGCTTGATGACTTTCTCATTTGGATATCACCAGAGGCTTTTGGTTGCTGTCGGAAATTCATGAATGGTACTTATTGTCCACCAGATGACCAGGTTGGTGTTTATTTTATGTGTAGGGTTCTAACTTAGAGAATCACTCCACATCACCATTGGCATTTTGGTTTAGTTTTCAAGCTTACAAAAATTCTCTCTCTCTCTCTCTCTCTCTCTCACTTATTCACGCTCTTGGTCTGATGATGGGTGAATTTATGCCAGTCCATTAAGAGTCTTGAGCTTAACCACTAAGCTGTTAGTTTGAGACCTTAGAGCAATCACTTCATAGAAAATATTGGAGGATAGCATTTTCTCTAGACTCTGAGAGCATAATCTGTTGAGACCATGGTCTAAAGTTTTCACTGCAGGATGTGACTTATTTAAGCTTATTATTGGATGATAAAACTTCAAGATTAGTCTTATTATTGAGTCTACTGGGTGGTGTTTGTAAACCTTCATTGTACTAATCCCTGATGCAGTAAAATTTTCTTTTCAGCCACCTTGTTGTTCACCTGGTGAAGATTCTTGTGGCTTCAGCGAAATTTGCAAAGACTGTACAACGGTAGTGATGTTCTCTCTCTCTCTCTCTCTCTCTCTCAATGCAAGTGTATGTGTCTGTGTGCTGGTTATCATCTTTTGATGAATGAACATGATCTCATATCATTGTTGCTTGCTTCAATGGGAAGGGTTTTACTGCTACTAAAGACATAATGTTATGTGTCAAAAACAAAGCTTTCAAGATCTGACATGTTACATTGATTTTCCAGTGCTTCCACCATTCAGATTTGGTTAATAGCCGGCCATCTACTGTGCAATTTCGGGAGAAACTTCCATGGTTCCTTAATGCTTTGCCATCTGCTGATTGTGCCAAGGGTGGTCATGGGGCTTACACCAACAGTGTTGATCTAAATGGTAGTGAGAATGGCATTTTATGCTTCAAATCAAGTGACTTCATTTTGATGTCTTTCCTTCCATCTTGTTGTCAGGCTATGAGGATGGTGTTATACATGCTTCAGAGTTCCGTACATATCACACTCCGCTTAACAAACAAGTATGCTGGTGCATATGGATATACCTTTACTGTAATTTCTTATGGTATGGTTTGTTGATACATTTTTTCTTCTTTATTTGGCTGACATTTCTCACAGGGTGACTATGTTAACGCAATGCGAGCTGCACGGGAATTCAGCTCAAGAATTTCTGATTCTTTAAAGGTTCAAGTTCAAACATGCTGTTTTGTTTATTATAGCTTACCTGATTCTGTGAACAAGCTTGAATTTGTTTGCTTTTTTTGGTTTTTAATGTGAGGATATCTGAGTAAGTGTTTTCTTGCTTTTTCTGTAGTTGGAGCATGACAATATTATTAACTAAAATGGTTTTCATTTCCAGTTTTGCGTTATTCAATATTGAAGACTACTTTTGTGCCTTTTCTGTAGTTGGAGCATGACAATATTTTAACCAAAGTGCTTTTCATTTCTGGTAGTTTTGCATTATTCCATTATGAAGTCTACAATTAAAATTGCTTTTCCATAGGAATGGCATTTAAAGTGCTGATACTTTACTGTTGTTACTTTTCAAATGCAGATCAATATTTTTCCATATTCTGTGTTCTACATCTTCTTTGAGCAGTACCTGGATATTTGGAGGATAGCTTTAATCAACATTGCAATAGCGCTTGGTCAGTGTTTTTATGTCATTATGGTAGATTTGAATTCGAATCACCCTTTAATTACTCTCCTGTGCCACTTCCCCTCTCCCCTCCCTTCAAATGAGGCAGATGATTATTTGATTATATTGTTTTTGGCTGCAGAATCAGGGTACTGTTTAAACAATTTCTTCTTTTTCCTTTGTTCCTTGGAGTGTTTGAATCTCAGCCTTAGAAAGACTTTAATAGCTTGTGATATCATAACTTTGCAGGTGCTATATTCATTGTTTGTCTGGTCATCACTTCCAGGTTTGAGTTCCTTCTCTGACATTTGTGCATAGTCTATTCAAAGCTTTAAAACTTTCTGAATCAATTCACTTTCCCTTTGGACTATCTTGGATTGCCTTTCAATTCAGCCTTTGGATGTCAGCCATCATTCTCCTTGTGTTGATGATGATCGTTGTGGATCTAATGGTATGGTCAAAGAGGATACTATGGTGTTTGCTTGCACGTATTTGAATTGAAATTTTTCTATGGGATTTGCTACCTTCTTCCTTTTAAATCACTTGATGTTCTGATACTCTTTTTTCCAAGTGTGTGCTAATAAAGGCTTGTGCATTGGCTTGTTCCTGCAGGGCGTAATGGCAATTCTGAATATCCAACTAAATGCAGTCTCTGTTGTGAACCTTATAATGTCTATCGGAATTGCTGTTGAATTTTGTGTGCATATAGCACATGCCTTCTTGGTCAGTATCTTTTCTTTGTGTCATTATGACGCTTTGTGTTGGTTTCTGATCTAAGAGAATTAGCTGTTAAGAGGGAGATGGGCTGTCCTGCTTTGGTGTATGGAGTTTCCTTTATTACTTTTTTTTTTTTTCTACAAATGCTTTTGTCTTTATGATTTGATTGAAAGGACAGAAAGTTATAGTGCCTCAAATTCCTTGTTCTACATATCTTTTTATTTTTTGTTGGGGTGTGCCTCAGTTCTTTGTTTTAGTGCTAGTAGTTATACTTGCTGACTTAGTAGGGTGAATTTTAGTGTAATGGTAAGGTTACTCCATTGTGACCTGGAGGTCACAGGTTGGAGTCCATGTTATTCTCTGAGGTTTTGACTTTGGCTCAAGTGTTAAGGATGATTCTATTGTGCGATTTTTTCTTTGGGTGTAATGGGTTTTGAGTTTTGGGTTTTGCGATGTGAGTTACTGATGATTGTGAGAATAGCTTATGACTAGTGGATTGATTGTTGATGGATCATGTACGTAGGCCTAGTTTAAGAGGGTGAACCATGTCAATTTTTGTGTCTCGTTTGTTTATTTATTCCTCTTTATTGTTGATTGTGTGATGCTTCTGTTAATTCCTGACATTTATAAAAGTTGTGGGCACGGGTTAAATTCCTGGCTTAACACCAATTCTCCTGGAAGTAGTTGGTTGCGAGTGAAGTTGGTGGATTTTACTGACAGTAACATCCAGCTGTGCTGCTTTTGTACAGGTATGTTATGGGGATAGGAGCCATCGGACAAAAGAGGCTTTGACTACCATAGGAGCTTCTGTCTTCAGGTTTCTTTATGCTCTTTCTGTTTTTTTTACCCATGCTGAAATTCAATGACATTTTTTATGCTGAATGAAGCTTCCTTGACTGCATTGTGAACCAGTCCTTAGACGTGGAAAGCTATAGTTGATACAAATTCTTAGTTCTGATATTTATATAACGCCTGCATAGATATAACCACTTGAAAATCTCTAGCTAAATGATAACATTTTATCTTGGGGTTCTTCTCTAGTATGCACATCATGGCTGATGGATTTGCGATGCAACCATAATGGTTTGACATGTCCGTGATGTGTTTTTGCAGTGGTATTACACTCACAAAGCTGGTTGGAGTGGTTGTCCTTCGCTTCTCAAGATCAGAAATTTTTGTGGTCTTTTCACCACCCCTTCAGTGTTTTAATCAATCACCACTCATTCAGGAATTTGAAAGTAGATTTCTTGACTATGCAGGTTTATTACTTTCAGATGTACCTGGCGCTGGTTCTTATAGGTTTCTTGCATGGGCTGGTGTTTCTACCTGTAAGTAGACTGAACCATCTGTTATTAGCATGTCTGACACTGTCGTGTGTCCGTGTATGTTCCCACAAAATGAAGGCATATATGCATTGTATTGATGCATGTCCGCCAGATACCAATGGGAAGAAAGGAGGCAATGCTTTAAGTGTGATGTCTCAGGAATTAATGCGGTTGCCTTTTTAATTAGATGAAAGAGGAGGGTGGACCATGGAATAATATGGCAAAGGGAGAACAACAATAAAATTCTACCCCAAAGCAAATACTTTAACAGGGAATTTGCATTTGTCCTTTGCAGGTGGTGTTGAGCATCTTTGGTCCGCCATCGAGACTTGTAGTAATTGACAAACATAAAGCTGAGACTTCTGCTTCATCACAGTTTAGCTGACTATGTATCTCCAACCGCGTCTCTCTCATTTCTGAAAGCTCATGCTGGCTTTATAAAAGCGTATTTCTAGAGCTCTTAAAAAATTCAGGTGATCAGAAGGGCAATTTCCTGTTACCTGTTGTTTCGTCGATACAGACACAAACTGCAAATCAAGAACATGCACATTATGGCTTGGCTCTCACACACGTGGGGTTTTTTTTTTTTTATTTAAATCCTTGGGTTCACTTGTTTTACTGTGTAAAATTAAGTTGTTAAATTGTTTAGCGTGTGAAAAAAAAATGCCATCCCTAAGACTCACAATAATTGGGAAAAATGGAATTCGCAAAAGAATTATAGGATTAAGTTCCCGAAGGTAGGAATTCCCGGAATTAGAGTCGTTGGATTTGTGGAATTTAAGTCCACGGCTTAATGGACATTTTAATATTTTAATGTAAATAGTCAAGGGCTGCACATGGTGGGGAGCCAGGTGGCAGCAGGAAGCGTGGCATATTTTCCTGCAATTTGGTCGCGCGTGTTATAAGAGTTTTGTGGAAATTTTGTGAAGGGTTCAAAAAGAGAACCAAGAAGTGGTATAGAGGTAAAATTTATCTTGATACAAAGAAAATTATACGACAATAATCTAGAGATTGTATATGACACCATACAGATCAAATTACAAGATATAATATGATATTTTTGTAAAATTATATGGCAATCAAAATCATCAAATGAAATATTTTAGATAAGATTATGTGGCAACTCAAAAGATTACGTGCCATATTTAGTTAAAAATTGCAAAACATTTCAAAAGTATAATATGGTACTCGAATAAAATTATTTATGCGTTCCTTTAAAGCTGTACGATACACTTGTAACCATTTAAAGATTAGTTAAGGCACTATCGACAAAATTTGATTTGCCTATTATGTCCTCCTCCTTAATTTCTTCTAACAAATTTTTTTTTTTAAAAAAAAAAAAACACTAAAGATGGATGAACGGCTATGATTGAGGGACACGTGCATGTGGTCGGCCTCAAATTTCAATGCTCACGAAAATGGTTGCCCAAGAACATCCCGAGAGGCTCTCCCGTCAATGTAAAATCGGGCGTTCAAGCACATGCGGGTCTTTGTCGTTCCTGACCCATAAAGAGCTCTGAAGAGTAATTGCTTCTTCAAACAGACGGGAGTCCAAGTGGCATGCATGAACCTTTTCTTTTCTTTTCTTTTCTTTTTCTTTGTGGGGGGCCGCCGGGGGGGGGTTGTGTAACCATTGGTATGACTCAATGATATGAGATATGAATCCAGTAATTTTAGGCGGACCATTTTACCAGCTCATTGTTGAATTTTTAGCTGTCCTCGTCGCAACTGTCGCAATAGTTGCGTTGCATATAGATCTCTAGCTCATGTACCACACGTCACGTCCAACTGTTCAAGAGTCTAGTCCCACGTACGCAGGAGGAAGCAGCTGTCCACTGCCCTAGTCCTAAGATTCCGCTTGGTCCATTGGCGTGTAACGGGCCATTACCCTCTCCCCCTTTTCCTATTCGACGTGGGGGTCGAGCCGTACATAAGGATCTAACCATTGTTCTCGATACACCCGTCACACATGGCAGAAGCATTCTCAAAACTCGCGAGCTTATAGAACGGAGACATGGCCAAAAATAATTCCCAATTTTGACGTGATTATCTAACGATTAAAAGTAAGTGGTTGCGTACAGTACTTCCTGTCAATCTGCATCATTACCCAAGAAGGCATTGACTTCCTTGTCCTTTTCCTGTGGGCATGTTATTATCTCAGCAGGCACCGCACTCGCAAAGTCCAATTAATTCTGTTTTTATTGTAGCTGACTCGACAAATCAAAGGCAAATTGTAAAGAGGACGAGCAAAATTTTGTGGGAATGGCCATACTGTCAAATTGAATGTATTCACCGTCGTCAAAGAGCAGAAGTGCAAAAGAGGACGAGGGAAATGATGGCGATGGTGATAGTATAACTTATCAGGGCCGAAGCTGGCTTGAAAATTTCATTGAAAAAGGATATGAACAGAGCTGAGAAGCCCATTTCAAATCAACGAAAATAAATCATACAAGATACATGCATATGATTAGGCGAGCAAGCAACTGCTCATCTAATCAACAAATGGGCCACAAACACATAGCAATGCTACGTAGAAAAAAAAAAATCGTTAAGATGAATAGCCAACTAACAGGTCCCTGTGATGGATAGACCGGCAATTGGCGCAAATTAATAGAGGACACCTGATCCTTCAATTCATTGCACAAGTAGGAACGAGTGAACGAACAGAATACACAAAGACAACAAATAAGATCAATTATAAAAAGATATTGACCAATCTCTCTGGCTACCTGAACTATTGACCAGTCTCACCACTAGCTAGACATAACCATGTGATCTATTATCTCAATATAAAGTGAAGGAAAAGAAAAATGAAAAGAAAAGAAAAGGAAAATGTTTTTCCAAGGTTGTATTATCTAGTCAATACTTATGCCTCCCAATTTCGGAGTCATATTATCGATGACAGAGAATATTCTACTAACACTAGATTACAAATCAAATCAGTGACAAAGCAGCAATATGGAAGGGAGCCCCCAATACATGTAAAGGCAAGACACAGGCCATAGGCTTCCTTCACAGGCACAGTCTTAAATCCAAAGTGAGGCCTGATGAATGCGAAGAGGATGATTCCTCCTGAACAGGGGCGGGCAAATTGAGGTCCAATCCACAAGAATCCTTGGTAGCAATTACATTAAGCACTTGATTCATGGTCATGGTCGTGCATGAGGAAGCCTCCTCCCCTTTCTCCCAGTGGCATCTCTTGTGCCCACCCAGTGCTTGCCCGCTAGAAAACACCCTCAAGCAGATAGTACACTGGTGGTGCCCTACCACCGTAACCATCTTGTTATTACCACCACCACTACTGTCCTCCACATTCTCCTTCACATCACCGCTACCAACAGCACTTCGATCCTCAATCACCTCGCATCCATCACTCCTCGTTATTGCAAAACAACCTTTCACATTCTTGTGACTAGCCCTGTGACCCCCTAGTGCCTGGTGTGACCCAAACACCTTGTTGCAACTCGAGCAGGCAAAACGACAATGCCCTTCTTCTTCTTCCCCTTTCCCTTCTTCTTGAACTTGATAACTACTAATGCCAGCAGCAGGAACAGCGGCAGCACTACCACCACCATAATCTGCACGTTCAGTCTCCAATGCCGTCGCACCTGCACTATTAGCCAACAATAGCAAAGACGCAGCCACGTCACGATCCTCTGCAGTCATGACGGCTTCGACGAGACTAGTAAATTGTTGAACCGGAGAAATGGGTCCGCGATAATTAGGCGGAGGATTAATGCCACGCCATTGGCGCTCAGGATGGCACCTCATATGACCGTAAAGTGCCTTCCATGACCAAAATTTCTTGCCACACTCTGTGCAAGGCCTAGTGATTTTGGGTGCAAATGGGTCGGCTTTCTTGCCATAGTGTTTTGGTTTGGACAAGCCAATTGCAGTACTAGAAGAGGTGCTTGAGGGAATCAAATGGGAGTCGATCTTGATCATCTTGGTACGCTTTTTGCGAGGGTTTGGGTTGCGATGGGGGTGCTGTTGGGAAGGGACTAAAGAAGAAGACTGAAAGCAGAAATCAGGGTCGGAATCTGTGTTGTTGTTGGTCATCACGCTGAGTGCTTGAGCTATCAAGATTGTAATTTATTATTATTATTATTCGGGCTTTTGGTAAAGAGAGAATCTTGTTGGAAGAGAAGATGAGAGGAAACAAAAAGGGAAAGAAGGGAGAGAAAAACAACAAAAAAGAAAAGGGAGAATAATGGAGGAGGGGTTGCTTATGTAGTTGCAGTTCAGACGGTTAGTTGTGTTTTGAGAGAGTGTCTTTGAATTGAAGCGGTTTCTTTTTCAGTTGTGTTGTGGGCATACCTTCATACTTCGTGGTTATCCGTACAACAGCGAATTGAGTTTTTTTTTTTTTTTTTTTACGCCCTTTCCTAGAGATAAGCATCCGCTACTTTTCTCTTTTTCAACAAAAAATGAGGCACGTTTCCCCCCCTTCCCCTAAGAGTTCCTTAATTTTCAGCCCACACCTAATAAAAGCTCATAAAATTATTATTTTACTTGTCAATCCAAAAGAAATACGATCTCTCCTTTTTTTTTTTTTTTT
>CM038599.1:12870797-12978210 GCA_021533255.1 Ceriops tagal | reverse complement strand
ATATATATATATATATATATTTATTTATTTATTTATTTTTTTCCTACTTAACATTTGGGTTCACATTATAATTTTTCTACAATTATTACAATCAAGCACCCACGATTCGCATCTACAATTTTTCCATTTTTGAATTCGTTAGATTATCATAATAATAATAATAATTTTATTCACTGCAATCATAAGGGGGCTTCTACGGAATCTATAAAACATTGTTCGTTGGTTCTGCCTCGATGCCTCCCTTACTAGACCGGAAAAGGAAAAGGGGAAAAAACATTCAAGGAAACCTGCCATAGAAGGAACGAGGGCTTGCTTCTTTGCATATTCTTTCTTTCTATCAAGCATGGCGATCACGAGCACAGGCGACAATGATGGACAAGACAAGAAGAAGAAGAAGAGGAAAACGCGAGGCCGCCAAAAGATTGAGATCAAGAAAATACAGAAGAAAAGCAATCTGCACGTGACCTTCTCGAAACGACGCAATGGTCTCATGAAGAAGGCCAGCGAGATCAGCGTCCTTTGCGGAGCAGAAGTTGCTCTCGTTGCCTTGTCCCCGGAAGAGAAAAAAGTCTTCGCTTTTGGCCACCCTGATCTGGAATCCGTGCTTGCGCGCCACACCAATCAAAGCTTGAGCGGTAATAGTCACAAGTCGAAACAGGCAGCAACAGCGAGCATCGAGAAATTGAAGATGGAGTACGAGGAGTCATTGCAAAAACTGCAGGAAGAGAAGAAGAAGGCCGACGATCGTGAAGAGTTGAAGAAGGGTAGTGAAAATACAGCGGAGGAAGGATTCTGGTGGGAAGAGCCCATTGACGATATGGGGTTGCAGGAACTCGAGGACTACAAGAATGCTCTGCTGCAGCTAAGGAGAAACGCGGCCTGTAAGCTTAATCAACGCCACGGAGATTCCTGTAATCTGAACAGTTTGGTTGCCGGTGATATTAGCGACTGCCCTCATCAACCTCCTCATCCTCCGCAAGCATGGTCCTCCCCAAAGTTACCGAGGTGGACGACTGATTCTGGGATTCCCAAAGGGTTTTGTAGCTTTTGATCATGGCGGTGGGTTTGTCCGAACCAACCACGAGGAGAACGAACGAGGGTGGGCAGTCAAAGTGTTGGTTTTAATTATGAATTATCATCGTAAATGCGGTCGGCCTGTTTACTTTTGCACAAGAATGAAAATTTTTATATATGTTTATATGGATGCAGTTGTTGGGTTAATTTTTTTTTAGCTCAGTTTTTGGCGATTGAATATTTGTTGGGGTTTTTTTTTTTTTTCTTCCCTTCTTCTGCCTCAAACAAACAGTAAGTGATTTATTTTATTTGGCACGTTCGATACTCTTTGTGTAAATATAGCCAATGTAAATTGGGTGGTGGTGGTGGTGGTGGTGTTAAGAAGCGGTCATGCTGACAGCTTCCGCAATATATACAAAGATTGTTCCACTCACTCCTTTGCAAAGACCAGAGGGGGTTCTTGGAGAGGGAAAGGGAAAATCAAAGAAGAGGGATAGGGATAAACAATTCACCACCACCCCCACCCCCCACCTCCCTCTCTCCCCGGCGCTTCCAAAGAAGCCTGAATTCTTTCTTCTTTTTTTTTTTTTTCTTTTTTTACGGATATTATTATTGTTAGTACGTAGAATATTATATTTGGCAACTTGGCGCCAAGTACCATATTATTAGGGTCAGAGTCAAAATGCGCGCGGTTCCTTCTTCCTTTTCCTTATTTGAAGGAATGGGGGCGGGGAGGGCGCTCGCTCTCTCTCGTTTACTTTTCATTCTATTCTGCTTCGAGAGTCTGTCTGTCTCAAAGTCCAAGTCCATTCCAATTCGATGGATTGCCTTGCCCGCTCTCTTTCCCTTTTTCTTCCATCGGTAATTTCTATCCCCAACTGAAAATCCCTAATTATTAAATTAAGAAGGGGACAAGCCCAGCGCGCCGCCGCCGTGATACCTCTCTCTCTCTCTCTCTCTCTCTCTCTCTCTCCATTGACCCAAAATGGCTCGCTGCTCCTTCCCCCTTCTCAACCGCCTCATTAAATCTTCGAACCCCACCACCTCCCTCAATCCTCCCCTGATTTCCCGTTCCGTTACCTACATGCCCCGACCCGGTGATGGTGCCCCACGCGCCGTAACTCTCATCCCCGGAGATGGCATCGGGCCGTTTGTCACCAGCGCGGTGGAGCAGGTTATGGACGCCATGCACGCGCCGGTCTACTTCGAGCGTTACGAGGTCCACGGGGACATGAAGCGAGTGCCGCAAGAGGTGATAGAGTCCATCAAGAAGAACAAGGTTTGCTTGAAGGGAGGATTGAGGACTCCGATGGGTGGTGGCGTGAGCTCCCTCAATGTGCAGCTTAGGAAGGAGCTGGATTTGTACTCCTCGCTGGTCAACTGCTTCAATTTGCCTGGTCTGCCCACGCGCCACGAGAATGTGGATATCGTGGTGATTAGAGAGAACACGGAAGGCGAGTACTCGGGTCTCGAGCACGAGGTGGTTCCCGGCGTAGTTGAGAGTCTGAAGGTCAATTTCAATCCTTTACAACTCTTCGTATTTGTTTGATTGCTTGTGGCGTTGGCCTTTTTATCTTTTTGTTATTGGTTAGGTTGCTCAACTGCTTTATAGGGTTTTTTTTTCTTTTTATGGTACTTGCTAATTTTTATTTTTGAACATTTTTTTAATTGTGGTTGTGTGGAGGATTACAATTGCATAAGTTGATATAAACCACGGAGGATTTATGGAAAACTTATGTTGTGAGATGGTCAAATATTCAAAGTTATATAATAGAGGCTTTTTAGGCTGGTTTCATCCTAGCTCGTACAGTTGTTCAATTTGATACATCATGTACGTAGTACCGATTGTTTGTGGTTCATGTGTTGTATTCTACATGATAGAGTAAGTGCGCGTGATTAGGTGAGATGAGCAGTGAATTGCAAATCATGATGCATGGAAAGAGGTGTTATTCTTGTAGAATATGTGGTTAAAAGCGTATGCTTGAATGTGTGATCTTCTAGTACTCAGAATTTGAACTTCAGCAATGGGTGTGTGCCTATTGGTCATGCTGCCACCTATCCATGAGAAAAATTGGCAGAAACCTGTTCTGCACAATGTTTTGTCCAACTCCAACCAATGTCGATCTGTAATTGTGTTATATGCTTTCATTAAAATAATTTCCTGGTCGATTCTAAGCTTCATCGCAAGATAGTTTTGTGTTTGCTTTTTACCCTTTTGAGCGCCCCCCCCCCCAAAAAAAAGGGAGGCAATTTGCCAATTCTGTGTTTTCTATGATTATTTTTTAATCATTTGTTATTTGGCAGTTTATATGTTTCTCATCTAGCTGAATTCTTCTAGGTGATAACGAAGTTCTGCTCAGAACGTATTGCAAAATATGCCTTTGAGTATGCTTACCTAAACAACAGGAAAAAGGTGACAGCCGTGCACAAAGCCAATATCATGAAACTTGCAGATGGTTTATTTTTGGAATCTTGCCGAGAGGTTGCAACAAAATATCCAAGTATCAAGTACAGTGAAATTATTGTGGACAACTGCTGCATGCAACTTGTTTCAAAGCCTGAGCAATTTGATGTAATGGTATGTGATTCTTGAAGATTAGTTAAGCTACACTCTAGTCTAAGTTCAGTGCCTATTTTCCTGTGCTACCATTCAAGTAAATTGCCATTATGCTTTTTACTTACGGATTCGCCTTTATGTTGCATAGGTTACTCCTAATCTTTATGGCAATCTTGTGGCAAATACAGCAGCTGGTATTGCTGGAGGCACCGGTGTCATGCCAGGAGGTACGAACTTCTTCAAGCCCTTTAAGGTTGTAATTTATGATAATCTATTGTGAGGATAGGATGCCTATATTGGTATTTTTGAGTGGCTTAGCAAGCAGTTTTTGGATGTGACTGCAGGCAATGTGGGAGCTGATCATGCTGTTTTTGAGCAGGGTGCGTCAGCAGGAAACGTGGGAAATGAGGAGATGGTGGAACAAAAGAAGGCAAATCCTGTAGCTCTGCTACTCTCATCAGCCATGATGCTGAGACACCTTCAGTTCCCTTCATTTGCTGATAGACTTGAGACTGCAGTGAAGCGAGTAATCTCGGAAGGAAAGTACTGGACCCAAGACCTTGGGGGAGACAGCACAACGCAAGAGGTAGTTGATGCCGTCATTGCTAATCTGGAATGATTAGTCGAATAGCTGGACACCGTCACCTTATTTTGGATCCTTGTTCCAAGAAAGCAAAAGTTGGTGATTTTGCGATCATTGTCTAGGCTATACCGCGGCATCATTGTTTGATAGCCTGATTTTTCTTTTTTGCCAATTTTTTCTCTCTGCGTTTTGTTGTTTTTTTTTTTTTCCCAATAATGAGTTTTGGCCCCTCGGTTGTCGGGGGAAATTTATTAATAAAAAATTTTCAAAATGTTTCATTCCAATGATTTTTCTCAGTTGCTTGTGTTAGATGCATTTCATTCACATGGAACCCATGTATAGGACTTGTTGGGAGGTCAGGTGGTCTTCCGAACAAGAATAGGCTTTCCTATCTCCTTTTGTTGGATTAAGTCCTCAAATCGAGTGGGGACCATGACTCGGAACAACTAAACCAATGGGAATTTGGACTCGATTTACGAAACAAGCTATGCTATAAAACATTTACATTCGCCCCGCGTTTTCATGCCATGGGTTGTATTTGTACTTTTTGTAGTTACAATAGAGTGGCAAGCGAAGGGGGGTTACTCAGGCATCGTTTTGCCTGCTATTGAGCTAGGCTACATTTCTTAGGCAGCCAATTACATTTCCTCTCTCTCTCTCTCTCTCTCTCTCTCTCTCTAGTCCCTACCAATAATCAGGGTAGCGATGTTACGTGTTAGCGTACGCATTCGTTCATCAACCTAATTAAATGATTCACACGTTGAGCAACTCCTCCTATCATCATAAATCCAAGTTATCTTTGCTTTCTCTCCTTGGTCAGTTCAAAATACTCTCTCTCTCATGTTCCGTTGGTTGGTCCAAATGCACGAGCAATGCCCTACGTATATGTATACATACGCAAGAGATGCTGAAAACAAGTAGTGAAATTGCTAAATAAAACAGCTGGCGACAAGACGCTTTGACAAATGCTAGTCGTCCTTGTTGTGCAGCTGCCAGTGATAATGCAGTTGGTGGATTTGAGCCATAAAGTCTAAATCTATACGCGGGTTAATCAACGTCTTTTCCCGTTTTGAGGCGCACTCCCTCCTGACCATTTGCTTCCTTCTTTCATGCGCATGATTATTACGAGTTTGGACGATTCCCCCGGCTGTTGTGACTCTGGCGTTGCAAACAGAGGAAGAAGGTTGGGAATGTTTTTGGTGTCCAAGTTTTCCATCCGATCAACGACAATTTTAAATATTTCGACGAAAAATGTTTACAGCTTGATTTGACTTTATCGTGTTTAGACGGTCCCCACACCAGTCCCCTCCCCCTCAAAAAAAGGAATTATGGAGAGTTAATGAAACGAAGGTGCCAACACAATCACGGACCCACTGATTGTCCAATAAAATAGATCCTTCCAATCTCAGCTTCCCGCAAGGTGAACAAAGAAATTCCAAATTTCACTTACTATTCTTTAGGCATAAATGCCATTCCTGGAAAGCTGGAGACCAGTCAGTCGTATGCTTCCTCCTCACCAAAACCAACTTGGAGGGCCTTCGCTCCCTACCAGTAAACATGCAATTACGTTCTTCTAATCAAGATGATTAGACAAATTTGAACTGTGATTAAGCGAAGGGGGAAAAAAAACCAAACAAAAAAAAAAAGAAAAAGAAACGAACCAAAAACCATTTACCAACGCCATTATGTAGTTTCAACCATTATTAGGAATGTCAACCAACTAGTACACTCTCGCCCTGCAAGTCCTTGTGCAGGAACCACCATGGGCCAGATTTGGATAATAGCCTGAAACATAAATAAAATCAGGCTTGCAAATTTGAATAATATTCTGAAATGCAAATAAGGCTACTAGGCTCGCAAGGAGGTCAACAGAACAAAGAGGAGCATTAATTCACACAATCAACATACTGTGAAAGCAACGAATTTCGCCTGCCTATGTTGCCTTAGCCTATCACACCATGCTCATTACTGTGTTACACTCACACAACTCTTCGTTTACATGTATGCAAAATCAGCATACTGTGAATGCAAGGAATTTCACGTGATCTATTACCTGAAAAATCCAGCTGCCATGCGCAAGCCCATAAACAGAGTCAAGCCTGCCCAAACACCAGGAAGGCCAAAAATTGATGGAGCAGAGAGCAAAAATGCAGAAGATATCACCCCAACCAACATCTGTAGGTCATCTACCAGAAGTTAGACATAGTGAAATTCATAAAGGAAAGAACTGCACTTACAGGTCATTGGCTTACCATAGAGCGGGCTGCATAAGGAAAATCAGAAACACCATAATGTAGACCATCAAAAATGAAAGCTAAAGCATTGATAGGTTGACTAGCACTAACAAACTGAAACAATTACATACCAAATCAGTAAAACACAATAAGAATAAAACTTTAAATACATATATGTGAAAAAAAAAAAGATCGTCCAATGTCGAGAAGCTCACTTACCAGTATCCCAGACCTTACAATTCCTAAAACTTCAGCATCCTTCGTAAACAAGGTGGCTATGGAACCAAAAGATACTCCCAATATCGCAGCCAAGGAAACACCAGTGAGCACTCCAATCTACACAAAAAAAATGCATATCTAGGATCAAGGAAATTTCCAAGATATTTTCAAACTCGAGATGAATAACAAGCTCAGAACAAAACAGACAAGCAGATAGAAACCACCTTTAGCACAAATTTTGTAACTTCTCTGACAGTCATGTAGTCCCCCTTGGATGACGAACTTGCAATTAGTGCCTGCAAAAATAGTCAGTTGGTGGGGCTTCACAACCAGACCTTCATGTTATGCCTTGAATAGGAGCAACAATTATTGAGTTTGGTCAGATAGAAACTGCAGCACTCTATTGGATTAAATAAACTTACAAAGGCCAAGGGCATTAATGCAAATGACTACAAACATTTTGTAAGACAATAAATTATCACAATTATATTAAGGTTCTATCCTTAATCCACCAGGCTTGATTCTCAAGATTTTCCTTTTCATAAAACTATACTTACTGACCATTATACAACAGTTTTAAACAAAATTTTGCCTAATACACTTTTATTTTTAGCTTTGGGCCTTGAGATAACAACAGCATTACATTGTAATGACTTGAATTACTAGGAATCTATAGGGCTCCAAGCCTATCCTTAGAATTCACCTGCAGGAGAATTACACATTAAAAGTAATGATATTAGCTCACAAATGGAGAGAATTATGCACCTGACCAGATGCAGCCAGCGCATCTGTAAGAAGAGATACAGCCAACCAGACTTGCATACATATCTGATGTGCAGCCATGGCTACTGGACCTTGACGAGCAGCCATTGATGTTGCCAGTGTCATGGTTGTTAAAACAGCAAGCGTTCTTCCAATAAGGAAACCACCTATTGAGTCTCATCTCTGGTAAGTGAAAAATCACAACAGACACAAAAACGGAAAAAGGCCACATATGGTCTTATTCACATCTAAAGTTGTGAAAACATTTAAACTGCTAGCATGGTATAATTGACAATTTAAGATGATGGTACTGCTAATGATACTACTGAACAACACAGAAGAATTTCTGAATTTTGACCAGGGAAAAAAAACTCACCAGATTTCATATAAAGGCCAAATTGCAATGCTCCCATCTTTGGAGGCAATAATATGACCTTCTTACTTAGATTCCAAATCATTAGGAAGGTGACAATGTATCTATAATATCAATCTTTTAGAAGAAGTTTATAGATAGCACAACAAATAAAATGAAGATGGCAATCATTGCATGGAAACATACTGTGATGTGAGAGTGGAGATCACGGCCCCAGTTACACCCAACTTAAAATAATACATCAGCATGGGGAACAAAAATACAGCTGATAAATTACCCAAACCTGCAAACAAAAGAAGAAAGTGCATGAATTAGAAAAGCCATTTAAGAGTTAATCCATCAGATATAGAGTAAAAGGCTTGCCTAAACAAAAAACAGGGGTTTTTGTATCTTTGAAGCCACGGAAAATTCCTTGAAGAGCCAAAGACACAACAATGGCAGGGGCCCCGAGGGCCCTTAGTGAGAGAAATCTTTCTGCAGGTATTCGCATTGGTGAGTCCTGTCGAAAAAACATCATCAACAGGAAATTTTGCACAGGTGATTAATCCCACAAGGCAACATACATACATACATATTTATATATATATATACATATGTGAGTATGAGTGAGAGAGAGAGAGAAGAACAACAACAAAGCCTCAATCCCAACTTTAATTAGGGCTAGCAAACTGAGAGAGAGAGAGAGAGAGAGGAGTAGATTAATTAGCAGGGTCATAAATTTGAGATAACAGGAACTTACAGATGTTACGCCCATGATAGTCAGAAATGGTCCAGATCCCAATAGTAGTGCTACAGCCTCGAAGATGCCAATGCCAACTGCCAATAGTAAAGCCGTTGACACAGAGGATAACTGCCTTCTTTCAGTTACAGCATCAATAGCTTTTCCATTGGTAATGTCCTCATGAACACCCTTTTCTGTACACCAAGCATTCCAGTGAATACCATTAGTTGATTTATTACTCACCAACAAATATGTAGTTAAAAAATGACAATCAAATAAACTCCCACCTGGTGCTAAACCACTAATTGCATTCTTTGAGATATCTTCGGCTACAAACGAAGTGGCAACACTCAGAAGTGGAATGTTAAAAAGCTTTGATATGTTGTTAAAAATCGTAATTGAAACACCAGCAGAACCCAACTCCACAGAACCTGCAGCAGGAAGATTATACAAAAGAATCCTCAGATCAGGATAATTGGCTTACTCCAAAGAATCTTAACCTACCGTGGCTCTACAATTTGATATCAATGTGTACATACGCAAAATAACCTGGATTAAGAATGAAATCACTAAAAAAAAAGGGACCAACTGTTGGCAATTAATAAGATAGATAACAAAGCAAGCATTTAAAAGAAAATGTGGAAATCAGTGAAATAAGACTAAGCAAATGGACGATTACCCAATCTACCAATATAAGCTGTCTCCATGAGCTGTGCAAAGGGATCGATAGCTTGTCCTGCTATTGCAGGCAAAGTAAGCATTACAAGCTCGCGCTTGACATCCAAAGACTTCGGTTGATTGACTGGAACCCCATTTGACTCGCTGGAGAAGGGGGGATGTCAAAAATTAGAAAATAGCAATGATCAGCATAAACGCAAAACACGATAATGAATCCCACAAGTAACGATGGCAGAAAGGTTCGAGCCGCAACACATCACATGGAATTCAAATATATTGGAGTAAAGATATCCAAGTGATGGGAGTTAAATCTTACGATTCTTCGAGGAATGGATTGTTGACAACAAGTTCTTCTTCTTCCAAAACCAATCTTTCCTGCACGCCGGTCAATTCAGAGCCATAACCAGAACCCAACTGATTACAAGCCACACCAATGTGGGGCTTCCTTCGACGAGTCACCAGCGGTGACAACAAATTTCGGCTCTCTGTAGAAAAATGACAACTGACGGCAACATTTCGGCACCCTAATCCCTTGGGGATTTCACTTGGACGGCATGATAAAGAGACGGGCCTCGTTTTCTTCCGTACTCCATACTGGCCACAGCATATACGGGCCAATCCCTTAGAAAGCGTACGACTACCACTACCACCACCGCCAGCACCAAGTTGTCTAGTAGCCATATTTATCGGTTCTCTATAATGTATACATGTGTGTGTGTGTGTGTGTGTCTGTGTATATTCCTGTCAAAATCCCCATAAAATTTCTTTTAAAAGCCCGAATATCGAAACCAGAAAGGGAAGAAAGTTATTTATAAAAAATAAAAAAAAAAAAGGCAAAATTGAAAAGAACCGGTCACGAGAATGCAGAAATATGCCTGTAAATGATCCGATACGAAAAACTAAGACCGTTTAGAATGAGTCGAAATGGTTTATTAAAGGGAAAAAATAAAATAAAATTGCAGTGATCATAAATAAATAGAAAAGATTTAAAGCAACAAACGAACGTAAATAATCAAGAGTGTTTGGAAGTGAAATTCTGCCAAGTTAAAGTGGGGTTATCCTGCTACTCAACCAAAAAAAAAAAAAAAGAAAAGAAAAGAAAAGAAAAGAAAAATGTAAAACTTACAAAAATAAAAATAAAATCAAAGAAAAGTGAAGGGAGCGGAGCCAAGGAAATTGAGTCGGGGGGGGGGGGAGGAGGGAGGAGAAGAGAAGAGAAGAGAAGATAAGTGAAGAGAAGAGTCGCCTGTCGTTTCGTTTGTCGCTGATTCTGAATTGTGAAGGGAAGACACAAAGTGGCCCGTTGCGTTTGTAAGAGGGAGAGGGAGAAAAGAGAGAGAGAGAGAGAGAGGGGGAGAGGGAGAGTTGGAGGGCAGGCAGGCGAGGAGAGCAACGCCAAACCAAAAACTCAATTTCGACCCGTCTACTCATAAATAAATGAATGAATGAACTAACTGGGAAAACGACCCGCACCGTTAACGTCTGTTACGAAGTGAAACGGAAAATTTGTTAAACAACGACGTTCTTCATCAGGGGTCATGACAAATTAAAAAAGTTTGTTGGTGACCCGACCCAACGCCGCTGCATATTTTATCTTCGTCTTCCTCGAAACCCAAAGTCCAGTTGGGCCCACATCACAGGTCTGAACTAACAAAAGGGCAGGCAGGGAGCCCACCTAGTCCAGCTGGCTGGCAATGCATGCAGGAAATTCGGGCGGGCTTGGACTTTCCTTGGCGGTGCTCTGCTCCTTTGTCGATCGTAACTTAAACTTCTTCGGCTTTCCACTACCATTCTTTTGGTTTGGTTTGGTTTGGGTTGGGTTGGGGTTGCACCACCGTGATTATGCCTATTACTAGCTTAAAAAAAGAAAAAAAAAAAAAAAAGAATGATTCCGGCATTTTCCTGAACTCAGCCCATTCAATTCCTGGCTCCCTCCCACTAAGGCCTTTTTGGGTTTACAAATTCAATTACCGTTTTTCACTTTCGGCCGACGTGGGGAAAAGTACGGTACAAAAGTCTTTATATTTTATCAGAATCAATCTTATGGATCCATTCAACTTTTAACCACTTAGACTTTTAACTCAGGTGAACCGCATAAATAATAAATTATAAAACATATTTTAAAAAAATTTATATTATGTACATCGTATTATATATATATATATATAATTTACGTGTCTACTCATATTTTTATTTGTAAATACATAAATGATTAATAAATAAAATCAGGAAAAAATTTCTTAGGCATACAAAAAAAAAAAAAAGAGACACTAAGATAAGACTTTGTATGCCGATTGACTTTATTTATTTATTTATTTATTTATTTATTTGAATACATGTAATGTAACTTATATATATATATATATATATATATATATATATATATATATTGAAATCACTAACACTCAGTGCCTTGTATGTTTTTATGCTCTTCGGTGCAATCCAGCACTAAAACTCAGAACTTTGGACAAATTTATTTAGGCTTCGAACAAAGATTAATCATGCTCTCATATTTTAATTGATATAAGGAATGTTCCACATCGCACATTTCCACTTACGTACTCATACACAAAATGTCTCCTCCCCACAGAGATAGAGCAGTGGCAATACCTTGCTAACTACATAATATTCGTGCAAAGGAGGATTAGGTGAATCAAGACATAGACATGAATCCACTCCCAACTGAAACTGGTTCTTGAAGCATGATTGGCCGGAGCTGTTTGCATCAACGATAACAACACCACAAAAATAAATAAATAAATCTCCATTTTATAATGAATCTATCCTTGAAGCACACCCCTCCCCCCCCCCAAAAAAAAGATAGAAAAAAAAAAAAAACAGTTTTCGCTATTTCGAGGATGAACAATGCCAATCCCAATCCTATGACTGTCAATCGCAGCCACCACCGAGTAATCTACTCTCTCTCTCTCTCTCTCTCTCTCTCTCTCTCTAAAAAAAATAAAATAAAATTTGCAGTTTGTTTAGCGTCAATGTTTTGATAAAATTTAATTTGATTGAATCAATTAGACAGAATGTAAATGAATTAATTTAATAATTAAATCCTAATTTTAAGTTCTTATTTATTATAATTTCTTATATAAATGAATTGGATTCTACAAGAAGACTAGGGGAAAGAAAAGCTAGACTTGGCGTATCCACTTACTTGGGTTGCTGGGGGGGCAAGAGGACTCTCTGGCAAGTGTTGTGAAAATGCTTTGGTAGGGCGAAAAACCGGCATAGGCGCAGGTCGTTGTGCTGCAGCTACTTGTTGTGGTGTTGCTAAGGGACAAGTTGTCGGCACCTGAACACTGCATAGCAGGGCAACTTGACCAGTTGGATGGTTCGAGTCCGGATGGCTCACACCGTAACCTGGACCGTGACCAAGAGGAACAATTTATTTTTTACGTGAAACCTAAACAAAATTCTGAGAAATCTACTGAGTTTGGAGCACCGAAAAATGAAGCCATTCGGGTGACAATGTAATACACTTACGTCCAGTTGTTTGCAGCATCGCACTTGCATCTCACACAATTGTTAGCAGTGAAGACGTAAGTTCCATTAGCAACAAGTAATGGGTAGTCCGGGGAGCTAGCATTGGTCACCGACGAATTACAGGCTGCCAATCGACATTTTCCCTCGCGTCATTGTTTTTACAAGAAAATGCTAACGAAAAAGGTGGATCAAGAAACAGTCCTAAAATTAAAACACACACATAATCAATCCACGCAGAACTTGGTACTTGCGAGAAATTTGTAGATGGAATGTCCTCCTGATCTAGTAAAATTGCTAGCTAGCTATCGCTAGGAACTTATTTAAAAAATTAAAAGAAAAAAAAAAGAAAAAGGACAGGTAAAAAAAAAAAAGGTAACATGATTGTTAGTAAATAGACTAAAAAAAGAATGAATGACCCCTAATTAAAACAAAGAAATAAAGAAAAAAAAATTAATTTTTATTTATTAAAAGAAAAAAGGAGACAGTAAAAAGTTGAAAACCAAGCCCGCAAGAAGTGAAAAATCACTAGAAATGGAATTTAAGGGACATAAGCGTCTCCCTGGCAGCCCCATACTCCTCCGCAATCGACTGCGGCGACCTCCCGGCCTCCACCACGTGTTCGTACCGAACTACCTTCTCCCCCGGACGCCACCTCGTCGCAGCTGCACGGCAATGGAATCCACACCCGCCGTCCCACCTCTACCAAATTCACGTCCCTTATGTTGTTGACCGCTGCGACTTTCTGGCACGTCATCAGCCCCAAGAGCACCGCCGCGGCGATGTGGGAGAGCCCATCGACTTTATGAACGGCATAGATGGGCCTCCGCGGTCGGAGACGCGGGTGCCGTTGCAGCAGAGGCAAGGGCAGCGAAGCTTGACGGTCTGCTGGGCGGGCACCGCCTGGTTGGGAGAGGTGGAAAGAGGGAGATTGTTGGCGCCGAGGATGCAACGGATGTTCTTGATGAAGAAGAGTAATTTTATGCGAGCGAGTGTGGTGGTGTGTTTGGGGGGGGGGGGGGGGAGACGTAGTCGACCAACGCGTGGCACGTGGCGGTAGAAATGCATTTGAAGCCCTCCGCACACGATTTGACGGCAAGTGCACTTAGCTAAGAGCAGAAAATGCGGAAGATGGAACTAAAATTATATAATTCCTATTTAACAACGAGGGAGAGAAACTATGTCAAAGAATCGGGCTATGCCAAAATGCTTTGTGGGGCCCCTATTTAATAACAATTGCCCATTATATATATATATATATAATTCCTATTCCATTACTTCAAGAATTAAAAGATGGCTAGCTGTCCTAGCCTTTCCATAAAAAATTCTAAATAAATGTGATGTACTGAGTGTTAGGTTTTGATGCCTGTTTCTATTTGCTCGGTTTTTTTTTTTTTTTTTGTGGGGGGTTTTATTTTTCGGAATGCTAAAAGGTTGTTGGGTGTGATTAGATGGGAGGGATTCTCTGTTGTTGGATGGGTTTCCTGAGAAGACTGTTTTTACCGTTCCCACACAAGTTTTTAATAAAATTAATTCAAAGCCAATACGGTTGATAATAATTCAAGGCAAGCATTCGCGAGTGTCACGGGCGTTTTTCTAAGGAGTATACGACTAAAGGTCATTGCTAAGATACAATGAAACCCACCCACCCGCATCCTGGGGCTGTAGACAAAAAAAAAAAAAAAGAAAAAACCTAGAAAAAAGAAATTGCTGAAATATTAAAGCATTAATTAATTCATTCATAAGAAAAAAGTTAAAACTTTAAGAACCCGAACAGGCTCTGATCAGTTGATGTCTCGATAGAAATTTCATTGCAGGCGGAGGAGGAGGAGTAGGAGTAGCAGGCAAGAGGCAACAAGTCTTAGGAACCCCAAGACAAAAGAGGAGAGGTTAGTTCATTTATATTTTATATATATATATATATGTGTGTACTCACTGACCTCTAAGAGGAATATCAATGACTTTGCCTGCAATGAGCTCTGCGTCGCTGGCAATCCCGTTGACCGCATATAGCGTCTTACTTGTGGTGCCAAACTCATCTGCAATCTCCTCCACAGTGCTCCCTTCTTCCACCACGTGCCCGTAGTGAACGACCCTCTCTCCTTCCACTTCCTCGCAGCTACATGGCAGCGGTATCCACAACCTCTGGCCCACATAAATCACATCGGCGTCTTCTATCTTGTTGACCGCCTGGATTCGCGGATACTCCACCAAGCCCCCGAACACGGTGTTGGCGATGTAATACAGCCCGTCCTCTGGTTGGACCGTGTAGATGGGCATCTTGTTGGAGGTCCCCGTCCCGTTAAAGCAGACGCACGGGATTGGGATCTTTATCAACCTGCCCCTCTCGACATGATAGTTTGGTGAGGTCGAGAGGGGCAGGTTGTTTGCGCCCAGCAGAGATCTCAGGTGTTTGACCCCAAAGAACTTTTGGATGTGGCCGACAGTGGTCCCGTTAATGGGCTTATAGCCAACCATGGAAAGACACGTAGAACCCTCCTTGCATTCGAAACTATGCTGACGCGCGTCTGATCCTGGTACGGTGGCACTAGCGAGTAGGAGCAGACAGAGAAACAGTTTATGAAAACCCATTACAACGGTTTGATTCAAAGTTCCATCATGGTGGAATTTAGTGTTGCTGCCCTCCCCTGCTGGTACTCCCTTTTCTTTTCTTTTCTTTTCTTTTTTTTTTTTTCCAATTTTGTGGGGGTGGGGGTGTTGGGAGGTGCTGGTGACGGAGACTGAGGAATGATTAATAAATAGGCATCAGAATTGTTGGAAGAGAAAGAAGAAGAATAACAATAGTGGGTACAGGTATGGCTTGGTCCTCCTATTACAACGACGACTTTTTGACCGCGGGGAGACCCTGAACTGGCGGTCTTCTTCTACAGCCGTAATTCATACGGCAGGGGGGACGACTAATCAAACCCATAATGGGATTGTGGTTATGCTGAGGGTTTCTTAATTCCAGTCCAAATAATAATGCCGCCGCACGGACTCTCACCACGCAATATACTCACAGAAAAAGAGAGTCATGGATTCACACTAACATCATAACACCCACTCAAGTCTCTTTTTAAGAGTTTGAAAAAATGTGAGGAAGTTTTCACATCATCGTCGTCGTGCACCATTTACCGCTAGCGCCACGGCGACGCTAGCACCAAAACGCAATATTAGGTGATGGATGCAACAGAAATCACGCCGCAAGTGCATCATTGACATGCTGGGACGTGCAAACGAGTCAGCGGGACAACCACGACTGCATTTATACAACCAAAATGGCAAAATCATTTAAAATACGGCGAATACTTGACACAACACGCCTGGAAAGGTGACAATGGGAAGAGAGCGATCTGTCAGGGCCCAGTTGTAAGTCTTGGCCTAATCCAATAATATGAAGTCCAGTTGTATGACCCACTTAATAAAGTGTAAAATTGTAGATGAGAAGACCATTGCATCCTGCATGGGATTCCAAATTCTGATTGGAATTTAGATGTGTTCCTGAACCGTTTGGTCAGGATTAGCTACCAGATTCTTCTAAAACTTAGTATATTAGAGACGAGAGTGTCTAGTAGGGTCATTTCATGAGAATTATAGCTGAATACTTATCTGTATCTTTTTCTTCTCTTTTCTTCTCCTTTTTTTTTTTTTTAAATTAAATTTCGCCTCCAGATTCTGTTCATTCCAATGTTATTCTTCTCTCTTTCTTCTTCTTTCCTTATATCCCTCTGATTCGCTTTTGAATCCTGACACGATCCTTTCCCATACAGTCAATTTCAGCCCAAATTATTTTGAGAATCCAGACCTAAAATCAGTTACAGACTAAAATGCGCCTGGCCAATGAAGACCGAGCTTTTCCATGACATCGGAGACAGAGTATTCGACTAAGCAAAACTTAAAATCTGCAAGAATTTCAATGCACGGTGCTCTCAACAGTTAGATTCTTTTTCACACCAAAATCAAGAACTGCCGAAGATCAAAGGCTGCATTTAAATGGAAAGGATGCAAAGTGGACAGGTCACAATGGAACAAGCCTCCCAGACGTGAGGTCTGGGGAAGGACGAAACAAGTACAGACAAACAAAGACATTATTTCTCTTCCAGACCCCTTAGTACTGTCTCAGCACAGCTTTGTTGCCTGAAATGGAGAGGCAGGGTATGGGAATGGAGATCACCATTATTAATTTTGGGAATCAGCTCAGTAATAGCTAAACTAGTTCCTAATCCAACGCATGAGCCCAAATTCACACCTATATGTGCAATCCATGTTAGCAACAAGACAATGGGTAAAATTTTTGCGCGTTATTTGAGAGCCATATTATTAAAGACTGGTACAGATCATATTTCTTTGCCATTTACTCGGAATCAAGAAAAACCAGAGAACAAAAAGATAGCCGTGGGTATTATTACTATTATTACACTTGGAAAAAAAGAAAATCAATTCGCTTACAACTAGCCGATCTGACAAACTAAATCATTTTTAAAAAAAACAAAAAACAGACCATTGAGTATAACCGGCACACACCTGAAAGAACAAAAATCAAACTTATGTTTCACAGATAAAATTCAAAAGAATCCAATCCAAGAAATCAAGAAATATGCACGGATCCCACAAAAATAGAAAAAAAAACACATTAAAAAAGAAAAGAAAAAAAAAAGCATCCTGCCAACACAAACGAAAACATCTAAAAATAACCATGGAAAAGGTCCAGAATCGGAAAAGCACAAACTCAAGAACTTTCTAAATGCTGAAAATTAGCTTTCAAGGAAAGACTAAGAGTAAAAATTTTTTGTCGTAGCCAGATTCTGTCTCGATATAGTCGTGGACAGAACGGCCAATGGCCGCAAGTTAGGCTTCTTTTGAGTGCATGGCCATATCTCTTCCTTTTCTTCTTGTTTTTTTTTTTTTTTTTTTTGTCGCTCATTTTGGCAGAGACCCAGAAACCAGGAAATTAGAAGAACTCTAATCGAGAGGGAAAGGGAATAAGGGTTGATGGATTTTTGAGACAGGGATTTCCTTCGATCATTTTTGTTCCTCAGGCAGAGGCGTTTACAGAGACAGAGAGAGAGAAACCGAGATAAAAGAGGCCGCGCGCTAAAGGCTTGGGATTGTTGTGGGGAGAGAGCGTGGGGTCTGCTTTTATAACGGTTCCCGGGTGGTAGGGCCGACGTCGTTTGTACTAAAATTTTTCTTTTTCTTTTTCTTTTTTTTTCCTAATCCTACCGTCGCGGTGAGAAATGAATTGTCTGTTCTACCCAGGTCTTCTGCGGCCCTCTTTTTATTTTGGTGGGGGGGGGGTTAACTTAAGTAAGAGAACGCACCGACCGCCCTATTTTGTCGCCATCCCCGTGCACTGCGCGTGAATCTTGGCCTTTTTACGAGTTGGTTGGAAGTAGTGCCAAAAAGTATTAATTAGTAGCAAATCGTCTCATTAAAGAGATGAGCCATCAATCATAATCTCATCTCACGTTGTACAATGCGAACAGAGCAGATGACGTGGGGCTGATGGCACTTTCTCCAAAAGCTTGCAATTGATATCCAAACCAACCACCCCCCACGCCAACCCACAAAAAAAAAAAAAAAAAAAAAAACACGCTAACTAGAAGGAAGATATGTCATATGTCCATGTCAAAATAAACGATGCCCGTGGAACAAGTCGTTTGAACATATCTCTTTCAGACCTCCTTCCGTGCTTGCCAGTGAATGGTGTCAAAATGTGATACTTGATGGTAATGATGACTGCAGCCGAGCCCGTGAATTGCCTCTGGGCTAAACATTTGGACAATGTGGTTACACCTTGGCCCACCCAAATTTTCGTCCCATGCTCTGATGATAGTGCAAGGGCCCCCAGTCCCCCTCGAACCCACCGGGCATCCATTGACCACCAAGTCCTTCCCCTCCATGTACTTGTGACAATGGGATGACCCATATTCATAGAGTGCCCCACTCTGAATGATGGGAGGTTTTTTTTTTTTATTATTATTATATATATATATACATTTATATTTTTATTTATTTTATTTTTTTTCCCACGGGACATGGCTAGACCGCGGAGTGGATGCATCTTAGAGATTTGAGTGGGCCATCATACATTGCATCAAAGGGACCCGCAGAAGGAACGTTGGATTGGGCCTTTTCGGCCGATGTGATTTAAGGGAACAGTTACTCGGTCACGTGACTTGCCCATTTTACTCTCAAAAGAGAGAGGCGCCGAATTGGCATGGTAAAAAGGAAAAGAGCGGGAGCCATGCCAAGCAAAACCAATTATCTTTTGATTCTCCCTTGATCACCCCCACCAAAACGCCAAGAAATCACCACTGCTTCTGCTTGCTTTGCGGTAAGGATGACTTTTTCTATTGGAAAAATTTTAATGCGGTAGTTTTAATTTCGAGAAGTACGGTATATTTTATTTTAAATACAGTACGTTTTAGTTATTGGTTAAAAAAAAAAAAAACCACAAATCGATTATCGTAACTGATAGTGCGCCTCGTGCGCATGTGCTCGTTCGGCCTTTTTTCCTGGTAAGCTAACTCGCTCCCCTTGACAAAGTAACATGGCAAAGAAGGCGGACATTGTCCTTATGCATTAGTGGGCCTCATATTCATTTCTTTCAGTCTGCCATAACATGAAAATCACCAGCAACCAAAAAAAACAAACCAAAAAAAAAAAAAAGGGCCCCATTAATTATTTCTGAAAACGGTCGATCCTTTTGTGCCTAACTTTCCCATATTCCCATACTTAAGCACTATGACTCAAAATCCGCATCACCCGCCACTTCAATGGAATCCAAAGATAGGATCTCCAACAAGGGATGTTGCAAGATAATGGGCACAATATTCTTTGCATTTCTTTTCGTTACGTCGGTCAATTGGACTCTAATGTTGCTGGGTTCTTGACCTGTTGGCCATGGTACTAGTGATTTGTGTGTGTGTGTGTGTGGGATTCTGCACAAAAAAGTCCCCAGTTCTTTAGGTTTCAAGGCTTTGACAGCAGATAGTGGGAATGTCCCTGCTTCATCCTTTATTCACTTGAGCTAACCATTAACCTTGATTAAGAAAATCAACTCATTTTGATATCTTTGTTACTGGGTGTAATATTAATAGTGCTCCGAAGCGGGGCATAGCACACTTAAAGATTAAAAATATGGCATTAATTGAGACTCGTATGTAGCTCTCTCTCTCTCTCTTCGCAACCTCATTAAACACTTCTCCTTGTAGTATGTCCCTGTCCAAGCACACACCCTGGTACCGAGTTGAACATTTCCACGACCATTATGTCCTTATAGGCAACAGATTTCACCAAAATTTTCGTGGCCACCCTGTCAAATTTTAAAGGTCCACAGACATATGTATCGATTCTAAAATGAAAGCAGAAAACGACAATCTTCACAAATTTAAATTTGAAAAGGGGCTAGCAAAGTCATAACATTCTTTCCAACAAGGTTCCGTGGCAGTTTACGTCTCCACTTGAACGCACAAGGGAAGTCGCCAGGGTAAAGTGAAGGTGATTGCTATAAGATCGGTCTCATCTCTTGCACAAAAAAGAGCATATAAAAAATTCAACAAGTGTACTTTTCTCCCATGGTTATTGCTACTTTGGCTAGATTAAATTGGTTTTGGAAATGCGAAAAACTAGTCGTCAGTATGTACGAAAGACCGACCGGCCATAAAAAAGAGTGATGACTGATCACATGAACTAAAGCAACAAAGAAAGATGACAACTTTGTACCTAAAAATGGTGAGCATAATTTGACAATAGATAACATACTTTAAATTGTAATATCGACTCATCTCTTAACCCTCCCCCCCCCCCACACACCCGGAGATTGAAATGGGGTGGAGGGTGGTTTGCGAGCATTTTACACTGTTGTCGCCCCTTTTTAAATTGGGATGTGGGTGCATCCAATCTTACTTAGTTCAATAAAAATCGAACAAGACATTAATTCGGAAAATAAAATTGGGCTGAGGCAGCAGCTACGTTGGTTTAGTGCCGACGGCAGAGGCAGCACAGGTCATGATAATTCGATCGAGTTTCTTAAGAGATTAACGTACATCCTAGCCAAAAGTTCAATGGGCGAAATTTCCAATGTTTTCAAACACTTAACCGTTTCTACTTATTCTCTTATTCTTCTTTTTCACACTTTTTTTTTATTTGTTTTTTCAAAGGAGGATTATCTTATTTTTGGAATTTAAATTTGAAACCTCTAAGTTGAAGCTTGATAACTTTCGAAAAAAAAAAAAAATCAATACAGCGCCACATATGTAATGGTAGGAATCATGAGAAAGAATTCGGAGGGGGAACCCTTTCGCACTTTTTTTTTGTTTTTGTTTTTTTAATTCTTGATAAAAATGAGTAGATATAAACAGTAAAACAACAAGACACAAAAAAACAAAAATCAACGAGCCACTTCTAAGAATGACCACTCCAACGAAATATGCCTGTAACAGAGCTTCCCTACCAGAAGGAAGGGTTCACCCAGAGTTTCATGCACATTCAAACGCAAATATAATTAGATCCCAAAAGAGTTCGATCTCAGCGGGCACAGGCATTTACAACCCGCTGTGGCACGTGATAGGATAGGATCATCATTTGTTGGACTCGAAGAAATCATATATCGCCTCAACTCCAATTTTTTTTTTTTTTTTATACAAAAGATGAGAAAGCAGAGTTAGTACTCTAAAAATATTAATATTGCACCATACATGCTAAATTCTTTTCTTTGGCTTTGGCAATAGGATCAGCCTTACATACTAAATCATAACGGCAGGCATCGTCTAATGTCTTGTATTTATTTGGGTTAATCTTGACATATGTTCTGTAATAATATCGGCGCGCGGATCTTTTAACACTCAACGCTCAATGATAACCATGCTGATAATTTTGACAAATACCTGAATGCCCTGCGTGTGATGGGGATGGTATTCGATAATTCGATCGACGTTGAGTTAACTAGTAATGGCAAACTTTTTCTTTTTCTTTTTTGGGAGTTATATATTATATATGGTTGACCTTAACTAGAGCAAGAGACGGTAGGGCGGGCACGAATTCTGGTGGGTTTGGCTCTGAAGGGGAGTTGTGTACTTTGGCGAGACAAGGTTTCGTTTCGATTTGCTTTACGAGTTAAAAGTTCACGACCCAAAAGAGATGTAATAACAAGGAAGAATATGGTAGCTGCTGTCGGCACTATGCTCACGCACTCTGTAGAATTGAACTTACGTTTCAACCAAGAAATCGAAGATAATGATCCACACGTCTTGTCTTCCATCGTCATCTTGGTTAAGATGCCTATTACGAAACGAAATGTCATTCGGTCATTGTTTAAGATAAAGGAGCAAGATATAATGGTGACAAGTTGCGTTGACACGTTCGTATACAATCTAGGCTAATCACCAATAAAAACGGTGACAGGCTACGTCCCTAACTTAAAAGCTAGATTTCAAATTAAACGTCTTATACATGATTTATGGGAAAGAATGATCTTTCATTGTATATCTCGTGTTGAATGAACGTTCGCGAGAGACAAAAAGAAACCAAAAAAAAAAAAAAAAAGAAAAGAAAAAGCCAAAATGGCATTTGCTGACAAGCTTCTTTGACATTTTTGTGCGAGCGGAGCACCGCCATGATTGACAGAAATCTAATGGAAGTTAGATAACTGCATGTGCACACGTTCATTTTCGGTGGGTTTGCTCTATAAATGTGCGTTATTAATGTTTGATCTGAAAATGGGTTCGTGTGCCGTGGATTTCCCGGCTGATAAACAGGTCCACCGTCAATTTCTTTCCATGTTTGGACTTAGTGGGTGTCCTCTGCTTCTTTCTCAATTTTAGCGCTACTATCAATGCTCTGCCTTTAGCCGCTTGCACCATGATAGCTGCGAAGCCATGATTGTCCCTCAAGATCAGATCAGACGCTCTCTTTACTAGCATAAAAAGACATCTCATATTCGATATTTGAATGATTTGTACCTTCAAAACAATAAAGCTAACTTAGATGGCAACTACCTTTAGCAATTCGGATCTCGTATCTCCCAACACACAAATATTTATTTTCCTTGGCGGTCCTTAATCCATCTCTTTGCAAATATACATAATTCTCTCGCAATCGGCATCACACGGAAGTAACGTCCAAATTATAGCACAGGAAGCATCGGATATTAGTACGTGTGGTCCAATGACAGTCAGCATTCAATACGCATAGTGAAAAATTACCTGTCCCTGCATCAACATGGCAATAAGAAAGAGTCGACAATTGACTCGGGCTCCAATGGCTCTAATCACTGCCTAGGCCTTTGATCATGTTTATGATAGAGCTGTGGCAGCTGTGTAGTTTTTACCTACTTCGCCGTTAGATTTGCACAAGTGAACTGTAAGCAGATAATAATTGGGGGACATAAAGCCGTGGATTGCATGGTGGTGGTGGTGGTGGTGGGGGGGGGGGAAACGTGAAAGAGGACATAATATATTATTGTGGCATTAAATTCTTCTTGGTTGGCAACCCTTTTTGCAATCATGACCCGTTGACCCCAAATTTGTCTCGCAGACAGAGAAAAAGAGAGGAGGTGGGGACCAAATAAATAGCTCATCAGTGCCCCCAAGCATTGCCACGTGAGGTGCATAATAAACCAGACTCACTCGCCAAATCACCTCAGGGTATGGAAGGATTTTCATAAGCACAGGCCTTTGTACGACGGGGTTTTCCTTTTTGAAGAGACCTCGGCGATTGACAAATGACGTTCGAGAGTTTTGGATCGGATTAAATAAATTGACAGCACCGATGACGGTGGTCGCACGTAAATGCGAACAAAAGTAATTTAAGAAATTCGATAAAAAGAATTCACGAACCATCCTCCGAATCCAAAATATAAATAAATAATCATGCTGTTAAATTCTTACATCACCTAACATTACATGGGATTAAATTTTCAATTTGGATATAAATATTAAGATTTAATCACATTTATCAAAATATATGATAATCACGAGAGAATATTAAAATAATTTTTTCATCTTCAATTTTATTTATTTGTGTTAATATAAAAATACATATTTATCTGGGTGTGGATTTAAGTGACTTTTTTTCTCTCTCTCTCTCTCTCTCTCTTTCTTTCTTTCTTTATTTAGATTATATATCAGAACAAGAATTATTATTTGGACCGTGCCACGCGTGCGTACGAGGAAAGAAGAAGGAATGTGTACAAAAGGTGAGTGAGTTGAGAGGAGCTGTCATTTCTCGTCGATAGAAGGGATGGGATGGTGTTTACAGAATACCAGAATACCAGACAGTGACATTGGGCATTCTACAGCGCCCCCCCCCCCCCCCCCCAAAAAAAAAAAAAGTTACAAGGGCGCATCAAGGTATTTTAATACGAAACTTGTATTGGATTGGGCATCTCTCTCTCTCTCTCTCTCTCTCTCGGGCGCGCGCTCTTCAAGGATCGATCAGAAGATCCTCCCACAGCCAAAAGAACGGAAGAATGATTCAGGCGTACCTCCCTCCCTCCGCCTCCTCCTTCTTCTTCTTCTTCTTGTTGTGGTGGTGGTGGTGGTTCTCTCTCTCTCCCCCCCCCCCTCTCTAAGTAAGAAATATGCCCATTTTATTAGTCTATAATTAATGGGCAACCCCTTCCGAAAGTCGTCGTCCTGCCCATTCGTAATTTAATTTCATTATTATCTCTTTCTTTTTCTAACGCCCTTTTCACACGCTCTCTCCATTACCACACTCAGTCCATGCTCCATTAAGTTAGTGTTGCTACCCCCCCCTCTCTCTCTCTCTCTCTCCAACTTTTCAGTTTCTCTCTCTTCTTCCATTCTTTTATCCTAATGCTACTGGCTGTAGACAATGCAAACGACGAGACACTCCGAGCTGGCAAAGATTCCCTCTCTGTTGTCCTCTGTCCTTACCTTGGCCTGTCCTCACCTATTTCTTTCTTTTTCCTTCCCTGGTTCCTCTCTCTCTCTCTCTCTCTTCTCTCTCTCTCTCTCGCCTGTTTCTATTCTGGACAAATCACTCCGAGTAACAAACAACACATACTCACTCAAATAACCCATCACTAATCACAGTCGCAATGACACAACCCGCCCCCATCATCTTCAATTCAAGACTTCATCATCATGCCAACTCTCTCTCTTACTCTCCAATTCCACAACGTTCCTTACCAACCACCCTCCTCTATCTCTCTTTCTTTTAATTTTTTTTCCTTCATAAAGAATGAACTCCAAATCCAAACTAATCCCATAAATCAAATTTCTGTAATCTTGTGCGCATATTAAAGCTCAGCGCCCCCCCCACTCCCATTCCCCTTTTCAAAATCTTTTAAAAATAAAAGATATATACATACATACATATATATATATATATATATAAATATATAAACTATGGGCTGCACCAACTCAAAGCTGGACGATCTGCCGGCGGTGGCCCTTTGTCGCGAGCGCTGCAACTTCCTCGACGAAGCTATTCAGCAGTGGTTCGCCCTCGCCGAAGCTCACGTCTCCTACATACACTCCTTAAAGAGAATTGGGAATTCCTTGCATGGCTTTATTGAGCAACACCAACCTTCCGGCGGGCCTCCCCCGTCTCCCAAGCTCAACTTGCCTCCTCGCAGAAAAGGCGATCCCGTCGGCACCACTTCTCCGCCTCATAAGGCTCACATAGCTCACCACCACCACTCTCACTCTAACTCGGGCTCTCACCTTTACTTCCACTCCGATGATTCCTCCTCCGACGGGGGTAATTCCATCTCGCATCTTCACTACTCTGACCACTCCTCGCCTTTGCACCACCACAGCGGCATTGGTGGAGGCGGAGGTCATATCGAGTTTATGGAGTCCAATTACATGAATACGGATGGGGATTCGTTCCCCGGAGGGGGGTTTCTGCACGTGAATTATATGAAGAATAAACCGGCCACTCCGTCTGTGGTTTTGGAGCAGAGGCCAGTGTCTCATGAAACTGTTCATTTCGGTGAATCTTCGTCTTCTTACTATTACAATCATAATCCCGATAATCCTTATCCAGTGGATAATAATGCGGCTCCTTCTCCCTATTTTGAATACCCAAATTATGGTGGTGTTGCTGCTGCTGCTGGTAGGGCAATGCCTGGATACTACGGTTCTTTGCCTCCATATGGATATTCGTCTCCACCGCCGGCCATGGCTTCCTCATCGAAGCAGCCGCCACCCCCTCCTTCACCTCCTAGAGCTTCTGCTTGGGATTTCTTGAATCCATTTGAGAGCTACAACAAGTATTATCCACCGTACACATCATCGAGCAGGGACTCAAAAGAGTTGAGAGAAGAGGAGGGTATTCCTGATTTGGAAGATGAGGATCACCACCAAGAAGTAGTGAAAGAAGTAGACGGTAGTACAAAATCAGTGCTGACTGATGATATTGGAGATGGTAAGCCTAGCGGTGGTGGTGTCTCTGTTGATGCTGTTGAAGCCTCGATTTATCAGGCAAGGCCTAGCGTGTCCGTGGAGAATGACGGAATGGAGTATGAGGTCCGCGTTGTGGAGAATAAAGTTGTTGATAGTGAGAGGCCTGGGGAGCGGAGTAGGGCTGGATTTAAGGGTCGAAGGTGTGGGCCATTAGATGCATCTCAGGTGGCTTTTGAAATCAAAGTTCAATTCGAAAAGGCTTCTGACTGCGGGAATGAGATCGCAAAGATGCTTCAAGTGGGGAAGCTCCCTTGTCAGCGTAAACACGGTGGGTATTGCATATAATAAAACCGTAAAGATTGCTCCCTCCTTTGTCCCCTTAAAATGACTTAGTTCCCTTTTGCTTGATCTATGTGAGTTGTCTCAATTTGGGTTCGTCACTTGATGTACTAGACCTACAAATGGGGATGAAATTTGCATTCACTTGCGCATATTGCCATGGTTAAAACTTGTAATTTTTATAATCTTTTTTCAAGCAGTTTCTAAGATGTTGCAAGGCATTGCCCCATTATCTCCGGTATCATCACAGCCATCTGCTCCCAAAAGTGCTGAGGCCTTACCCTCAGTTGACAAAGATGGTCCTGCTTACTTGGATCTTGATGAAGATTTGGCGATAAGGTTGAAAAGTCTTTCTTCTATCTTGCAGAAACTGTATATTTGGGAGAAGAAACTGTACAATGAAGTTAAGGTGAGTTCTCTGCTAATAATAATTGTAATGCAAGTTGAATTGTTCGCTGGATTTAGATCTTTTAGTCAATTCAAACTCTTTTTTACTTGTGTTACACACATAATATCACTTCTGGTCCCATTTTTCCTCAATTTACACTTAGTTTGTTTGATTCAATTTGCCACAAATCAGATCTTTCCAAATCTAACCTATTGCCTATGTTTATGCATTTTTCTTTGTTCGAATGTAATATATGAGTACTTTAATTATCTAATTTGGCGTCTCATAAGTAAAATTGGTTTCTAAAATTTGCTGTCTTTGCATTGCTTTCTTTGACTAGGCTTTTGGTCAGAACAGGGATCCTAGTTAATCTGCCAATCAGTGCTACGTGTATGGCAATGTATTTGTGTGCCACTTCTTCTGAAAGCTTTCTTCTTTGACATTTAAACATATCGAGCCCTTTTTTTTTTTTTTTTTGGATAGAAAACAGATAATGCACGTTGCTTGGTCATTTTCTGGCTTTCTATGCATGTGATGTGATATGGAGTGCACCAAGGCACTGGACAGCTTCATTTATTGGTCGCCTTATTCTCTTTGGATGGAGGTTTTAGGCTCTTGCTTTTGCAGGCTGAGGAGAAAATGCGAGTGGTTCACGACAGGAAGTGCCGTAAGCTGAAGCATTTGGATGAGAGGGGTGCTGAAGCTCACAAAGTTGATGCAACTCGCTCCATGATAAAAAGCCTGTCTACTAAAATAAGAATAGCAATTCGGGTTATAGACAAGTTATCCGTGGCAATAAACAAGATTAGGGATGAAGAGCTATGGCCGCAATTAAAGGAACTAATACAAGGGTACGTTACCTTTGGAATGTTATGTTTTCTCCTTATTTTATACCTTCTATTTATGTCACCTTTGGTTCATATGCTATCATATCTGCTTGTATTGTGTCTATAGCAAGGTTGAAAGAATCGTACTAATCGTCTATAATTTAGTTGGGTGCTTTTTTATAATCAATTAAAATAAAAATTAATATTAAATTTGATAAATTGGTTGGGTCAACCGAAAATCAATAAACCAGGTTCAATTTTTACGGCTTGATCGGTTTGTTTTTTTTTTTTTAAAAAAAAAAAATCTCCATTTCAAATTCTTCAAATTTCAAATTTCAATTATAAAAAAATATTTTTATTTACTTAATATTGAATATTGATTTTATTGATTTAATTCTAATTATACTAGTTAAATCAAACCTCTGAAACTTTTCAGTCCAATTCTTAAAATATTATTCTAGTAGATGTATGCTTGGCATCTCAGTCTTCCATTTAGTTTTGTTTCCGTATGATTTTGTTTCAAGGACACGTCTTTTCTGAATTCAACAGGTTTTTGTCATGGTTTCAAACTTAAAACTTGCCGGTTAACAAGGCTAACATAACATATGTGAAGTCAGTATTGCTGTCGTAGTGTCATAATCCATATATTACATGTAGGTAATTACTGGTCCTCTAGATTTGATATATGGATATTTTGACCAAATATTTTCTCTTTTGAAATAAAGGACTCACGTTAAGATGTTGAGAGCAGATACTTATGGCCACGAGGGGATTCTGATTTGTCTACATTCCGCGTCATTTTGTTTTCAAAACAAGGCTAACTCCTAATGATAATATAAGCATTGTGATTCAGGCTTCCAAAAATATAGAAAATTGTGCTTGTGTGCAAATTCTAAGTCATTGGTTGGCCTAAATTGTGAGCATCCATGTTCAGTGTTCTCATTACAGTCCATGAAATGTACACTAAGTTTCAATGTAGAAAATAAGACGGTTGACGCTTCATAAGTGCAAATTAGAGATATTTGAGTGAAAAGATTCTCCTGATCATCTACTTGGACAAAAAGCATTAGCATGTGAATTGTTATTTTTGATGGCGATTAATGTCAATTATCTCGTTAGGTTAACAAGAATGTGGAAAAGCATGCTTGAGTGTCATCATAATCAGTGCCAAGCAATTAAAGAAGCTGGAAACTTGGGTGACATTGGATCGAGTAAAAAACTCAGTGATGATCAGCTCCAAGCCACGTTGCAACTTGAGCATGAGATTCTTAATTGGACATCCAGCTTCGCTAGTTGGATAGGAGCCCAGAAGGGGTATGTGAGAGCCTTGAATAATTGGCTTTCGAAATGTCTTGTGTATGAACCAGAAGTCACGCCAGATGGAATTGTTCCCTTCTCACCTGATAGGATGGGTGCTCCCCCAGTGTTTGTAATCTGTAATCAGTGGCCACAAGCTCTGGATCGAATACCCGAGAAGGAGGTAATTGATGCCATACGTATCTTTGCAATGGCTGTTTCACATCTCTGGGAACAAGATAGACAAGAAATGCCCGAGAGAATGATTTCAAACAAGGACTTGGAGAGAAAAGCTAGGAACTTAGATAGAGAAGATCAAAAGATACAGAGGGAGATTCAGGCATTAGACAAGAAACTTGTTTTGGTTGCTGGGGATGGTACTGGTCTATCATTAACAGGAAATGTTGTATACCAAAGTGGCACCCGTAGTGATAATCTAAAGGGGAGTCTACAACGTATTTTTGAGGCTATGGAAAAGTTTGTGGGCAACTCTGTGAAGGCTTATGAGGAGCTCGTGCAACGTGGTGAGGAAGAAAGGCTTGCTCGAGAGCATGGGCGAGTTTTGTAGGGATGTATGCTGCTGTTGAATTCAGTTACCTCCTTTACAATTTTGGTGATCCTGTTTGACAGTATCTCCAACTTGTTACTTTGCGAGGACAACTATTAACCAAGGATGTTTAAGAATATGTGTAGAGCTCTACTCTTTGGTTCAGTCCTCTCCGGATATTTCCAACGCCATCTGGGATTACACGTGGTTTACTACTGGTTGTTATTTGAAGTTGTGGATTGGGAAGGAAGACCTGTTTCGAGGGGTATTAATTTAGGGGCAAGCTGCATTAGTGGCTTAGTATTTGGGAGGGGAGTCTTGCCGAGGTTGAGAGGATACCATCTCTTTTCGACCAAGATGATCTTTGATCAGAACAGTAGCTGCTGATGCATGACTATCTTGAACTGTCAGAAGGGGCTAAAGGGAAAGTCTCTGCTGGCCTTGTCGAGCAGCCATACGTGTTTTGGAAAAAGAAAGAAGCTGGGCTAGATCATCGGAATTTTTGTTGGCGCTTTGGCCATGAGCTACTATATGGAAGGAGGTTAGGAACAAAGATTTTGCAATTAGAGGTATAAGACACGCGCAACCTGGCCTGAAGGGAATCAGGTTTCTGCCAGCATTTTTTCGGGAGTAGTTGTTGCAGCGTAGGCAATACAGGCAGCCTATAAAGACGCAAAGTCATGGAAATGCTCACATTAGCAGATATTGTAACGGTAAAATGAACTTTCTACATTTTTTTTTTTCCCCTTTCCTAGACACTTGTTTCGAATAAAGTTGTGTACAGGTCTTTCACGGACAATACTTGCGTTTAAAAGATTAGTGCTCGGTGTTTACTCTCCGGACAACCAAAGTTTTTGGTCAAATTCTGTTGTGGAAAATGTCCACTTAATGTTAACATAGAGAAATGCTTGTGAGTCTGAAGGGGCCTCTGTACACAGTAACAGGAAATTTTTCTTCAAGAGAATCGGCAATGCTATCAGGTTATCGGGAGGGGAGATGATGGGGGAATGGTTGATTACGAAAGGGATAAGTTGAGAATTGTGTCGGTAGTAGCTTTTTCGAAAGTTAAAAATCTGAGACGAAAATTTAAAAAAAAAAAAAATCCAATTAAAGTTAAATTGGTTAGAAAAGGTTCATGAATAAGTTAGTAATTATCAAATGGTTAGATTGGACGTGTTAAGTGCTGAGCGAGCAATGACGTGGTTGCTTTATGCGGTTAAACTGAAATATTCAATCAACTGGTGATGCTTACATGGCATCTAAGTAAGCTCTTGATTTCGAGATGATAACTGTGATTGGTCAATGATTTTCTCTTAATTCTCTCCTCGGGCTTTTTTTTTTTTAAAAAAAAATTCTCATTCTTTATATTTTCATGTCTCTTTTCTTAATCCGTCTCTCATCTAGTGTGAAAAAATATCCCAGAAAAATTAGAAGCATTTCTCTCAACCATATCTCTCCTCATCTCTCTATACTATCACTTATTTTAACATTTATGATGGAGTAAAAAGATTCTCGTGCTAATTTAATTTACTACTTCAAAAAAAAAAAAAAAAACAAAAAAACAAAAGCTGCCAAGGCTTTAAGATTGTTATTTAATAGCCCAATTGCCCCGGTCCAAAACTTCCCCAATTATACGCTTTGCATAATTGGAATTTTAACGCTTTTTTTTTTTTATAAAAAAGAAGAGAGAGAAATTAAGAAATAGAAGAATTGGAAGTTTGGCGCTCCTGGATGGTGTGGGCCCTCCGGCAATTGGAAGTTTTGCCTCTTCGGCCTCCCGGAGTCGGCGATGGAGATTGATGGGGCCAACTCAACGCTTCTTGCCCTCCACTTAAGCTTCAGATTCGGTAATTTCTTACTTTTGCGAATTAGTAAAAGAGCTTTTCATATCCTTCACATTTCTCTCATTTCATTCATCTTTTTAATTGTTAATTTTTATTTTTAGATAACCGAAAAAGAAAATATCTCTTTAACTAGAAAACATGATAAAATGGAGATTAATTTTTCTTTTTTTTTTATTTAGATATACACACACATATATATATATATATACACACATCAGAACGAGTGAAGGAGAAATAAGGAGAGAGAAAAAAAAAGTCAGAAAAATTAAAAGAATGAGAAATATGAGAGAGATACAAGACAGAGATTCAAAAGAGATAAGAAACACAGACAAAAAAAAAAAAAAAAGAGAGAAAAAATTAGAACAATTAAACCCCTCGATTCTCTACCACCTTATCTCTATATTCTTTAATTCCAAAGAAGGTAAAAAAACAAAAAACACTCAAAAATAGAAGGAAGATGAAGAGAGAGAGAGAGAGAGGGAGGGGTAAAAAGAGAAGAAAATACAGTATTTTGTTGGATTTTTTATTTATTTTGATTCAAATGGTTTAAATTATTGGCTTTGACGTTGATTATTGTGGTTATGGTTGTTGTTGTTTGGTTACTGAGAAAATTATTTTTTTTTTTCAAAAGTTACCGATCCAATATTAAAATTATTCTGATTTTAAAACGAATCATCATCTAATAAATTAAATAATAGCAATTTGGGGGTGCAATATTTACAGTAGATGGGCTGATTAATGAAAGGAGAAAACCAGGGGGGTTTGAGTACTAATGTTTTAATAATCGAACTCAATCTGATACATTGAGGGACGACTTGCATTTACCAAATGTCTGGTTAGTGCACACTAACATTAATCACGACCAATCCCGTGTCAATATTTTCAGCAGAAGCTGGATTGTGTGGGGTTACGGATAAGTTTACTTCTGAGCTCTGGAAGATTTCAACGCCAATATCTCAAGAAAATCAAGCCCTAATTAGTAATCATAATTTGAGGGTTTAGAACTTAGAGATAATTTGGAAAAGATATTTAAAAAATAAAAAAATGCAGAAAATAATAGGAAAAAGGAGGGATGTATGGGATTGAAATAGGAGTCAGTGGAGGGGCGGACCGAGGGTATGTGTATTTTTGGTGGAAATAATTACGGGAATGTGATGGGTGACAACATGACAAGCAGGAAAATATTTGATTTCAGATATTCAATATGATTTACTTTTTCTAACTCTAAATATCAAATAAATCTAGTTATAAAGCACGTTATAACCATTGAATCTTATATTTAATAAACAACCCTGCGCATAATAGAGTTTGCCTTACAAGTTTAGACTGCATTATTAGTTCCTATAAAATATTGCTCACAGCAAATATTCTCTCCTTAAAGGGCTTGAGGATCTAATGACTAAAATAATATGTAGGCTTATCATTGAAATTTTCTAAAATGATATTAAAATCAAAAGCTGATAAATTCTTTTCTAACTACAGGGCCAGGAAAATTAAGCATGGAGCTGAAGCTTAGCATAAGGCGAGAAATTAAGTAAATATAGGCCCTTCATGGTCAGTAACATGGTATCTTGTAGTTGTAGGGCTCAATCTTTCTTAGTATTGTGCAAGAGGATTGAAACATGTTATGGAAAAACTCTAGCGAGCCTAGAACTGCTAAGGTGCGCAAATTGATCGGATCTGTTCACAAAAATGATGAAGGAAAAGTAACTTTAATCGATCCATGGGTCAAATATCTAGCTTCTGTTTTTTTTTTTTCTTTCTTCCCCCATATAGAAGTGACAAGCTTGATCTTTGTAAATACAACCCTGTTCTCTCTTTCCCACTCTCTCTCTCTCTCGACCTGAATCGCCTTGTATAAAATTTATATAAACCACTCAGCTCGCTGAAAATAACTATGTGGACGTGGGAACCAGCCAGCTCCCCCGCGCCCCCCCCCCCCGGGGCCGCCACCGCGGCGCCTAGAATAGGATACGGAGCACGCGACCCAAGCATTTAAAATGCGGAGTCAACTCACAAGCCCAGTCATGAATTACGAAGCGTTTCAATTATCACTTCCTTTTTTTCTCTTTCCTTAATCATCGAGCGTTTTATTTCTTACAACTACTTTTCTTTTTCATATATATATATATATATATATATCTGTCATTATATCTATAAAATATGGTGAAAAATAATATTTGTAGTTTACATTTAACCCATTTCTTATATAAGAAATCCTGGACTGCACATGAATAAAAAGTAAATAAACAAGCATATTCATTTGAATAAAAAAAGAAAAATATCAAATTTATCAACAGTAACAGCAGCAGGTGCTAAAGTGAGTGAGTGTCAGAGAGAGAGAGAGAGAGAGAGAGAGAGAGAGATGAAGAGTAAAAAACCAGACAACTAGGCAGGTACCTGCCTGAAGTGTCAAAAAAAAAATAATAATAATAATAATAAAACAGAGCGAATCCATTCCCTCCAGCGGTAGCTCCCTGTTTCCCCACTCCCACTGCTCTTATTCACCCTCTATCTCTCTCTCTCTCCCTCCCTCCCATTTGATTGATGCTCAATAAAAGCTTTAATCTTTACACTACAACATCTCATCGTTAAGATTAAGCTCTCACGGGCATAGCATAGGTATCAGAAAGAGGGTCACAGAGAAAGAGTGAGAGAGAGATATAGAGCGAAGAAGAGAAAATCGATCGATCAATCAAATGGGTTGCTGTCAGTCTTCGTTGTTCCGAGCAGAAACACACCCGGAGGGTGAGCAGAACACCCAACAAGAAGCCCTCGACCAGAATTCTAACCACTACCACCACCCTTCCGCCTCTGCGGTGCTCGACCCGGCAACCGGGATCCCCTCTTTCGCTGAATTTTCCTACTCTGACCTCAGAGTCGCCACCAACAACTTCAGTTCTGACAATATCGTCTCTGAAAGTGGCGATAAGGCCCCCAATCTTGTCTACAAGGGCCGCCTCCATAACCGCCGCTGGATCGCTGTCAAGAAGTTCCCCAAGATGGCCTGGCCCGATCCTAAGCCGTTTGCGGTACTTCTTCTTCTTCTGTAATGTCTTACTTTTGTTATTAGCTTGCAATTTGTCGGTTTCGTTGCTGTTTTTTTTTTCTTGTTTTTCGATGCTTTTTTTTTTCTTTGAAATGGGCATTCACTGGTCTTTGTGTTAATAGGAGGAGGCTTGGGGTGTGGGCAAATTGAGGCATAAAAGGCTCGCCAATTTGATAGGGTACTGCTGTGACGGAGATGAGAGGCTGCTGGTTGCTGAGTACATGCCTAATGATACTCTGGCTAAGCATTTGTTCCACTGTAATTGTTGTTCATTTATTTCAAATTGAGTTCTCTTCTTGAAAATATTGATTTCTTGCTGCAGCCTTTGTGCGTAGAAGCATAGTAAGGACTTTCAAGTTGGCTTCTCTCTATCATTCACTTCGGTGTTATGAAGGATTGATTCCTTTGACTGATCAGAATGCTTTAAATTCTATCATTACATTTGATTCCAAGTTCATCAACTTAGGGTTTAACACATGTAGGAACACCCGACCCTCTGATAATTGTAAAAGCATATTTTCTGAAATGGGTTTCGGTTTGTAGTTGTTTTCAACATTTCATGTATGAATGTTCGAGCTATGCATTTATTACAAGTCTTTTCCTACTTCCAGATTTTTTCCATGTGTTTTGGTTATTGCAGAATGGGCCATTTTGCTTAAATGGCTCCTTTCTTTTTAAGAAATGAAATGTCCTGGGAGATAAGACCCCTACATTCATTTAATCCGTAGATCTTTCTGGATTGCATTCTTGTAGAAGTATCATGTTTTTGCATCACTAATCTTTCGCTATTTTTCTTGGTCCATTGTTCTTTCTATGCAGGGGAAAATCAAACCATTGAATGGGCAATGCGTCTAAGGGTAGCCTTATACATTGGTGAAGCATTAGATTACTGTAGTTCTGAGGGCCGCCTGCTATACCATGATTTGAATGCCTATAGGATTCTCTTTGATGAGGTACCTCTTTTCTTGAATTCAAAAGTACGCTTATTCATTTTGGTTATTCTTTCTGTTTACATTCCAAGCATTTGAGTGTAAAGGTAATTCAATATTATTGAATCAAACTTGTAGGATGGTGATCCAAGGCTTTCATGCTTTGGCTTGATGAAGAATAGTAAGGATGGGAAAAGTTATAGCACAAATCTTGCCTACACTCCTCCCGAATACCTAAAAAATGGTAATTTCTTTCAGATGTGGTTGTTTTGACATTAGTCTTGTAGTCTTTGAAAATTTACAAGTATTCATTGTGTTTGAAATTGTGTCAACTTGTTATTTGAGCAATAGAATTCATTTCCTTGTGTTGTATTGATTTCTCTTTGTTTTTTCAAATGTGCAAGAAAATTAGTTTGACTAACAAAAGAAATAAAGAACAAAAGCATTGGGAGGAGCTATGGAAGACATACTTTAAGAAAAAAAACTCATGTTGTCACATCCTGTTTTCTTGATTTTTCCATCTATAATTGGGGATATGTCTCATCAATTTTTGTTTTTCATGGTAAGGTATTAAATTGTTGAAAAGATAACAATTGTTGATTATCTCCAACAATCATCATGGTAAGCAATTTGGCTTTGAAACATGGATTGTGAACACAACACAATTGAAAAAGTGTAGAAAAATTAAATTAATACTGGAAAATTTTCCACTTTGACTGTCCAGGGTAGCCAATCTAGTTACATGTCTAAATCTGGTATGCAACTCCATAATGTTAATGCTCAGGCTGGTCATTGGATTGGCCAGTGCAGCCAAGTTGAGGTGTCCTAAATTGCATAATTGTGATGATAACTTCCTACATTGATCTGCATAATTTTTTTTTCTCCATGATTTTGACTTAATACATTCCTGTTGTGACTTCCATGTTATAGGAAGGGTTACACCTGAAAGTGTAATCTACAGCTTCGGTACTGTGCTTCTAGATTTGCTAAGTGGAAAGCATATCCCTCCAAGTCATGTAAGTGGTGGCTTATATATTCATATGGATTGAACGAAAATGCAATCCCTTGTATGTTTCTTTCTGGCTTGTTATGGAATTAAGAAATCCAAGTTCTTGAACCAGAATTTTCCATTCAAGTAGTATTTTGTTGAATAACAAATTCTGTGCTACATTTTATATTTTATTGAGCAGGAACTACTGAAGTAGGAATGTGATATTCTTTAATGGCTGTGGCAATTTTTTTAGGAGAATGCCACTGTCATAATCTTTTATGAGTTAAAGATGATCAAGAACTTGATGTTGCTTTAATTATTGATGCATTTTCAAAGCATACAATCTTGTGTGTTAATTTGATTATTGTGCATGTGTGCAGGCTCTTGATATGATAAGAGGCAAGAATATCATTCTCTTGATGGATTCACACTTGGAGGGAAACTTTTCTGCAGAAGAAGCAACTGTGGTTGTTGGTCTTGCCTCTCAATGTATGCAATCTGAACCTAGAGAGCGGCCTAATACGAAAGACCTTGTTGCAACACTTGCTCCACTTCAGTCAAAACCTGATGTGAGGGGTTTCAATCTTTCTTACCTGCTTATTTTTCCTGTCAACAACACTCACTACAACTTCTTTAGAATACACTGGTCACATTTTTGGACCTGATATTAGGTGCTTCAGAATAAAATTCATGAACTGGAAAATAATGTGCCTGGGCAAAAATTCTTTTTGAATGCTCTGTCAGATTCTTGTTGATATTTATCTGAGAAATATACCAAACAAACAGATGTCTAATATTTTTTTGATTTTCAATTCCTAATAAAAATAACTTTTAGGCATGAGCTAGCCATGACAAAGTCAAAGATGGCATTTACTAGAGATTGGGCACATAATACTTTAGATGTGGGCCTTGATCTGAAGAAAATTAAAAGGCTTTACTTCAATTCAAGAAACTTATTGTCCTCATTCTGGTCTGTAGGTTCCATCTTATGTCATGCTTGGTATTTCAAATCAAGCCCCAGCAACTCCTCATCGTCGTCTATCACCAATGGGTGAAGCCTGTTCACGGATGGACCTCACGGCAATTCATCAGATTTTGGTCATGACACACTATAGAGATGATGAGGGAACAAATGAGGTAATTGGCTAGACAAGAGTGCCCCGTATTTCTTTACTGGAACTTTATGCTTAGAGATGCTAAAATCTGGTTTTACTTCAGTTGTCTTTCCAGGAATGGACCCAACAGATGAGAGACATGTTGGAGTCGAGGAAGCGAGGAGACTTTGCATTCCGTGACAAAGAGTTTAAAACTGCAATCGATTGTTACTCCCAGGTATGTCTTTGGAAATTGTCTGTTGTTAAGGTGGACTTTGAGAAGTAGTTGTTCCTCGTACCACTAGCAATTTTATAATTTCTAGATTGAAAATTGTTGACCGTTTTCTTTCTAGGTTTTGATTGTGGTGGTAAGTGTTAAAGTAGTACCTAACATGGCACAATGGAATAGAGTTACTGGCCCTAATGGCCATCCTCTTACCTTGCATAATATCATATGGCAGCTGAGAAATAAGATAACTGAGAATTTGAGAAGGGCAAACATGGACAGCTTGGATTGTGAATAAGAATTTGCTTGGAATTGTCTCTGCTGCAGTTTGTAGAGTTCGTAGATGTCGGAACCATGGTCTCACCGACAGTCCTTGCAAGGCGCAGTCTTTGTTATCTCTTATGTGATCAACCGGATGCAGCCCTTCGGGATGCAATGCACGCGCAGTGTATATCTCCATATTGGCCAACAGCATTCTACATGCAGTCTGTTGCACTCGCCAAACTGGACATGCACAATGATGCTGCAGACATGTTGAATGAAGCTGCTTTGCTAGAAGAAAAAAAGCAACGAGGTGGGAAAGGATCATAAGAATAAAACCTGATAATCAATAGAAGATCTCTGTACACTACCATCATTGTCTTTGAGGCTGCCCCAAGTTTGTGTAACGTCCGAGCCAGGTATTGGATTTGTTTTTATTTCAAAAAATCTGTAATTTTTTTCATTTTTCCCTTGGATGAAAATTTATGCTTCTTTTTGTTTTTTTGATTAACTTTTTTCAAATTTCAGGGCGATCTAGTTAAGTTCCCACTTTATATTTGGCAAATGGGTATGATACGGGATCTAACCTTTTCATGGACTTGAAACATCAGGGCCATTCCATTCGTGTAGTTGAATTGTTTGTATATTTTTTAGCTGCATTTCAACGCTTCTATTTAATAGTTTAAACTTAAGGATCCCAGTTTGATCTTCGCAAGAAGGTAAAAAAACGCACGGGAAGTGAGTTTGGAAAACCTTGGTGCGTGAATGAAATGAGCATTTGGGTTTCCCCTTTGTCTCTTTTTATAATGTGACGGTTCGAAGGGAGTAGAACATGGTCAAATCATGGTGCACCATAACCGTAAGTAGCCTGTAGCCAGAAGCCTGGAAGGAGCTGAACATGGCCGATTCTGGTGCAGCCAGAGTTTTTCGCGTAAATGGTTACCGTGGCAGCACGTGAATTTTTTTTTTTTATTTTTTTTTATCTCTAACTAAATTAAACCCTGGAGCCAGTTAATGCTTCTTATTGAAATAATTAAATGCTTCCCCGAGCAATACAGATCACTTGTCTTCTAAAGACTCAGGCCTTTGTTTTGGGCTTTGTTGCTGGGCAGAACGCAGCAGTATTGATGGGATTAGGTAGCTTTGCCAATTGTACTTTGATATGTAATAAGAAGTAATATAATTTGCATTGATTCCTCCTCTTCCTGTTCCTGTACCTGGGAGATTGATGCAATTACCACTCGTGTGCTGCTACCATGGATTAAATATTAGCTAAGTTTCAATTAATGGCATGTACTTCAGTTATGCAATTACTTGTAACAGGGCAGGAGACATTGAAAAACGTGGCCGAGATAATATCTTAATAATAATAATTAATACAAAACAATGACACACAAAAAAATTAGAAGAGGCGCAGATTCATTTGCAAGTAGGGGGGATTCAAGAGCACGAGGCCCGTTTTTTTTATTTTATTTTATTTAATGCTGGCGTGAAAAATTCCCGATCTTACATGGCTTAAAAGATAAGCTCGGAACTTCCATGCTAAAAACAATGAATGAATGAAGTATATGGGACGTTGATGTCATTCTGTTGGGGGCGGGGAGGGGGGGGGTGGGGAAAATGGAATCTTGCAGCAAAATTACTCATAATTAATCTCTTAATCTCTCATTAATTTGCTGCCGCCTTGGCATCAGAGGTTGCAGTGCACTGAATGCGGATCTTGCCTAACCGCTGGCTTCGTTGCACAGCAGTTGTTACTTGAAGCACGTTAAATCGTTTGCTCAATTTAACAGATGAGAGAATAATTGAAGGCCCTCTAACAAAATAGTGTCGGCCCTTTTGGTTCTGCTGGAGACATGTCATCCGGATTCAAGACAATTTGCGATCTGAAAAGTACAAATAATTAGGTAATGAGTTGCAGAAAACTGGTGGGCGAGAGACATTGCTGACGGTGTTCTGCATATTTAAATCAGAAACGTGTTACCGCCCGTTGATATGTGGAGACCAAGAGATTCTTCGTGTCCCAGTAGTCCCGCAATATATAGACACTCCCAATGGAGGAAAGCAAACCAGTAGTCGGTCCTGAACTCAAAAGTAAGTATAATCGCCAATCCTCCCAATCTTTCTCTGAAAAAATAGCCAAAATGGCTGCCTCACCAATGAATCCAAGATCCCATTTCCATGCTCGCTCTAACAGTTTGCCCACGAAGCCACACCCAGTTGTTGCACAATGTGAGGAGCAACTGTGCAGATTGAGAGAATCACGAGCCACTTCTTTATCCTCGTCCTTGGCAATTGGCCAGATACTTGGCCGCCTTCAAGATATGCAAGATTGTGTTGATGAGTTGCTACTATTGCCTCTTACACAACAGGCCTTGGTTCAAGGGCGCAATCAGAATCAGAAACTTGTTGATGAGCTGCTTGATGGAACTCTTAGGCTATTGGATGTTTGCCATACTATCAAGGATGCCTTGTCCAGTACAAAAGAAGAAATTTATGAACTTCGATCAGTCATACGCAGAAGACTATCGGGGCTGGATGGTGTGATCAGGAAATATAAAGCCTCCAGGAAAATGGTGAAAAAGACAACTCAAAAGGCCTTGAAAAATTTGAACTTGAAGGGTGCGTACAGCAAGTGTAGCCTCTCTTCCGGTAATGAAGACCCAGAGTTTGCCGAGATATTTAGTACATTGAGAGAAGTCGAATCCGTTTCTTCAATCGTGTTCGAGTCCTTGCTGTCGTTCATTTGTGAAATGAAGTCACGATCAAAACCAAGCCACTGGTCATTAGTTTCCAAGCTAATTCAGCGGGAGAAGGTAGGATGCGAGGGCGAAGAAACGAATTCAAACGAATTTGCAATGGCAGATGCAGCATTGAAATCTCTTATTGGCGGCCAGAAAAGCAAATTGAACAATGGTATGCAGGTGGAGGATGTGCAAAAAAGGCTAAACAATCTGGAATCGTGCATTCAAGATCTTGAAGATGGAATTGAGTGCCTGTATAGGCGCATGATCAAAACTAGAGCTTCCTTTCTTAACATTTTCTGTTAGCCTGGAAAAATTGAGGAAAGTCAATACTTGCAAAGAATTATTTGAGCCTGTCAACAGTTTATGATATGTGCCCAGATTATCTTTTTTTCGTCTCCTTTTGTAGCCTTTGTAAATTTTGGGAAGTCTCTTTTTATCTTCTTTCAATTATTGGTCTTCAATCCACACCAAATTTTAGCAAATTAATATTGCCGACGTCCTCTTCTCTTCTTATGCAATGGATTAAAAAATCAAAAACCCAGTCTGAATTCGCAATAGAATGAGATAGTTCCGCCCTAAAAGAATTTAGTTTCCAGACGGAATTGTTGCGGTGGGAAAGACCAAAAAAAAAAAAACAAAAGAAATTGTAACGCGGCTTGGCTCAATAAGTCATCCTAGATTTCGAAGCGTGAAAAGGTTCGATCTTTATTAGAACAATTAGTTGGCTATTGAGGGAAGAAGGGAAAAAAAAAAAAAAAAACGGAAAAAGGAAAAAGAGATGGGCCCATTACGAACCGTTGAATAACACGAAGGCAAGAACAAAGTCGATCCATTGGTAAAGTACTGTAAAATTAAGATGACTATATATTGTTTTACATTAAAAAAAATGAAAAAGAAAAGATCAAGGACGTTTCAGAAATGACAAGACTAAAAAAATAAAAAAAAAGAAGGGTGACTAAAGCACGTTTCCAATTTAGCGCTCAACTGCGGAGACATGAAATGGATGGAGATGGGATGATCGGGGGGGGGGGGGTGGTGGGGGCGCTGGGAATTAGAAGCAAAAACCGGAAAGATGTATGCGCTTTGTTCCTGCCAGGCTCTAATGGCGCTGCGATTCGACTCATCCCATTTGCCATATTCCACCAAATTATCTATTATCTACACGCGATTTATATTTAACCAATCGAAAATCAACCCGCTTGTCATTTACCGAGATATTTCGGTCCAAGACGAGAGATATCTTCCCCTTGTTCTGCCATTAATTTTTGGAAAAACCATGGTTGAAGGAAGAGATGTGAGAGCAACATAGATTCAACGCTTTTACGATTTAAGGTTTAATAAAGAGAAAAGGTAAGTGACATTGTTTAGCAGAACAATAACAATGTATAGTAATTATATTTTACTTGATTTTATAAATAAATATTTAAATATTTTATTTTGTTTTATTATTTTAATGTGCTCGCTCATTCAACAGTATTTTATAATCAATTTAAAAAGGTGAAAAAAAACAAAAACAAAAACAAAAACGTTGCTTTAGGGTATCTGGAGTCAAGATTGCTTTTTTATTTCGCCACCTCAAAAGATGGATGAAAAACCACACACAAAAAATAAAAAAACACACATAAACTGGGGCTTCCGTTTAGGTAACAAGGTTTGAAAAAAACTAAAGCCAACTGGGATCTGGGAAGGCAGTAGTTTTTGCGGATGTGCGCATTTTTGGGGCCATTGTCACAGCTGTGTGTGTGCGTGGGGGAGGGAGGGAGAGGGAGAGGGAGAGGGAGAGGGAGAATCATTATTCATTCATTCATGCATGCATGTTACTGAGCATGCAAATCTGGAATTAATTATTGGATTATTGCCACCACCCAATCACCCACACATGCCTTGCTCATGGAAACGCATTGATCTGGAACCGGAACCGGAACCAGAGCCAGAACCAATCGTGTGTTGCAATTGAGAAACTAATGATGTTTTATTAATTATATAATTACTGGGGATGGGTTGTGAGTTGGCGAACTGGGTGAGCAAGGGACGTTGTCAGTAGATGAGATTCTTCTTTGCAATATGCCAATGAGTTGGAGAAAATGGTGGGCAAGCGACATTGCACGAACATCGCTGATGTTGTGTTTGGATCCAACTAGAAACGCTCTCCCATTCATTGAAACTTGAAAATTGAATAGGATGCATGAGATTCCCCATGTCTCCCCCCCACCCCAACTATCAATTATGCACACACACATATATATAATGGGTAGGTGTGTGTGCCAATGTATGTATACACCCCAAGTAATTTTGTCAAAGTAATAAGGCTTTAACTTGGTTGTCGTGCTGAGGAGAAATTGGGGGCTCAAACTCCAATTGTTCTAAAATTCTCGCAAGCATAATTTGTCGTCCTGAGGTGAAAAGGCAAAAATTCCTATTAACGACGGAGGATTCGATGTCTGGCGCATGGAATGGTCAAAGGCCTTGTTGGGGGGGGGGGGGTGGGTCCAAGGAGAAGTTTTCATGTTGATGATAAATGCCCTCGCATGTCATCACCGCAACATAAACATGTATGAAAAGTTAGTGTTAAGACTATAAATTCTTACTTTCTTCTGATTAAAAATTAAAAATTAAGAAAAAAAAAAATTATGCTTGGCGTCCAGAGCATGCGAGTTTGACGAGCTAGTAGTAGGCCATACAAAACGATAATTAAAAAGGAGGGTGGCTAAAGAGGGCTGCCATTCTGCAAAGCTAGTCCAGGCCCACCAACATTGATTGCGGGGTCTTGGGCCACGCGTTTACGCGTTGAAGTTATTCAAATAAACTGAATGACACCAATTATATGGCCTAATTTTGGGGTTCTGTCTTAGGATAAAGATGGGATAGGAGGATTCCTTTCGGCGGCTTCGATTAATCTGCGCTGTGGTGTGGCCTTTGCATGATGTATGTATTCTTTCATTATAACCACCACCCCCCCCCCCCCCCCCCCCTTTTTTTTTTTTTTTCTTCTTTTGTTTTTTTGAGTTGGTTGCAATATTCACCGCTAATCAAGTTCAAGTGTCAGCAATTCTAGTCAATCACTGTGTTTTCTTTTTTTCTTTGATAATGACATGCCCATTGGATCCAACACGGTGCTTTTTTAAAAATGCTTCATTTTGGTAGAATCTTTATGAATTAATTCCATAGATATATTATGCCTTACATATAAAACAGATGGTCTTTTTGTCCTTTTATTTTTAAGACGACTATCTCTTTTTTTTTTTTCTTTTTTCTTTTTTTTTTCTTTTCTTTTCTTTATTCGATCAATGTGACTATATTTTTTAAATTGTTTATGCATACACGTATGTGTTCCACCAAACCACAAAAGTCAAAAGGATTTATGCACGCAGGAGCCGATCAGGAGACTTTAAAAAGCTGCCACGCGCGTTCAATTCATCCTTTATTAAATTGTTTGATTGATTTCTTTACTCTTAAAAAAGAAAAGTTCCTACTTCTCAAACGATGCATAGGGTCATGATGGGAAGCCAATATCAGCCATCGCAATTGAATTGTGATTCCAACACCAATTAATTGGTTTATTCATTAACAAAAGGACAAAACCCGAATCACTCCCCTCCCGTCCCTATATATACCAAATTAATGCTTACCTTAATTCTACGTACTCCAACGAAAAAACAAAAAACAAAAAAAAAAAAAAAATGAGGCTGGGGGCTTTGAATTTGATTGTCTCATCTCTGTTGTTGTCGTCCCTTTTACTAGGAAGCTCAGCTGAGCAATGTGGAAGGCAAGCTGGGGGTGCTCTTTGCCCAGGAGGACTATGCTGTAGCCAATTTGGTTGGTGTGGCAACACGGATACTTACTGTGGCTCTGGCTGCCAAAGCCAATGCGGTGGCGGTGGCGGAGGCGGAGGAGGTGGAGACCTAGGTAGTATCATCTCAAGATCAAAGTTTAACCAGATGCTTAAGCATAGGAATGATGGCGGTTGCTCTGCCAAGGGATTCTACACCTACGATGCTTTCATCTCGGCGGCCAAGGCCTTCCAAGGCTTTGGCACCACAGGCGATGTTCCCACGGGTAAGAGAGAGATTGCTGCCTTCTTTGGCCAGACCTCTCACGAAACTACGGGTTCGTACTCTGTATATTTGCGCCTGTGATTAACCACACTCAACTCAAAAGTTTATCCTCTGACTGCTAATACTTCGATTTCATCTGGTACTATATATATATATGTACGTACATACGCAGGAGGGTGGGCAACAGCACCCGATGGTCCATACGCATGGGGATACTGCTATTTGACGGAACAAAACCCTGGTTCCTCTTACTGTTCTCCCAGTTCTACTTATCCATGTGCTTCCGGCAAAAAATACTACGGCCGTGGTCCTATCCAACTCTCATGGTAATTACCAATGGAAAAAATTACCCATCAATCAATTAATTGAGTGGCTCCTTAACTGTATGTATCTGTCTGTCTCTCTGATCATTTTTGTTGCAGAATTAGTCTCTTCGAGAATTTACAAACAACAATGGTCTTTATAGGCAGTAACTGGTCAAACGACAACAGAAAAAGACAAAATAAAAATTAAAAAAAAAAAATCCACTAAATGTCCGACACGCATGTGACGGGTTTTTGCTTAGCTTAGCAGGCTTTCGATCGCCGCTTGAAATGGTAAAGAATACATCTCTGAGAGAAAAGAGTGGATGCATCCAATCATAAAATAAATTTATCAGGAGGAAAATATATAGATATAAGGGGAGAATGATGTGAGTGATGCAAGAGTTGAATGAATGCAGGAACTACAACTATGGGCAGTGCGGAAGAGCCATAGGAGTGGATCTGCTCAATAACCCAGATCTCGTAGCCACCGACCCAGTCATTTCCTTCAAGACAGCAATGTGGTTCTGGATGACTAAACAATCTCCGAAGCCATCCTGCCACGATGTCATCACCGGAAGGTGGTCGCCATCGGGAGCCGATTCAGCTGCTGGCAGGAAACCCGGTTACGGCGCGGTCACCAACATCATCAACGGCGGGCTCGAATGTGGCAGGGGGTGGAACGCAAAGGTGGAGGATCGCATTGGCTTCTACAAGAGGTACTGCGACTTGCTTGGGGTGGGCTATGGCAGTAATCTTGACTGCTACAACCAAAGGCCATTTGGGAATGGGCTGCCGGACTTGTTGGACAGCATGTAATCTTCTACCAAATATCCTACGTTGCAGCGGCTGTTTGTACTCAACGTAATAATAATTATTATACGAACGAATAAAAGATCTACCCCCTTTGGTTAATTGCTATTTAATTTTCCTTTCTGTCCCCCCGCCCCCCAAAAAAAAATCAATTTCCCCCTTGCACGTGTTATCTCCGAAACGAAACGACGAGCAGTCATAAATTCATGGCGATGGACGCTCGCGACCTCTCCATCCACTTTGATAAGTCCCCACCCAGACTCGGTACAATAGTACGACTGCTAACGCGGAAGCCTTTTTTTTCTTTCTTTTTTGTTTTTTTTTTTCGACTCCCTAGTAGCCAAGCATGTTCCTACTCTTCTTCCTGAGCATGTCCGGCTTTGCCTAATTACAGCTGATAATCATATCCTTGAGAAACAACGGTCAGCCCAGCCCCAATCTGGTAAAGTAATTTTGACGTGCACATAAAAGAATGTCTCTCTCTCTCTCTCTCTCTCTCTCTTTTTCCCCCACCGTATATTGCCAATTTTACCATGTATAACATTGGTCTTAAAGGTAAACGAGTCTCTTGCTCTTGCTGATGTTTTTCCAAGCAACTCACCAACTCGTCGAATATATTTCTCCGTGTATTTTTCTGATTTTTTTGAGACAAAACTATCCAATATAATTATCACAATTCTGTTCAGGTATCAACATAATCTTCTCATCCATTTCATCTTCCCGTTCCCCTAACTATACGTTAAATTGATCAAGGCAAAATTTTTTTTTTAAAATTATTTTTGTTAAACTCGGCTCAAATTCAATCCTCTAACAAGTAAACCGGTGGCGGTTAAAAGATAATTTTGTTTATAGCAAAATTAGCAAAGCAAAGGGACTGTAAGGGAGAAAACAAGGTGAAATCAATGGCCTTTGGGCCTTAGCGTAAAGATGATTTTTTTTGTTTTTTTTGTAGCTTAATATTAGGCCTCTTCGCCTTGGTAGCCTCAATAAAACATGTGTTGGGACTTGGGCTTCGCAAAGGGCGTACGTACTATACACCATGTTCAGCTTACACCGCACTCATATTTTGATGTGCATAGTTTAGCTCTTGAATTTGGCCGGATTAGCGAGCGTTTCCAAAGTAGTACGGCATTGTTTATCTGCAAAAAGCACTTTGTATAGACCCGACAACTCAGCTGAGAAGGCGGAACAAGAGGCTATGGTGCGAGCAAATCCAACCAACCAGCATCCTCGTAAGTCTCGGGGCACACGCAACATGGGGTTATAGGAGAATTTATCTGAAATCTGACTCGTTCCTCGCGGTAGAATATTTAGTAAAAGAAATTTATCTTAATGCCAATTTAATTCACCCTGTAAGGAGATGTTGAAGAAAAGCTAATAGATCCGCATATTTCATGCTCTTAGGGAAAGAAATAGTGCGGCAGGCTGAATGGCCAATTATGCTTTGCGGTTACCATTTGTTGCCAAAGTTACTTTAGAGGAATTACTCAATTCCTTCAATAGGCAGTGTTTGGAATTCGATGGTCTCGTAGGTAGTTTTTTCAGTTTTCTTGCAAATTATCGTTAAGTCTCCTCTGAAATTTATTATATATATATATATAAAAAAAAAAAACTCTTTCGCACCTTAAAAGTTTTAAAGTTATCTTCAAACAAATAATAATAATAAGCTAAACACTCCTGGCATAAATGCAATATACATCATACCCTACTAAGAACAAAAATTTGAAAAAGAGAAGAAAGAAAGAAAGTTGTTCATTCAAAATACAAGCCAAATGCATTGGTTTCACATTTTTTTAATCACAAATTCACAGGTAATAGGTGCCACCCACTTCCTAATTAAGCAATCAGTTCCAGCATTCTTTGCCAAGAGAGGGGTGACGATACTTGCGACTTAATTAAGGATGCGAATAAAGAAAGCTATCTACAAAATCTAAAATATCTCATGATAACTATTAATTGGGGTCAGATTTTGAAGCCATGGGCTGTTTAACCACGAAGGGTCCTGGTTCCAGTTATCCATGCCTAATTTAGGTACTTGGAGCTCTGGCAGTTTCTCCTTTCCAATTGGTAATTGCAGGGTGGACCCTGCAGTCTCCTTTTGCTTTTCAAATTTGTGATCATCTTTTGCCATCGTCCCCTCTTCCCCTTCTGTCTTGAAAACCACATCCTGCAGAGGCGTTGGAGCCACAGAGTCTTCTTGCTTACAGCAAAATGAAATGGCGTCCATTGAGGATAATGGGGATGATGATGATGGAGATGCATAGATCGACTTCATCTCTTCTTCCATTGCTGCCCTTTGCTCCAGCACTTTCAACGAAGTGGCCTTTCTATATATCTTGCACAAAACCATGTCCTGCATTAATTTTGATCGTCAATCACAAAAGCTAGTACTCTGTTATATTCATAATTAATTTTTCCCAACAGAATGAATTACTGACTTTTGAGACGCTGAAATCCACATCTTCAAGCAAGAGAAATGGTTGCCATAATTGTATATATATTTCCTTTAAAATTAAGCCGACTATCGTTCATGACCCAATCAGTCGAGTAGAAATAGAGAACAAATAAAGTCAAGTACCTTTGGTAAGGGGCATGAATCAGGGAGGCGATATTCGTTCATGACCCAATCAGTCTTGCCCCCCCTTGGCGCTCTTCCCTTGTAGAAAACAAGAGTCTTCCTCAGTCCAATAATCCTCTTGGGGTCCGACAAGCTCAAGATTTTCCGGTCAGAACCGGTGGCTTTCCAAAATCCATGCTTAGTTGTCCTGTTAGGCCTCCCGCCACTTCCATGCTTCCTGTCCCTAGGCACAAAGAAATACCACTCTCTCTCGCCAATCTTGGCCAATCCTGTACGCACAAGGACATCATTTTTACATTAATTAATTAGATAGAATACAATGGGCTTACCTGCCGTATCAAAACGCATATACAGCTCATAAAATGAAGTCAGTCCCCGCAAAGGGGCAATCATTTTAATTACCGGGCAAGTCCCAAGGATCGTGATGATAGATGTTCAGATACCCAATTACATCAAAACGCAATCTTTTCCCAGAAATCATGTTTCTGAGGTAAAAATCAAGAAGCTCGTCTTCGGTTGGGTGGAATCGAAAGCCTGGAAGATCAAGCTCCGGTGTTGTCTCATCCATGGTATATGGAAGCCAGTGCCGTTCCCTGAGGAACTTATAGCTAGTATATATCTGGGAGTGTATTGAATGCCACTGTTTGTTTTCGGGTCATCCAACTAAAAACTCAAAATGAAAATGTTGCTTGCGCACTTACAAACACTTTTGCAAGGGTCCATATATAGAACTTGGGAGGGTAACGATGTTTACAACATGTTGGTCGACGGAGAAAAAAATGAGCCCATTAACAAGGAAGACCCAGTCACCGAAGTTGGTGGCGCAGGCAAAGTCTCCTAAAACTGGATTTATAGGAATACACGTGGAGCCGGTATATCTCTCAAATGGTGGGACCCACGCGGTTTATCGCCCCTGAAAAGTCACCAGTGACTCTGGTGACCTCTGATTGTGGGGTGGACGCTGACAGGTCTGTCTATCTAGTAAGTCTTTCTTTCTGTCTTCTTCGGTTGATTTTGGACTTTTACTTGGAAATTACAAGCCATTGGCCACGATTCCACCACCGCACGAATTTTTATATATATATATATATATATATATATATATATAAAACAAATTGAGAATATGCATTTTTCCCACAGCAGTTTCCAACGTTTCTAACCTTACCAATTTGGTTTTTGCCCTTTTCGGTCCGTCAATCCAACGGCAATCAACGTATCTGAATCAGTCATATTAACCGATTCAATGCCCACCATTCGTAATTCAGCCGTTCAGAGAAAAGATAATTGAGGTGAGTATCGTGGCCCGAAGCCGTTTGTACAGCTACGAGTCATGAAAATTTGATGTGTTGAAAATTTGTGGATTGCGATTGCTGCTGTGATTTAAGCATTCTTAAAACTGAAGTAATCTAGCAAAGGTTGCGATTAAATCTTCTCCCAACCAAAAAAGGGATTAAGTAAGCAACATAAGTTCAAATCACTCCAGTCGATCCAAAGGGAAATTAGAACTCCCACAATGGAATCGCATGCCGATAAGAGTTTAGGGTTTCTATCCCGCCCCGACTGGATGACACTACTACTACTGCCACTCTCTACTCTCTGTGTACCATTTACCAACCTCCAGGCCTGTTAATTATTTTCTCTTCGCGACCATTCCGGTCTTCATAATTTTCCAGGTGAGTAGTAGTGCTCCAAGACGCGATTATGATTTGTCGCATCATCATGATTAATGTACAATTAATCACGTTTGCACATCACGAATGTCTAATTCATGCTAAAAAAAAAATTCTAATGTGCATATTTAATAGGGCTGTTTTCATGATCACTTGATTTGAGCGACTCTTGCTACCCGACAAGTCCAGCTTGTCCTTGGTAACCCCATGACACCGCTGGCAAGCATGACTATAAATCTGACTAAAAGTTAATAGCATGACTAGTTCTTACTTTCTTCACTGTCCATTTGTTTTTGTATTTTATTTTTACTCGAAAATATGAACATTGTTAATGTGGGTGTAAAACTGGCTTCTTTACGTATCAGGTAATTCATTTGTCCTCTAACATTAGGATTTTGACCCGGTCTTAAACTATATTTCTTTATGTTTTTCTAGCCAATTAACGCGTCCTTTATTTATATCCTTGATTTCATAATTGCATACATGGCCCATGATTGGAGGATGTGCAGTAGAGCGCAAAGTCGGAATTGATTGATATAAACTTTTTTTTTTTTTTGTGGTAAGTAAACTTCTTTTTCTCCATTAAGCACTGCCCAATTATAATCGTACAAATAGAATTCTCTAATAAAATAACAATCGGGGGTGGATCGATATCCACCCCTTCAAATTCCCACAAAGACTGATCGCAGTTGCAGGCAGACCCCAGAGTGAAAGAGAGAAACCGAGGACATTTCCAAGTCGCCAATTCAAAAGCAACTCCGGGTTGTTCATATCCCCTTTCAATTTTATTTATATGGTCCAGAAATAGACAATAAAGTTTCATGGCTTTGATTCCCTAATTGACTTGGAAGTCTTCCCCAAAGACCCCAGAAGTCTCTTCATTCTTTTTTTAGGCGAATCTAATTGTATCTAGTGACAGATTGCTGCAAGGTGGACCCTCCATTACTTTCTTTGTCCTACCTTACCTGATGAATCGGTTACTTTGAAATTCAAAATCGAGAAATACTACGCATCCAATTATAGGAAGGGATGGTTGTGAATTACTAGTAGCCTTCCCTGCGACTTCCTGGAAAGTTCTTAATATATGTCCTTTGAAAATCCCGGAATCTCGAAGCATCTTCCCGGAAGAGCATCATTGAATGGTACAGACAAGATGCTTTCTCTTTGCGAAGTATGGTTGAAAGTTCATCTCGTTCATTTGTTGCATTTTCTTTTTTGATTTTATTTATTTTTTTATGCATTTAATCTCTCAGGGAAAAAAAAAAACACATGTACGATTGCACGCCAAATTGAGATGCATCATACAACATAGCAAATGGCTAGACAGAACAATGAATTCATATTCATGGAGTAATGTAATGTAATGTTAGAGATAATAAAGTTTATAATAAGATTTGTTGCTAAATCATGTGGCACATCGTAAAGTTGAATGTAGATCACGTTAAGTGGTATATCTCACATATATAATGAAGTCTTAATAAATATGGATATACACACAGTATATATCCTGGCACTCTGATCAGATTGGAGGAGAGCACTGGTCTGGTGGGCTTCCCCGTTCGTTGGGAATCGTGCGCTTGGTTTTCAAAATGGGCTCCGGCTATAGACACAAGGTCTGGGCTTGACATTTTGAAGTAAATCGAAACTTGAAAATCCTAGTTGCTGCTGCAAAAGGACTCATCAGTTGCACATCTCGTCCTTTTGCTAATATCGACATCCTGCCCTGCCCATAAATAAACAAGGGACCCACAAGACAATCGGACAAGGGCTTTACAACAACTACCATGTCTACATTTAATTATATGGGCTTCTTCTTGCCTTTTATTGGGTTAATTTTTAGGAACGATTTAATATTTTATAAGATAGACATATTACGGAAGCTGGCAGGAAAAAACTCTCTCAATTCCGCAGTTTGCAGTTTGCCAATATTGTGTGTCCAGTCATTTCCTGTCCTAAAAAAATGGCTCCCGTAATAAATCACAATAGAGAGGATGCGAAGCACTTAAACGGTGGTTGCCCGCTTTACACTGCAGGCCAAATTCGATTAAAACCTACTTGCACGCTATCAGCAATAACTCGAGGAAAAGTAACAATTTTTTTTTTTTTTGGGGTTTGGGGGGGTGTCAATACGCAGGAGTAAGAATCTTATTGTTCTCAGAGAAGACGGAAAAGGAAGCAGAACGAACTGCAATACACAAACCTTCCTATCCTGTCACACGTCTTTTGAGGCGTGCTTAGAATTGACGATAAAATTGAGGCAACAGCAAAATCCAAGGGCCGCCCGTACTGCTGTGGCTCCAAGCAAAAAAAAAAAAAAAAAAGTTCACTTCCAATGGCCCGAGAGAGAACAAAATATCTTACGTTAAACCGGACCTATAAACAGAACCGCAAACCCAACCCAACCGAAACCATGAGGTCCCCCCAATCTCCAGAAGGGAAAAAAACAAAAAAAATGAAAAACAGAGTAAAAATGGATGGACGACAGAGAAAGCCAGCAAGAAAGGAAAAGGGATGTGAACGTGATGGAACACAAGGGGGCCTGTTGCTCACGTGGGGATTGAGCTCGAGACGCAGCAATTTGTTTGAAAAGTCAGGTTTGGGTACAATGCAGGAACAACGGCGGACGGCAGCGAGGATGGGCTTTTATGTGGATTGTCGGGTTGGATGAATTTCTGTGTGGCAGCAAATGTCGTTTTGTAGGGTCCACCGCTAGCCCCTTACCAACCAAAAGGTATCGACTGCATCTCTCACATCACCCACATTCCTCGTCCAATCTGCTACACCATTCCCCCATCTACCGTTTAAGGGATCGCCGCCACCCCCCCTCCGAACACCCACTATTCGCTCATCACTTTCGTTCCTTTCCCACGAGAATTTAGCATTTTCTTGGACCATTTCACCAGGATTTTGATTTTCTTTCTCCCCAGTGACCAATCCAAATCGTGAATGGAAAAAGAAGTTGTCTCCCAACTTGTAAGTAAACATCTATGAAATTATTTCCAACCATCAAAACCGAAATTTTCCATTAATCAAGGCCCCAAACAAGAGCCTACAACGATTACGTAGAGCGTAGCATTGAGAGTGGATTTTTATCATCCAGCCCTTCGAGAAACATTTACGAACCCACAAGAGGAAAAGCATTCGATAATTATGTTAACTACAGGAAGCAACCGTTAAAAAGTGTAAATATTTTTATTCTCCACTCCATGCAAACAGAACTTCTAATCCCTACATTTCAAATCTGTTTCCTTCTTGCATACAAAGTCTCTGGTTTTGGTTTGGTTGTACATTCCAAACTCCTTTCTGGGCGTGCTTCTTCTTTTTCCCCAAAAAATCTTGCAGATTGCAATGACCTTTCTTTATGCACCCCAGAAACACAATTTTTAAGCGATAGCAAACAAAGGACCTCTTGCAGCACTGGCAAACAGGCATACATATGCTTTTAGAGCGAAACGGGATGGGAAAAAACGCTTGCTGCTTTTGGATTTTACTTTTCATTCTTCCTACGATCTTTTGTAGATAATTTTAGCTACAAACAAAAGCAAAGGTCGATACCCAAACTAAAATAGATTACTTTGCTGTCCATCACTTAATGAAAGTCCTGGCTGCATACAAAAAGACCCACTTCTGTCAAAAGTTTGACTTTTGCTCACCAAGTAATTCAAACCTTTACGGAATTGTTGGTGTATGGCCAAAATCAGACTAAAAAGAAAACAGCTCAGAACACCTTTCTGGACCAATTTTGTTCTCTACCTTCTTTTAATATGGTCTCTTATGTAGTGCCACCTCAGTCTGCAAAGTGGTGGCGGCATTGAACCCCACCTGCAGCTGCTGCGGTTGTTGCTGCTGCTCAACCTCCCACCTTCCTTTGGCTAAGACTCCATCATGGACAGGCACATACTCCTAACCAAACAAAATAGTGTCATCATTCACAAGCAAAACATCAAATAAAGGAGATAGACACCAAGATGGCAAACACATAAAAGATTCTTTTGTTGAACACCGTATTGTTTCTTCCTCCTGCGAACAAGAAATTATAAACCCCTAACATATGTTTGACTACAAAATAAAGCAACCACCAACACCTAACCTCAAGTTTCTGGACAAGTTCTTTGGCGTTCGGTGCAGAGACAATGATGTTGCGCTGGGATGGTTTGATAAAGCCATCATCCACGGCTTTATCAATGAAAGTCAGCAGATAGTTGTAGTAACCATCAACGTTAAGCAAGCCCACCTGCATAATTTTGTAAGCCAAAAAGTAATTAACTTGGGCCTGAAATAAAGAACTAACATCATTAATCGGCTAATTTTGGAAGCTCACAGACTTATCATGAATACCCAGTTGAGCCCAAGTGATGACCTCTAACAACTCCTCCAAAGTTCCATACCCGCCTGGAAGCAAAGTAGAGAAACAGACACAAGAACAGTTGATTCCTTTAGAAACAGAAGGGCTAAAATGGTGATCTTGCATATTCTATGCGAGAGAAGAGAGGGGTGAGACCTGGCAGGGCAATAAAACAATCAGAAAGGCGGGCCATTTCTGCCTTCCTTTGGTGCATGTCGGCTACTGGCCTCACCACTCCAACTGTTTCACCGGTTATCTGTAGCTCCACACCACAAAATGTCACAATATATATAATTGTATATTAAAGCGTACAATCCATACGGACACAATCAAGGCAGACAGGACCAAACTTTGAACCACGAGGGAAAATTTTGGCCAATGCTAAACAATAGCATAACTTTCCCAAGTAAAATAAAAAGTCCCAACTTGGAATAAGATATTACTGCTCACCTCTTTGCTCATCAGAGTTCTGGGTATGATCCTGTGACCGGAAACACGCATAGTGATAAGATCGATCAAGTAAATAAGCAATAATTTAGAACAACAATGCCGACTCAAATAACAAGAAAGTAGTATTGTACCCAAGAACATTGCCTCCACCACGATGAACAGCTTGTGAGACCAAACCCATCAACCCAATACTCCCGCCTCCATAAACAAGGTCCAACCTTCTTGCTACCTTCACGCATATACAACAAAGAGCGTCAAGGAAAAAAAAAAACATGACGATATCGCGCAGAAGGACGCAAAAAGGCGAGGGGAAGAGATAAAGGTGTAGACTTTGGTACCAGCTCTTGCGCTAGTTCAATGGCAGCATCTCTGTAGCAATCCCTATTCCCAGTACTGCTGCCGCAGAACACACAGACTCTTTTGAACCTTGATTTCAATCCTTTCCCCTCAGCGTCCATTATGTATTGGAAATTGGTTAATTTCCACCTATCAGAGTCTGGTTCACAGTCGCTACGGGGAAATGGAAAATATATAGAGCGCGTGTGGGTTGTGGGGCGTGGGGGATGAGTGACGGTACAAACTGCAAAGTAAAATGGAACGTCCGCCGGATGTAGACTGCACCAACATATTTAATTAAAGATTTTTTTTATTTTAAAAAGACATGTTTGGCAAAAAATAAAAAGAAAAAAAAAGGAAAATAGGAAAACAACGTGCTGTTACAAAAAGAAAATAAATTAGGAAAACATAACAATGATGATTTGATCAACCGAAAAAGGTCAAAGAGGGGGACAAAATAGGTCAGACTCTCTGGAATAACCCCACCTCTTACACGTGGCAACGATGGTGGCTGAAACACGTGCGTGCAGGACCTTTCCGCATCAAATCAAAAGATTAGAACCACTTGGGGCACTGGAGTAAAAGTGCCACAGGCAAAGCCTTTTGGGTTGGAGAACGAGCCATCATCAGGGATACACCGTTGGGAGAAGCAAGGGGGAAGGATTGGAGCCCTATGACAAACGAGTAGGCCTGGTGATGGTTCTGATTAGTTGTCAATCATTGTACCAAATTTTGGTTTTGACATTCGATCGTAATCGAAAACCCAAAAAGCCTATTGTTTTTTTTTGAACTAACCCATAATAATACCCATTGGATTTCCTGCTTGCTTTTTATTTCATGTCCGCACACTACAGCAATGCACTTTGCACAAGCAATCGCCTTTTTCTTTAAACTAAACAGTTTGTTTTTATTTGAAGGGCTCCCCTGTAACTACCTCAAAAGAAAAATCGATGAAAATTAACACCCAATTCCATGTGTAGTACTGTCAATGTTATTGGTAATTAAAGCGATGTTTTTGGTGTTTCTGACATAGAAAGATTTGATTATACTATACCTCCTTTTCTCTCTAATCTTAACTTTTTGCATTATGAATATTTCTGTCACTATTAAATTATATATATACATATTGTCAATCTGAAGTTAGTGTGCTAGTTCAGTTATCCCACCGCGACTAGCACATCTCTTTTGGGTTAAAGAGACAAGACCCACAAAGCCATGTAAATAAATAAATAAATAAAAGCCATTCTCCTTGTTGTGTTTTTTTTTTTTAACACCTTTTTTGTCGTGGGATGTGTACTCAACCCTAGAGAAATCCTCACCCCTAATGCCATGCGTCGTCCAGAAGGATTCATTGCCCCAAACCCAATCTAAATGTGGACCTGCCACCGATAATCAATATCTAAATATTTATTGTCCCCCACGCGCGAGCTTTTGCATGCGCCAGTCTGAAAAGACTGTTGAGGTGGGAGTGAATAAGCTTCCCATCCCAACGGCAAGACCCAAAATTGATGGCGCTTTAATCGAATGATAATTTTATTATATAACATGCATGTATTACGATCATTTAATTTAATGAGCAAGATGAAGATAGCCTTTCTTTTTCTTTTTCTTTTTTGTCATTTGCATATAATGATTATTTCATTCGGTCAAAAACCTCCTTAGCATTCAATAATAAAGACCTATAAAATGCATACATTTTGGTTAATTTTTATGCTTTGTTGGGATTTGTAGTGGAGTGAACAGAGACGTACAGGGGGGGGAAGGAATATAGCTTGATGTGTGATGCTCTCTGGGACTCATTCGCTCCTTCTGGCACTTCACGCATTAAATTAATACTCCTCTGCCTCTATCTAGCCTATATGTCTGGTCCACATGTGTCCTCCCTTCTCGCTAGGGTTGAGTTCCTGATTATAGTTTTGGATTTGGGGCAAATTGATTTCTAGTCGATACCATTGATTCGGTAGCCACGGCATGAATGCCTTAAAAAAAAAAAAAATTCTTTTCCTTTTATCGTTTCTGCATTTGGAAAGCTTTGATGTTCCTGACGCGAGTATATATAACCAAAGTCTTTTTTTGTAAAATCCTGTAATAGTTATCGAAGTTGGCCATCCGAATTCTCCCAAAAGAAGCGGACTCCTTCTTCCCCAGTCTGGGCCAAAAACAAACTCATATAATAAAGTGAGCAAAATATGCGAACAACAGTAAAATCTTCCGAGATTAACTTTTATTGCACGATAAGTAGAATCATCTCCTTCTATACGTCAAATTGGATATATAATTATTGGAATAATTGTTAGAGATTCAGATGTTGGATACGTAGATATGATAACTTATATACTCTTTTTATATCTTCATGAATCTAAAAATTTTTATTTGTATTATATTATTTAATCTATGTATCAAAAGTAATAACATTTAAAATTATGCAGAATTATGCCCGAATGATCCTTTTTTTTGGCCTCCCTTGCAAGCACTATGTAGCAGCAGCAGCAGCAGCAGCAGCAGCAGCAGCAGCAGCAGCAGTAGTAGGTAACATGTGAAGAAGAAGTACATACTGGACGGTTGATGATGATGATGATGCGTAAAGAGATTTGGGCAAATCCCCATGCATGGTAGGTTTTTTTTGAACAGAGAGGAGGGAGAGAGAAAGACACGGCAGGAGGAATGAACGGTAAATGTGGGTGCTGCGCAGAGCGGCGGAATGATTATGCTGCGCCGTCTCTCCCAGCATGTCCACGTCCTCGTTGGACTTGGATTACTTGTTGCATTTAATGTGCCGTTTGCGTCTTAACTTTTGCTTCTTTCCATGGAAAAGCGGATAATATCTCACAGACCCATTTAAAAAATTTTTGTGCGGATGTATTTACATAGAGGGTTGAGTCGTTAAATTAAATTCATAAAAAATGCATTTTAAATGTTTAATAAAAAGTATTAATCATTTTTATAATAATATAAAATTAGGTGCATGTTCTATTTCATTAAATATTTTAATAAAAATTTTAATGTATGATATTTATATAAAATAATCACTTTTTTAATTATTGAGTTGCATCTATCAATAACGTGGATTATTATCTTTAGAGCTGGAGTTAAGGATTTTTTTTTATTTTTATTTTTTTAAAAAGGAAAGTATGAACTTTGGAAATTCTTTTCAATTTTAGCATGAATTTCAAAATGGATCAACTTTAACATCCTTCGAGAAATTTGTTTCAAATTCTAGCACAGTGGCAAACCCGAGACTCACATAAATCTGTTAAGGCACCGATGCGGCACATGCCATGATGCCAGCACCAAATATATGTCAAGTGGCTTGCTATTCGTGTGTACAAATGAAATTATATTTTTGTAAGGAAGGGAAGGAAAAGGGATTTTTTTTTTAATTGTAAAATCCTTATATTTATGAAAATGTAAATTGAGGAGATGATCATCCGAATCCAAACCCAAAGGAATGAAGGGCTCGGAAGTGGCATGCCATATTCTGGGGGGGATATACGTAGCTGTATGAGAGAAGAGAGATGCAATTTTTATCAGTGTGTTTGGATCTCGAGCTCGAGTCTGATGCATCCAATACGATGAAGACCCCGCGGTTTGCGCGATTTTTAACTCAACTTGTTAGGCTAGCTGCCGCCTGGTCTTTTCTTTCTGGTTACCGTGCCTGTCTGTGCCTCTTATGACCCCTATGCCTCAATATCTATCTATCTATCTATCTATCTATCTATCTATATATATTTATTTATTTATAAAAAAACAATTAGAAATAAATGCTTTTCATTGTTCTCTCTCTGTCTCTGTATATATATATATATATATATATATACATACACACGTGTGTGTGTGCGACATCGACTCTTTTCAATTACGCAAGAATTCTTATGGGTAAAGACCCTTCATGGAAATGGAACACACTGAATACACCATTATTTTAGCTGTGGAAACAATTTTTAATTGCAGGATACAACTATTAATTCTGGGCATAAGCAACCTCTCATTCTCTCATCATATGGAATTATTTTTATGTCATGGGACCTGTCTGGTGCATAAGCGAGAAGTATTAGTGCAAAATAGTGTTGGGAGTCTTGTCATCGTGATTAAAGCAATGCATAATACAATGAACGAACCCACAATAATTCATCACTAATACACTCGAACCGAATGACCTTAAATCTGAAGGGCAAGTGTTATAGATTTATCGTTCACATGACCTTCGCCCTAAAATAATTTGAACTTAAAGCAACACGACGTCCAATTGGATCAGTTTAACACTTGTAAACAAACTCGACAATAAACCCCAGACCCCCTTGTCGTCTGGTTCTGCGCCATGGTCGAGTATCTTGCTAAAAAATCAGCCCCAAAAGAAAAGAAAAGAAAAGAAAAATTGTATTTCTATTTTAATTTGGTTTTTGTCTTTTTTTTTAATCTAATCAAAGACCTTGTCTGTAATAATCTGTTTCTAATTATTCGCAGACGATAGGTTTGACCCAAAATGGAGGGACAAACAACAAAATCATAACATATAGCACTTGTGCGCATGCGGTGATATAGATTCTTTTTTCAGGTTTCTCGGATTGGAAGTCAGTAAATATAGATGGAGTTACTAATGTTTATATGTTATAACTTGGAATCTCGCCTTGGGGTGTTTTGCGCGGGGGAAGTGAATTCCTGCGAATAAAATTGCCAGGTACTTACCCCCGCTCATCGGAGAGTTAGCGAGCAAAAATTTTTGGACCGTTACACAATAATAATCCATAAACTCATAATCGAGCCTTTTGTGGTATCGAAAACCCAAACGGGGGTTACATGTCTGGAATAAATCTTGAGGTCCAATTTTGGATCCCAACACACGATTCCCATTCTTCTGTTTGTGGGCTTCAACCTCCACCTAAACAACTGGACTGCCCCAATGAAATTAGACATGGCAATCGAGTTTACAAACAAGCCCGTTCTGTTTCCCAACTCCACATAACATTCAAAATTGAAATCTATATTTTGCTTGTGGACTTGGGCATAGAGGGGAATGAGGCCCAGAGGGGAAGGGGCCACGAATTGGTAGGTGGGTGGAAAACAAGGTCCTGTTCTGCTCCCCTCAAGAAAAAAGGGAAAAGTCAAAATGCCAAATAAACTCAACACACAATGAACTTTTAACAATAACGGAAGTCCAAATTTTGCTGTAGACTGTTCTCTCCTCTCTTTCTCTGATCGTTCTTAGAAGTTTTCCAAACATAATTCAAATTCTTCCTCATCGGAAGTTGGAATATTAAACAAACTTTGATTATTGGTGTTGCTAACTCTCCAATTTGACGCATTATTGAATTCTAAGTGACCCCGGAGAAATCAAATAAAATGCTTAGTTGTGTGTATTCACATTAACACAACGAGCAGTGGTTGGTCAGGAGCATCTCATTTCCAATCCTTGTCATCGCAGGGAGAACAGCCCTCTTGTGCAATTTCTGTAATTTGGACTCCGGAGTCATAGGTGACCCCAGGCTGCCATTCTGCTGGCAGAACATGCTGTGCCCATATCCACTTTCCGTCGTATCCAGCCGTTACCACAAACCGGAATTGCAATGCCCCCGCCGGAACTCTGCTCGTGTCCCAAACTGCCCCGTAAGTCCGGCTCATGTAACCCCAATTCGAAGAACCAATCTATCAGGTATTATATACTGTCATTAAACAATGAGCATAAATTAATTGCACCTGCAAGTACCAAAGTGAATGCGCAGATTTGATGTAATCTTTCGCTTGCCTACCTGCGCAACATCAACGGCTACGATTTCAGTTTTGCCACCTTGATACAACCATTTAATTGCCAAATAATTTGGGCTTTTACTTGATTCTTCTACTCTCACGGCCAAATTCTGGTTTGCGTAGTAGTCACAGGGTATCCTGATACGAGCAACAAAAGAAGAAAACATCAATTATTTAGAACCAAAATATATAAGTTGTGCATGAGACCCCATGTTTCCGCAAAAATCAGATATATACAGCATTTTCGTCGTTTTTATAAAGAAAAACAAAAATTACGCGACCAGAATCTATGGTTTCCAAGTTACCATGGATAACCTTATTGTCTCACCTTAATGCTTGTAAGTAACTTGTTACAGACAATGGTTTGGCACGGCTGACCGTTACCAGTCTTTATTGTGGCTAAGTTTTTGTCGGAAGAAATCTTGCCAACCGCATAAGAATTTGGTACGCGTCAGTCACAGTGACTGGTGATTCCATGTGGTTGGTACAACAAGACCAATGGCGAGATGCGGGTAAAGAATAAAACTCATTATTATATGATATACAATGTTCTCACCATTTATATTCCACGTCGACAGTCCCAAGTTTCAAAATGTCTTGGCCCTTCGCCCCGTTGCCCATGGCCATGAAGGCTCTGCTACTGAGAACAAAGTCTGTCTGATTATTGTGATTAAGATCAGTCACAATCACTTTGGTACCTTTGCTGCTACAAAGAGCGGTATTTTTGCATCTTATCTGCCACAAATTATAATAATTAAGGCAGTGTCAATCAAATTATTAGAAAAAAAAAAAAAGGCACAAGCAAAGACCACACAAGTATATGCCATCCGAAGTATAGTAAAATTTAACTTCTGCAAACCTGAAAACAAGCCCCACAACCAGTTCCATCTTTGTAAAGGGAAGCAACCCCAGCTGCAAGGTATCCATTGCTGAAGCCTATTGCCAAAGACTCATAGCCACAAGCCCCAGCTGCAGCAAGCCCAAAAAACGAATCAACTCGTTTATCATTAACGTCAATATATCAAACCGTCATGTGGGACTACTCCAATTTTGTTCTCCGCAATAAAGGAATCCAAGTGTCAATCAACCAGTCAGGCAGATTAGAAGAAAGAAGAGAGGAATAAAAATGGAAAATACAAGAGGAGAAATTGCTCTTACAAGATAGTGCAGAGGCTTTGGAGAAATATGCAGCCTTGCTTCGATGCACACAGCGGTCACAAGCAGTTGCAGATGAGAGAAGCAAGACAAGAAAGCAAAGAAAGGGAGCCATGCCTGCCTTTGTTATTGGAAAGATCACAGGAGAAATAGAAAGCGGTATTATGGCATGGTTAGGACAGTACAGTGGAACCAAATGATGACAAATTTGAGATTGAGATGAACGAGGTGAAGGAAGCGAACAAAGAAAGAAATATATGTAGGGTAGTGCTCAAAGACAGGGCCAGACTAGGGACTACAGTTCATCCACTACTTTTTCCCTTTTCAAGACCAAAGTAAATGTGTCAACACGCAGATATTATTAACTTATATGCGCGTATTTGGTGAGGCTTAGATGGGAAGGGAACAAAATGGGCGCCTTGTCCAAACGCGACCAACAAAAGAACTACTCATTGTGGGGCTGTTTTATTGTCTACCACAGTACCACCGACTAGTTGCTCTTAGTCTTACGGCTGTTAAAGTGATAAGAGAAAGGGAAATAACATTCGCAAGGAATTACCTTATTTTATCTAGTGCAGGATTTGAACCTTGCTACGAAAAGTAGAGTTGTGTTGTGGAAGGGCCTATTTGTTGGCGAAAGAACACAAACGCTTTTGCATTTTCAGTAGTTTTTTTCCTTCTTTCCCTTCCCCAAGTGATCATACTTTTGATGCTTTTAATTGAAAGAGTTCTGCGTCAAATTGTAGTAGCAAAAATCTCCCAGGCACATTTAATTTGACGGAAACAATTAGTCGTTAAGGGCATTTTCAATCAAATCTTCTCTTAACTAAAAGTTAATATTAATGTTCCATTAAAAATTTGAGGTGGGGTTGCATGGGCAAGAAGACATCAAGTGATAATCTGATGTTTTGCCAAACATTTTGACATTTTATGATCCTCATTTAGAGTTTGCTCACCTATATGGTTCCGAGAATAAAAGAAACCAACACAAAAGAGATGGTCTTTATGAATTTAATTTGGTGAAGGTGAGGGTTGCAAGCTAATCAGATGGAGTTGGAGTGGGGAGACAAGAACAAATGGCTACTAAAGTCCTAGTCGCCAAGAATAATGGTGCCAACCTTGAACGACCAAGTTGGAGTCATATGGACACATCAACTAGGAAGATGAGAAAGCTGCACTCAATGTTACTCGGTTGCGTTTTTCTTTGTATTATAGGCCCAATTTTTGCTGATTGGTGGTTTTAATGATCAACAGTGTAAAATCCTGGCGCTGAATCGATACATTATTTCGGCGGTGGGTGTGAGGGGTAGAGTTCTTTGTATTAAAGCACTTGATTAAATTTCAAATAGGTTTTAATTTATTTCAAGAGTAAGAACATTATTTAATCCACTTAATTTTTTTTTAATCTTTTGTAATATTTAAAATTTCTTTCAATTAATTTTATCGAGTATTGGAGGGGTAGAATTTCATTTCATTTATTATCTATTTCCACTCACATTAAGAAAATATTAAGATTTTAGCCTTGTTGTGTGCTTTTTCAGATCTCTGGTGTGAAATGTCAGCTTATGTTGCCTATAACTGCTTTCTTGTTTTGTGATGTTGATATTAAGTTCTGTGATTCGTCTCAGTTCTATTTCCCTGATATCTACTGTGTTTATTGATTTTATTAAAGAGGCTGGCCACTTGTATTTCTGCAGTTTTTGTGTACTTGGTAATCATGTACTGTTTACCAGGGGTAATTGTAATGTTCGGTTGTTTTTATTTTCTACTTGCAAGGTGGAATGGGTTCCTAGAAGTAGATGTCTTTACCTTTTCAACTCAAAAAATCTCTTTGCCGTGTCTAATTCTTGTAAATTAACGTTGAAACTTTGCTAGTGTAGCATGAATGTGTTGTGTAATTATGAAATTGAGAGCACTGACGGGGGTCAACCACTCTCGATCAAGATCTTTATTTTGCGCAATGGTTTCATTATTTTGCCATCTAGCATCCTTGATCGTTTTTCACTGCAGCGAGAGAAGTAGAAATTATATATATGGTGACCACTAAAATAATAACAATCGCTAGGACCAATTTCATTCAAGCACGGTTGGTCTTGCATATTCTGCCAGTGTTTAGTTTGCCGTTACGACACAAATAATGCTTTCATGTATATGTCTTCATTTTCGTGTCGGCAAAAAATTAGATTCTTTTAGCGACTACTAAATTATTTTGTTGCCAAACATAGGCACCCCTAGTGATAAATATTTTATTTAGTCGACATCAAATAGAAATATGCTCGATTACTTTATATATCAGTCACCAAAGGCATAAATCTTTTGTGACTATAAATATAACTTTCGTTGCTAAGTGATGAAGTGCCTAATACCCACAAAATATTGCTTTGTGACTACTTTTAAAGTAGTTGCCGAAAAAATATTTATTGTTAAGTGACTAATCCATGTATTAGTTACACAAGGTATGTTTGTCACAAATGATCTGTATCCTTTTGCAACAAGTTATTTTAGTCATAAGAGTATTCTAATATTAGTAATAAATCATTATGTTAATTGGCAATTTAATTTTTGACTGCGATAAGGTGATTATTGGTGTGATTAGTTTAAATACTTGCAAGAAAGTTTCAGCGACTGGCGATGAATTTTTTCTTCGCCAAAGGTCTCATTTCTCGTGGTGCATAACGGAATGTTCCTCGTTCATCTTTGCATTATAGCTAACAATTATACTCATAGGGCCCCCCTTTGGACACCAGTTCTGGTGTTGGGACACAGAAGAATGTGAAATAGAATGTTAGATTCACAAAAAGAACAACAATACAAGCTGTAAGAAAATACGGTTCGGTCTGAACCATACATTTTGCCTGGTTTGTGCGTAGGACGGCATGCCAGATCCTTGCAATTACCAAAATTTGGCTATCCCGTTTCCCCTCTCTCGAATGCCAAAGCCGGGGCGATGGCATGTTCATGTCTAGCAATATGGTCTTTGTGGCTACGGAGCAGTCAATCGTCATGCCTTTACGACCCTTTATGCCATTTGTCTATCTTGGCACAGAAATTTGTAGGTTGGCCAATGGAATCGAGCATACCCACCTTTGAAATGTCTCATTCCTTCCAACCTTCACATGGCTGTGTGCCCACAGGTCCCTACACCAAGAAACATGAGCAAGAGGCACTGTCTCTTTAGGGCAGATGGCAGATATATAGTGAGCTTGTTTCTATATGGCCCTCACAGCTCAAAATCCGTTCAAGAAATCAAGTCTTTCAAGACTCATCATATCTCCTCCATCCCTAACCGACGATAAAGATGATCACTCCGGGAAAACTCGTTAAGATTGCAAGGAAGTGGCAAAGACTCGCTGCCCTAAAGAGGAAGAAGGTTTCGTTGCCAAAAAGCAGCACAAACGCAACTTCGATCGGCAGCAGCCTGTCACCCGTAGCTGATAAGGGCCATTTTGTTGTGTACACCGCTGATCAAAGACGTTTCATGTTTCCGATATCGTATCTTAATAGTCTCATATTTAGAGAACTCTTGGCGATGTCTGAGGAAGAGTTTGGCCTGCCGGGCAGTGGGCCAATCACACTGCCATGCGACGCAGTTTCAATGGAATATGCCGCATCTTTGGTCAAACAGCGAGTTGATGAAGAAACGGAAAAGGCTCTGGTTATGTCCATTGATACTAATAGAAGTAGCCGCTCGCTGCCTTACTGCCATCAAGCACAACAGAGTAGCCGGCACTCACTCGTACCTCGTTTAGTAGTTTGTAACTAAATTGATCGCACAATTTTTGTAAGCAAACTCTGCAACGAGCTGCAGTCGATTATAAATTGGCAAAAATTTTTCCATGGGCTTACCTTACAAGTCTTCTTTTATGCCAAAATTTCGAGATTCTTTGGCAGTCTTCTCCATGTTACTTCGGCAGGCCCAAAGATTGTGGTCTATGGGATTTTCCTGCGGTGGGCACAGATACTGTATCATTGGGCAGGCTCAAAAGGGGGTTGTAGATATATATATATATATATATATAAATGTAGTAGCTCATTGCGCTCTGTGTCATGGGTATGCCCAAGTGCTTCTGAATTCTGAGCCCAGGGAATCAGCAGGGTCAAGCCATGGAATCCGTTATACGAAAGGGAAAAGGCCCATAAAATAAATTCCTGTGATATTAAGTCTAAATAGGGCAACGATGCAACAAGCATTTCCTCAGCAATGGCGAGTTGATATACCCAAAAGAAAAAAAAAAAAAAAAGCATTAATGACCAGGCTATATAGACCATGCCATCAGCTGGTCAAGTCAATAATAATTGGTCAAATGTTTGAAGGCAACTTGGAGATTCTCCTAATTATTTGCACAAATTCAAAAGTTTGGTGTAGCTAAATACGATATCAACTGACTACAAACAATTGGGGATTGCTTTATTATTCTATGGGATTTGGGGATAATTTGACATATGCGATCATTAATAACAATGTCTCTAAGTCCTCGAGGGACACCACAAAGATTGTTAAAACTTTTAAATTGGACGTTCAAGATTCCAACCACTAAGCGAACAAAATATAGTATAAAAGAGGTGAAAAAAAGGAAGAAAAAAAAAACTCCATTAATCTGCAGTTCAGTGAGTCTATGAATAGATTAAATGATAAAATCTAGTTTTTCAATGTTTCAATCCATTCACTGTCTGTATTTGAGGGTCGCATTCGCCAATTGGGCTAGAATTGACCCTTAACTGCTGCACTTCTTCATTATTTTATTGTCCGCATTCAACTGAAGTTCCTCACATGACGTCAATGATTTGAACCAAATTCATGAACTATATTCGAACCAGTCTGGATGATGATACACTTCGTAAAAGAGCATACGAGAGAGAGATAATCGATTGTTTGAGACTTTTAGCACATCAATAATTCAAGGGGCGGTTATAAGTTAATGGGAACAAAATACAGATGGCTTTCACCTACTTTGGTGACGCCACTCATTTGAATTCAACCAAATACATCTTTTTTTAATCAGTTTTTCTACTTCGGTTGGCCCAAAAAAAAAAAAAAAGTTTTGGTTTTCAACTTCGTGTAAAAAAAAGCCAAAAAGAAGAAGAAGAAGAAGAAAAAAAAAGCTGCAATATAAAAATTTGATGATAAAAAAAAAAAAAAAAACGAAACACACCGCTCACGATGCTTGACAGCATCGAATTATTTGCGTCGATGCTGCTTCCAGCTCCACTACATAATTTTATTATAAATGAATATATCAAAACTCATACCAGTTATTCATAATTATTAATTATTATGTATAAAAAATGAGTCCAAATACAATTTTCCTTTAACGTTAGCGGTAGCTTTGGCCAAAGCTTAATGGGGAAGTGAATTACTCACCAAAGCTCTGTCAATCGTCTTGCCATGACTGGAATATCTTAAAGCATTTTCCACATCGAGGCAGCAAAGAAATATTATCACTACGCAAAACATTTGCATTCTTCCTTTTCTTTTCTTTTCTTTTTTTTTTTTTTTTATCTTGTATTAGAACTTGGAATATTTTTGCAGCCTTTGACTTGTCATATGGTCAAATTGCGTACTATTATCGAAATGTTGTATACCATTTTTCACCTCAATTGGGACCACTTAATAATTAAATAAAGCTTAATTTTGTGACCGAAAGATTCAACCAAAACGTATTTAAAATGTGAACTTTATTCAATAAAAAAATTATTTTTTATTTTTAAAATTTTATTTTTTCATTAAAAATCAATAGATTTATAACTATAAGATCAGAATGTACAATAAATAAGAGACTTTTTAAAACAGATCACCAAAATATCAAAATATATTGATTGTATTTTTTAATTGTATACTTCATTCATTTAGTTGCATATATATTATTTTTAATGAAAAATTAAAACTTCAAAAATAAATAAATAAATATATATATATATATATATATTTATTTATTTTTATTCAATAGAAGCCATGTTTGCATGCACGTTTTGATACATACATACATTTATATATATATATATATATATATATAATCAACCCATGTTTCACAGTCCAATAAGTTGGTTCTTTGTGGGCGAGTTCCGAGGGATTGAGCAAAGAAAAATAAATTAGATGGATAATTTTGTTGAAGTAGGCTCCAGTCCGGTGACACCACAAAGGCCAACGCCACCAGTATCAGCTCCCCCTTCGCAGCTTCATTCCCCGTCATTGTCCCGATCACCTCTGCTTTATTCCCCCGATAACATACAGCCTGCGAGCACAAACAAAACCCCAAAAACCGCAACCCCAAGAAGTAGAACCCCTCGCTTCATTACCCCACTGGGTAGCCCACTTAGAAAGGCTCTTCATCTCACTAAGCTTGATCCTCATGATGCTTGGCTTCCAATCACCCAGTCCCGCAATGGAAACGCATATTACGCTGCGTTTCATTGCCTTTGCTCGGGGATTGGTATTCAAGCACTCGTCCTCCCTGTTGCCTTCACCATTCTTGGATGGTAAGTAAATTTTGCAAATTTCCTGGTGCTACTTTGCCTATGCTAAAGGTTGGTCTAATTCATAAGGTTAATTAACATGGCTTTGTGTTTGGTTACAGGGCATGGGGAGTAATAAGCTTGACTCTAGCATTTATATGGCAGCTTTACACTCTTTATATACTAGTGCAACTCCACGAGTCCCCGGAAAATGGCATCCGTTACAGCAGATATATGCAACTCGCAGGTGCATCATTAGGTAAGTATTTGACCTTAAATTGTGAAAATAATTGATAGACACTGGCGACTTCATATATTAGTAACTGGGTTGAAGGTAGTTTCATTGCTTCTAAACTCTAATCAAATTTGACCTTGATTGATTTGGGTCAAGAAAAGCCACCAAAGGTCCATTGATAAGCTTCTTCTAAGTTTATACCGTTCAAGCAAGATATCTCGAGCTTGTTAGTTAATGGGTGCCGGGTGTTTTTCAACAATAATAACTCAGGTGAGAAGTTATCGAAGGTGCTTGCCCTGTTCCCAATTTGGTATCTATCGGCTGGCACGTGCGTGGCCCTGATCATCGTCGGGGGATCAACGTCGAAGATGTTCTTCCAGACAGTATGCGGGGCGACATGTTCCGTCAAGACCCTAACAACAGTAGAATGGTACTTGGTGTTCACGTGCGGAGCAGTTGTCCTGTCTCAGCTGCCAAACTTGAACTCCATCGCTGGTGTGTCACTTGTTGGAGCCATAACGGCTGTTGGGTACTGCACAATTATATGGGGGGTGTCTGTGGCGGAGGGTAGGCTGCCTGGAGTGTCCTATAAGCCGGTGCGTCTGCCCAATGACATAGACAGGGCTTTTGGTGTTCTAAATGCTCTGGGGATCATTGCTTTTGCTTTCAGAGGTCACAATCTCATCCTTGAGATACAGGTACCATTCCACCGCATATTTGGATGAGTTTGCCAGATCAAGTTAAATTTCATGGGACTTTTTTTTTTTCTCCTCAACAAAAAAAAAAGTTGAACTTACAGGTGTAGATGTATGTAAAATAAAGGGAATTTGCAAAACTAGCTAAAATATATAGTTAAGGAAATGGCGTTGATGCTTGCAATTATGTTGTCGTTTAATGATTTTTTCGTGGTGGTTTCGTCAAATTGAAAAAACAAAAAAGTAATAATCGTAGTTGTTAGTTGTTACCTTCGCTTCACTTGTCGACCATCACATGTAGACCCCGTTGGGGAAGGGAGGGAGGGCGTGCTAACTTTTTTTTTCTTGCAAATGAAAAAAGATAATATATTTTTAATAATACGGTACAATTGATATATATATAAAATACAATAAATCTTTTTAATTTTTTTTTAATGAAAAAAGAAGTATATTAAGTGCACTTTTATTGCAGGCCACCGTGCCTTCCAGTGAGAAGCATCCGTCGCACGTGCCGATGTGGTGGGGCGTCAAGTTTGCCTACCTACTAATTGCAGTGTGTCTGTTTCCCCTCGCTATTGGAGGGTATTGGGCGTATGGTCAAAGGGTAACCGTATAAATTATAACATGTTCTCATTTCCCATCACATCTTTAAATTTCCTCAAAGAGTTTGTTCTTGAAAATTTGCCAAAAAAGTTATAGAAAACCCGCCGTTGCTGATTTTGCAGATACCGCAAAATGGCGGCATGCTGACTGCCTTGTACGCATTCCACGCGAGAGACGTGTCTCGATTTGTGCTGGGAATGACAAGCTTATTTGTCATAATCAACGCCGTCAGCTCATTCCAAATCTACGGCATGCCAATGTTTGATGACATCGAGTCACTTTTCGTCCGGAGGTTGAAGAAGCCATGCCCGTGGTGGCTCAGGGCACTCGTCCGGGTGATGTTTGGGTTCGGTTGCTTCTTTGTGGCGGTGGCAATCCCATTTTTGTCGAGCTTGGCGGGTCTAATTGGAGGATTAGCGTTGCCGGTCACGTTAGCTTATCCATGTTTCATGTGGCTAAAGATTAAGAAACCCAAGGCAGGCAGCCCAATGTGGCTCCTCAACTGGGGACTAGGACTTTTTGGCATGGTCTTGACTGGGGCCTTGGTCGCCGCTGGCGTGTACGTTATTATTGACACCGGCGTCAAGTTTAGCTTCTTCAAGCCTCAGTAAGTTTAGTTGAGGCAATCAAAATTTAGTTCATCTGGTTTCGGCCCAAAATACCCAACCCAATTGGCTTAGTTCTTGACTTTAATAATCATTTATGTTACCTGTGAGCTTAAACAATTTCATGTTTATTCTTTTATTTTTATTTTATTTTTTTGTGGGTTGGGGGGGGGGTGCGTGGATGTCTAGCATGTTTATTCCATTTGAAGTGAAAAGGAATGAAGAGAGGAGGACCAAGTCCCGTAACATTTTCCGCAAGTTTCCTGGTGGGCTACAGAACATTAGGGAAGCACTAGGTGGGGCCCCAATTACGCAGCCCAATTCAAATTAAAACGAAAAAAAAAAAAAAAAAAAAAAGGATTGGCATTTGCAGTAGGAGGAGTTCGGGTTGTTCAGTCCAACCTAAAATTCAGGCCGATGGTGCCCTCTTCAAACATAAAATACCCATAAAACTGTAGGCCGAGGTGGAATTCCTTCTATTTTATAGTTTGTGTGACTTCGTAAAACGACAATTCCGTTTACTAGAGTAAATAATTATGCAGAAAAATTCGTTCCTCCAACTTTTGGTTTTTACTTCCGCCGCCCTCAGCTCCTACACAAGCATGCTTTGCTAATTACCATGTCAGGTTTCTTCTTCTTCATTCACAATCCTCTTCGTTACTGGAACTTCTCTTTTTTTTTTTCCCTTTTTATTTATTTATTTATTTATTTATTTATTTTTGACTTTGCGTGCATGCTTTCTATTTTGTGTAGCCCGTGTATATAGATCATGACTGCCACGGATAACGGTGAAAAATAATGACACGCAAGTGGGTCTTTGCTCAGTTTTCACCTTAACGACTTAAGCTTCATGCTGATAATAAGTCAACTTTGGAAAGAAACAGTGATAAAATGATTTACATACCTCATCAGCATTTTCTTTCTTTCTTTCTTTCTTTTTTCATTAAATGAATTTGACTAAAAAATTAAATTCCAAACTTCCAATTTCGAAAATTAATTCCATTACCTCATCGGTAAAGAATACCTAACGTAATTAGCAAGAATGACATCCTAGTGGCCACGCACTCTTCAATTTATAGGGAACAACGGGGCGTGCACTCGGTACCAGTCGCATTATAAGAGGGGACATTAACTATACATAGCACAACACTCGGCAGAGTAATTCGAGGCCAGTAGCACTGCTTCAGCCATGAAGATTTCAAAAGTTCGATAATTCAATTGGTTGTTAAGACCACTAACCTGGTACCCCTGCCCACCACCACTTTCAATCCTTACCTCTCTTGATCTACTGGCTGCACTGTATGTGAAGTAAATGGATGTCAAGGTCGTTATCGACAACATTGCTTACAGATGATACTCCAAATACAGTACATGCACAAAGAGCTTTAATTTGTGTAATTGTAAACCCCATCTGTCTCCCATGTCCTTGAAGCTGCTAGTCTTTTCAATGTTGATAATGACAAATCCGTCTCTGTAATTGCTGATTTCTACCTTGCAGCAGAACATTAACCATCTTCCGGGCCTTTTCTTATTATGCATTCAGGACGAAAAGAGGAAAATATGGGATGATGCGTGTGTCTAAACATTTGATTGTCAAAAGTAAAGCACACGCACTAACAATTGCATTGACTGTTTTTAAGAGACCCAAACTTTCTTACCGCCCCTATCTTTTCTTTATTGTTCCCTCCCCTTCTAGAATTAAGCAAGCCAAGTCACTAAATCCCGAAAATGTAATGTGCCCGTATCCGGATGTACGCTAACTTGTGATCTTCATAACTTGGGAATTAACATATTTCTTAATAACAGTATCATCGTTAAATATTTTTTACTAATCTAATTATAATTAAATTTCTAATAAAAATATTTTAATATAATCAATTAAAAATTCCAACATTAAAGTCAAAGAACGGGGGCTTGAATTTTGGAATTCAAGGGGGGTGCAAAATTGGCACATGTGTGGGGAAATTAGGAACTTCTCTGCGCACAAAAATCAAAAGTGAAGCCATCATACCTGTTAATCATGGGCGGCTAAGAAATTTGAGTCTGAGCGTCCAAACTCACCTACCTGAAGCAAAGGCCATGCGTAATCCGGATAAAGTATGAGAATCGGTCGACTACGTCTCCACCTTAAATCAAGAAGAAAAAGATGCCGTATGCAATTTTTCTAGTTTCTGATATTGAGTGTTGCAGGCTACGTAAGATTACCAGTGTTATTGTTGAGTGAAAACTAATTAATAGCTAACTGCCTTCTAATTGCTCAATTAAAATGTAGAATCTTGTTTATTTAATTTTAATTAACAAAAATGATCATGCGTGCGCATTTGCATATGCAACGAGCATATAAACAGACATTCAATTTTAATTAGTTATATTGTCAATGGTACATGTGCGATTGTAAAATTTATCAGGTCACTCTTTAAAAAGTATTAACTTTGATTAGCACATACGAAAAAAAAAAACAAAACAAAAAGTCGAACCACTTGTTTATATTTTGATATTAATCGATTATTGAAATGCTACTTTAATGAAAATTAAAATACGATTGTACAATAACAATAATACAAGGAAAATTGTCAGATGACGTTGAAATCTATTAAATCTAATATTGCTCAATTTTGCTCTTTCCGAATCGATCAAGTATACATGATCTAAACAGGAAATGCGCAAGCTGTTTACCAAGGATAAATGCGTCATCTGGGTGATGTCACTGATGCTGTCATAGTCAATAGCTAAGTGGCATCATTTGCACCATATCCAACGGATTTCCTTTATTTATTTATTGAGTATTGCCTGAGGAGACTAACCTACACAATGCGCCCATTTAAATTCGGTCGCTCCATAGCCAAGCCTCCAGAAATCAGAAAACAGAGCCAAAAGCAAAAATTGAAGAGCCATTAATGGGAGGAATTGCTGACGCATATTCCATTGAAGAGACACCCCTCCACGGTCCTGCCAACACCATCATCAGTCCCAAGCCTGTGCAACTGCAAGCTATCGCCGTTGAAGCCTCCAGCTCAATGAGAGAGACTAATGTTGTTGTCACAGACACACGCGACAATAATGGGTTCGAGGGCACCCCGCAAGAGGATTGGCTCCCTATCACAGAATCGAGAAATGGCAATACTTACACCGCGGTGTTCCATTTACTATCTTCAGGAATTGGAATTCAAGCTCTTTTGCTACCTGTAGCACTCGCAACACTTGGATGGTAAGTACACGTTGCTCATCATTTTTCCCATCGACACTCTCCCACAACACACTGTCATGTTACATTTTCTTAATCTAATTAAACAACTTGCCCCTTTTCCATTGCCCCCTCTGAAAAAGGGGTATTCTCATTGCTCCTCTATTATATAATGATTCTGTAACAATTCTTAGATTTGCCATTTCTTAAATAAAACACTTCAGTCAACTAAAATTTTGCACAATAAATACACAATTGTTGCAGGGCATGGGGAACCATATGTTTCTCTCTAGCATTTATATGGCAACTCTATACCATATGGCTTCTTGTTCGGCTTCACGAATCAGTTCCTGGAACCCGCTACAGCAGATACCTCCAACTTGCAATAGCTGCCTTCGGTTAGTAATAATATCGGAGGAGCCGAAATTTCTAGCAACTAACTTTTTTTATTTTATCTGACTCATCGGAAACTAATCTCCATTACCTGCTTCTCTCATCAATGCATTACAACTGGACTTAAATTGCATCTATTTATCCAGGCCCGAAGCTGGGGAAGCTGCTGGCAATATTTCCAGTAATGTACCTATCAGGGGGCACATGCGTGATTCTGATTATCACTGGGGGTGGAACGCTAGAGCTTTTCTTCAAAATGATGTGTGAGGGAAGGGTAACATGTGATGCCAAGCCGTTGACTGGGGCGGAGTGGTTCTTGGTGTTCACCGTTGTGGCTATAGCAGTGGCTCAACGGCCCAACTTGAATTCCATCTCTGGGACCTCATTTATTGGCGCAATCACTGCTGTTTTTTACTGCACTTTCATTTGGGTCTTATCTATCTCCAAGAGAAGGCCCAGTGATGTATCACATGACCACTTCTTACACGGGAAATCCGACATGGATCGAATGAGTAGCATCTTGAATGCACTCGGGATCATCGCGCTTGCATTTAAGGGTCACAATCTGGTGCTTGAGATACAGGTAGCATTGCTAACTCTATTGGACTATTCTGGGCACAGATCAGACTGTGGGCTTCCAGTGTGTTTAGCTTTTGGGTTGGGTACTGCAGCATAAGCTTTACGCGAGAGAAGCCTTCGGCTGCTTATTTATTGGCTTCCTTGACCCAGAAATGACCGAGTGCTACGCTGTTGATGCAGGGGACCTTGCCTACAAGCTCAAAAATTCCATCCAAAAAGGCGATGTGGAAAGCAGTCACCGTCGCATACACTATAATAGGCACGTGCACATTTCCATTGGCAATAGCAGGATTTTGGGCTTACGGAAACAGGGTAAATCTCACCCTTCCGAGCTGTCCTTCTTTAGGCTGAAAAAAGGAAAAGACGTCCTGCAGTCAATGTAATTGCTGCGTAGTAATAATATCTTTTGCAGGTACCTTTCAATGGAGGGCTCTTGAGTGCATTTTCGCAGTTCCATGGACCCAGCACTTCAAAATTTTTGAAGGGCTTACTATACTTGCTGGTAGTGAGTAACTGCCTCGCTTCATTTCAAATATATGCCATGGTAGTTTTCGACAGCTTGGAATTCAGGTATGTTTCCATGAAGAAGAAGCAATGCCCGCGGTGGATTCGCTCCGGCTTCAGGCTGTTTTTTGGAGGGTTAGCATTCCTGATAGCAGTGGCCTTTCCATTTTTGCCTAGCCTGGCCCCTTTAATTGGGGGAATAGCGTTGCCTCTGACGTTGGCTTATCCATGTTTCATGTGGATTTCCATCAAGAAACCCCGTGCGAGGGGTTGTAGCGTCAGTTGGTGTCTCAATTTAGGACTGGGTTGCTTAGGCCTGCTTTTGAGTGTTCTACTAGTGGTTGCAGCAGCGTGGAATTTGGCCACACAAGGCCTCAATGCCAACTTCTTTAAACCCCATTAGCAAATATGAGACGAGGGAAAAAGATGCAAACATTTTAAAGATCCAAGTCATCCAATGAAAATGCAAGCCTTGAATTGCATTTGTTAAAAAAAAAAAAAAGAAAAAAGAAAAAGACTTTGCTGACCTTCTTTTCAAAATTTTAAAATATAGATAGGAACCCGAGTCTCAAATTCGGGAATATCACAGTGCCACAGAGAGTGTTAGTCCTGATTCTAATGGCCAAGGATTTTAATTGCTATGATTTTCATAAGCAAGTGTACAACCACTCCTTTTCCCCACTCTCCCGCCGAATTTCACCCGCGCGGTACCGGTCTCCAATTGAATCTATGAAAGTATACTGTTTGCTATGTTACTGACAGCATTTCTTCATTATAATTTATCATTATATCTAGCAAAGATGAACAATCTTTGTCATACAAAATTAAGAAATTTGATAAAATATGTTTTTTTTTTCTTGTAATAAAAAAGGTTTATAGGAACTAAAAATTAAATTTTAGATATAAAATTAAAAATTCAAATAATTTTACCGTTAGAAGTTATGTCTACCAAAGATGGTCTTTGGAGCGAGGTAAAGTGACGAATAATCCAAGTCACGCTGCTCTCAATGCATAACATTAGGCATTCAATCCATGGGCCTTGGAAGCTGGGCTTGCCAAGCTTGCTTCGGCTAAAGTAACAGGGCACCCCACATTCTTTCAAAATTTGGATCAACCCGCCAATCGCGATGAGATTTAGTAAGAAACCTAATGAGTTGGATCAATCCAACTCACGGCTTCTTGACGCAAGGGCATAGCCACAAGAAAACAAAATCGACCCTCCCTCTAGACACCCCCCCCCCAAAAAAAAAGAAAAGAAAAAATCAAAAACAAAAATAAAAAATGGAAATGGGAAAACAAAGACTCCTCGTTTTAAGGTTACAGACAATCACAACGAGTTACACCAACGGGATCCAACTACATTCGTCGTTGGGTTTCTTGAATTGCAACCCCATTGTTATTTTGTGGTACTCGGGACATTTTCAACGGCCCCATTAATTGATTGGGTTTCCCTCAAACTCCTTGATCAAATCAGGATTAACGTTTTCTTCGGGCTCCCACGTGGCCTCATCAATATCCGCCCATTTGACAAGGTACTCCAGCCTTCCATCGTCACCGATTCTCTTGGCCTCCACTCCTTCTGCCACAGCATACTCTAGCCCCGCCTCAAAATCTCCAACTAAATCCCCAGCAATCAACGCCGCTTTGACCCACTCGTTATCGCTACCGTCCTTCCACTTGACCAAATACTCCGTATTATCACCCTTCCCTCTCTTCTCCAGTATCTCCTGAACCTCCGCGTACTCGAATATTTCTTCCTCCAAGGCTCTGATTACACTTTCTAGCCCCAATCTCCTAGCAAATTGCATTGGGTTCCCCTTTGGGGTTACTTTCAAAATCTCTTTAGCCAGCGCCAACGGAGTCAAGCCCCTGTCATCCTCCACCTCAGGATCCGCACCGAGCTCGACTAACAACTTCACCACATCCGGCTTCACATACCCGGCAGCCATGTGTAGAGCGGTTAAGCCGCCACCATTGTCACGGTGGTTCAAGTCCGCTCCAGCTTCGGCTAGGACCTTTACACACGGCTCGGATCCGAGACCGCACACAAATAGCAAAGCCGTGCGTCCATCACTGTCCACAGCGTCCACATCACGACCATCATCGGCGGCCAGAAGTCGGTTAAGAGCCGGCTCGTCCGCCTTCTTGGCAGCCGTCCACCACGGGGTTTCATATTCCGCCACCACATCTTTAGCAATGTAATCAGATGGGACCCACGAAGGGGCATGGCCGTCTTTCCACTCAATCAAGTACTCCATGCCGGTCCCACCTGGGAGTGCTCTGCTGCCGATGATCTTGCCGACTTCGCCATATGACTCCTCCTCCTCCTCCTCCTCCTCTTCAACAACGTTGGTGGCGGTCCTGATGTTTTCTTGCAATGTTTTTGGGGTTTCTTGGTTTTGAATGGCAAAGAGCACAAAGTTGGGTCTTTTGCGAATTCGTTTGAGGAGTAGTGGAGATTGGTTATGGGGAAAGAAATAAGAAGAAGAAGGGATAGAGTTGGTCAGCTTGAGACGGGACAGAGATTGGTTAACAAAGAGGGTGTCCATGGTGATGGGAACACGGGTGGATTGTCTTTGTATACTTTAATGGTCTGTTAACGGAGGGCTAGAGTTAAAAAAGGACTGAACTTTCATTGGTGGTCGGGGGAGGCGAGAGAGCGAGAGAGAGAGAGAGAGAGAGAGAAGATAAGAAATCTAATTCGATGGCTATTAGGATGCTGGTTTGCGTTTGGAAATTCTGCTGTTGATTTTTTATCGTCCACGAAAAATGATGAACAAAAATATTCAATTTTCTCTTTTTCTACGGCCAATAGGGCCCATACCCAAGGTAGGGAAAGGACCAGTACGACTGGTGCGGGTCTTTTTAAGTTTTTACAGTATGAAGAAGACCCTTGCCTTTCCGTCCCCTCTCCTCTCTTCTCCTATGATTCTATCCTCGCTTGGTCCACTCAAGGCCCATTGTTGAAGAAGGCGGCCTGCCATAGCTTGTTATTTTATTGACTTAAATTGTCTTTAAGCTTATGTGTGTGTGTGTGTGTGTGTGTGTGCGCGTGTGTGTGTATATATATATATATATAAACACACATTTTGGGGGGGGGGGGAAACAAGTTTACGAGGCAAATTGGTTCGGCGCAAACTTTGCAATATATAATTGACCCAATTTTTATATGCTGGAAGTCGCATACAAAGATATAAAAATAATAAATTATTTCAGAATTAGAAACAGTTTTTTTTTTTTTTGAAAAATAATTGATCACATGTGATTGTGAGTATACTTTTTTTCTTCTACTTGACCACATAAAAAAAAGTCGAAGTTGCTATGCTCTCTTAATGATACGATGTATTGAAATAATTGTAGAGTTGGTTTTTAATTTATTTTATCAATTAAAAATAATTATAAAATTATCGATTTATTGGTAATCAGGTTGTGATTTTTATTCATAAATGTAGAGGTGTGTTAATTGCAATTATTTTTTTTAGGGGGTTAGCTTTAAATTTATAAATCTAATTTTATTCATAAATTCAAAAGGTAACACTAGACTTACAAATTTGGAAAACCTATCAATCTCCTGTGCTTCTTTAACTTATTTGTTGTGTCTTCTTGCTTCCCCCTCGACTAAGTAAGATGATGAAGACGAATAAAGAGCATTGGCATACACACAAGTTGACATAACTGTGGATTTATAATTGGGATCACTTGTTTTCAACTTCCAATTATTTAAACGATCCAGAAGCAATCACATTCTTGCATTGCTTTCCTGTACTAGGTTTATCTTCTACATGCACTCCATGCTTACACAAGCAAGTCCAATATACGAGATTCTTGCTCGATAATTGAACCATGTGAAGGCAAGTGCCGTACGAAACTTCCATCTTATTACAGCTTCCAGTTGATGTTATTAAGAAGCATCCTTAAACAGGCAGGCGAATGGAACAAGAATGTCCCTGGAGGCCTTCAACGATTCCCTTAAAATAAGGGATTCCCTCGCCCTTCTGTGCATTTATTCAACAAAATATTAGTCATCATTCACCGCTGATTACCTGTGGGCCCATCTGCAGAATCAATTTCCACCGTTGGATCCAATAAGCGGCGACTTCGGGAGATAGGGACGTGGACACTGCGTGGGTCGCGTCTGTAATCGCGGGGCCTCACACGTCATATAAATCCTGAACTCACCCCTGCGACTGGCCACGGTGCTCGATCACCTACTTGTGACGATCCCCGTACACAGGGATATTCTCGCCAATAGCGTAAAACTGTAAAATCTACCCCTCGCGCATGGTAGTTTCTTATTGTTGATGTGGGCCCATCTGTCGCTTTCATTGTCCACCTGTTCCACTCCCTAATCAACGCAGAGACAACCATAATCTGGATTTTCTTTGGTTTTAGTTTAATAATGCCCTTTGTTGTCAGTTTTCATATGAAGGCCATCTAGGCATCTAGCTTCCCTCCTTCCCCCCCCCCAACTTTTTTTTTGTGGTTTTTGCATTTGCCTCAGTTACCATTCTCCGATTGAAGTTTCTCTTTCTGTAACCTTCTCTGAATTTAGAGGAAAGACATTGCTCTTTTCCTCTACGTTCATTCGTCCATTAATTTCCCTGAAGTCCATGGGTGCCAATAACTATCTATGTTGGAACATATTTTTATACGTTACTTTTTGCACTTTGGTCATTGTTGGTGCTGGTGATCCTTGCAGGTTCTTAGACTGGAACATCACCTATGGCATCATCTCTCCGCTCGGAAAAGAACAACAGGTTTGTGGACCCTCTTTTTGGCTGATATAGAAATTAATAATTCCTTCTTTTCTTCTTCTTTAGTTTGTTTGCTATGAGTGACCTCTTATTCTTGGGTTGCAGGGAATTCTTATTAATGGACAGTTTCCGGGACCAAATGTACGCTCCGTAACCAATGTCAATCTTGTCATTAACGTTCACAATCACTTGAATGAGCCTTTTCTACTCACAAGGTGAGACTTCTCTTCCGGCATTTTCTTCTTCTTTACTTCTCCGGCAAGTGTCAATCTTTAGAGTGAATTTAAGAGAAATTTCCGTTTCAGTTCTTAGAATTTACCAATCTAACGTGGCTTTTCCATTCAAGTAATTGCATCTATCACTGGGGCAGACAGCGGAAGCCTTGTGCACTTATATCTATTATCAAAAATAATTAAAGGACAATTGCAAAGGGCAATTTCGACGAAACTTTTCCTTCTTTTTTTTTTTTTAAAGCTTGTTGTTGAAGGACAAAGCGTGATTGATTGACTTTGATTTTACTATTACTAAGTGAGCGGGGACTGAATTGTCTGAGTATATCGGGAATGGGATCCAACAGAGGAAAATTTGTTTCAAGATGCAACCCAAGGAACCACATGTCCAATCCCACCGGGCAAGAATTTCACTTAAAAATTACAAGTGAAGGACCAAATTGGTAGCTTTTTCTACTTTTCATCTCTAGGCCCGCACAAGACAGCCGGTGGTTTTGGAGGCATCAGGATCCTCAGCAGGCCACTGATTCCTGTACCATTCCTTGAGCCCACCGATGATTTCACTGTTCTTATCGGAGATTGGTACAAAATCAATTACAAGGTAATTTACGTAATCTATATACAACTTAATTGCCAGACTAACGAAGAGCATAGTGCATGTAACAGGACACTGCGTGGGATACCTTAGCGGTTAAAATTACTATCCTTGAAGTCTTGGTTCTAATTCTAAATAAGAAGTATGAAATTTAATGGAATAAAGAGCTACATGTATTGTATAGCTTATGGTTCAATAGACTTTATAATTAAAAAAAAAAAACACTGCTTATGCTGAAACTGCAGACCATATTAGATGGTGGTCAGAATCTTCCCTTGCCACATGGCATTCTTATCAATGGTCGCAGCAGTGATGCAACTTTCACGGTGAAGCAAGGTAAAATTTTGTGTTTTTGATGCATATATAATTTACATAAACTGTGACGCTAGTTATAATCAGAACATGGGACCGAAGTGGAAACTATGAACGAGTTCACGATATGGTGAAATCATGGACACTGCAATTCTGATATTGCAGGGAAAACTTACAGGCTTAGGATATCAAATGTGGGAATAAAGAATTCTCTCAACTTCCGGATTCAAGGCCATACGATGAAGCTGAGTGAAGTTGAGGGGACTAACACTGTCCAGGATGCCTACACTTCCCTGGATATCCATCTGGGCCAATCCTATTCAGTGTTAGTCACAGCTGATCAGCCGGCTATGGACTACAACATTGTAGTCTCAACTCGTTTCAGCGAGAGGGTCCTTCTCTCCACTGCCACTCTTCACTACAGCAACTCTCTCCAAAGAGCTTCTGATCGGATCCCACGTGCACTGGCCGCTTCAACCGAAAGGTCCATGAACCAGGCTTTTTCCACTAGGTAGTTTCTTAACTTGGTCGCTTGTTTAACTTGTTCTATTAATTGATTCTTCGTAAAGAGATTAAGTTGCCAAACTTTTGTTTTAATGACAGGACAAATCTTACAGCAAGCGGACCAAGACGGACCCCGCAGGAATCATATCACTACGGACAAACAAATGTTTCCAGAACTATCACGCTAGAAAGCTCAGCGGGCTCAAATCAACGGCAAGCAGGGATATGGAGTCAACGGCGTGTCCTTTGTCCCCGCTGATACACCCCTTAAGCTTGCAGACTACTTCAATATTGATGGTGTTTTCCGTGTTGGAAGCATGCCAGACTATCGAACTGGCAAGGATGGACACCTTGACTCATCCGTTATGTGTGCCGATTATAGGGCCTTCATTGAGGCTGTGATTCAGAATCATGAGAGGATCCTCCAGAGTCGGCACCTCAACGGATACTCCTTCTTTGTTGTTGGGTAAGAGTTAGTCCACACGGAGCAAAGTCAATTTTGCTGGGTGTGAACAGACATAAGTAAATTAAACTGGAGTAAATTCGATCCGAGGTCTCGTGAAAATAGATTCCATTTGCATCATCTGCATCATATATATACACAGAAATTTAAATTAATCAAAAACAAACATTTGGAATAAAAATTCGAATTGTGCTTTTAATTTACATCTGCAGAATAGACAAAGGGAGGTGGACACCAGCTAGTCGTAACCAATACAATCTTACAGACGCAGTTCCACGTTGTACCACACAGGTAAGGAAGTTCCTCCTGGATACATCACACGAAGTAAGAAGAAAGAAATATATGCAATTGATGGCTGATGATCATCAAATTTGATGAACCACTGCTGTTGGTTGCAGGTGTATCCAAAGTCGTGGACTGCTATATTCATAGCGCTTGACAACGTGGGAATGTGGAACTTGAGGACAGAATATTGGGCGAGGCAGTACCTGGGAGAGCAGTTTTATCTGCGTGTATACACGCCGGCGAAGACAACTGGAGATGAATATCACATTCCAAACAACAAGGCCCTTCTCGGTGGCAGGGCAAAAGACAAAATATTGGCTTAGCAAAATTGCCCATCGGTGAGGCCATTGCCCCCCCCCCCCCAAGCCGGGGGTTTCCATTCTTTCTTTGCTTCAAAGTTAAAAAAAAAAAAAAAAATTGAAACAAGACTAGAAGGGGGAACGTAGATGATTGGGAGTCCCTATTACACGTAGGACGGGAACAGGCATCGGATAGCTAAGATTCCTCCGACCTCCCCAGTGGCTGGCTGTAACATACGTGCGTGTTTGCTTTGCAACAACAAAGTAGGCACGTGCCATTTGTATCCTGCTTGCTTCAAATGCACACATGTCAATCTGTATCAACATCCTCTTTTTTCTTTTTTTTTTATTTTTTAATAATAATAAAAAAAAGCTGTAAATTTATGAAGAGCCGTAATTTCTTGCAAAATAATTAGGGTTTTAACTGAATTTTATTGTAAAGGTGAGGGAGGCAATATGGTATTTTAGCCCCCCCGCCCCCTTTTTTTGGGGGGGGGGGCTAAATCGTAATAATGAGCGGTCATCGTGTCACGTGTGGCATCGCACATCGGTTAGATTTTGTGTCGGCAACGTGCGCACAGACAAAGGGTCGCTCAAAGGCACGTGTACGTGGCCATTGATCTTTAGCATCGTCAGTGCATGTCCCCTCGCACGGAAACGGTCATGTACTCGTGTGGTATATGAATGAAATCAAACATCTAAATACTATATATATTTTTTTAAATGCATATAGTCAAAACTGATTTGGCCGCTAATAAATAATAATTTTTTTAGGAAAGATAAAAATTCTTAGAATTATAAAAATTCAAATTACTTTTTATAATTTCTTTATCTAGTGCAAAAATTTTTGAAATACAAAACTTTAATTCTATCATTTGCATTTTTTTCCCCTTTTAAATACATTTATATGACAAAATTGTTAATTTCCACATGAGAAGATGAGAATTGGATAAAATTCAATCGATTTCATTCCACGACATATTATGTTCAAGAAAGTTAGTATTTCTTCTTCCGCTCTAACAAGGGCAAGGGAATTCTAGCGTTTGTCCCCCCCCCCCCACCCCGAGAGCGCTTTGTCATGTTTAACTTCTTCAGGAACTTCCAGTAAGGCCCGTATGGTGCAAAACTGAAGTCGGCTGCCCCGTTAAGTTAAGCATCGAGAGAGGCTGCTGTTGATGGGCGACTGCGGAAGGACATCGATCTCTTCTAAGGGTTTCTGAAAAATTGTATTGCCTACACAGGAGAGGAGACGACAGCGCTTGAAACACATCCAAGCCTGAGGTGAAACAATGGGCCATGGCCTTTGGACAGCTTGTGGAGGCCCCCTGATGAGGCACGCGGTCCACTAGGTGAAGGTGCTCCCGCGCTATAATTGGAAGCGCCGAGGGACTCCGTGGCAGTCGTGGTGTTCCGCAAGTCCTCATTTTTCGGAAGACGTCACGATTCAGAATCGTCGAATGTCAGCAAAACAAAGAGGCGAACTGTGTAGTCCTGGATTTAGACCATATCTCAAAGAAAATTGGCAGAGGAATTGCAAAGTCACGCTCACTGCTGCTTTCAATTTTCTGTATGCAAGTGATCATATGAGAATGCTGTTGTGCCCTTCCAAGGGTTTTCAAATGAGTTTAATTTCATCGACACATAAAAAATTGAAATGAATGAAAAATTAGACACGGTACCTCAAAAATTTTAATTGTAATTAGGTTTATTATATAGAATATATACTCACTGAACTAAACCGTTTTAATAAATTTATATTCATCTTAAAAAATTGTATCACTATATATTTTTTATCAAAAAATAAAATAAAATCCACAAAATTTGTCCAACGTGACAAATGAAAAGAGAAGGTAAAAAGGGTAGCAATAAGCCAATTACAACTCTGTTTTGTTTTTTTTCCCATTCTAAAAAACATAAATTCGAGTTATTCATTAAAGGCCCCATCAATCTGATTGGCCATGCAGTTAACAAGTAACGAATAAAATTATGTTATATATGCTGGAAAATTCGATGCGCTAAAAAGGTTTTTTGAAACATAAAACAGATTGATAATAGTTTCAATGAGATCATGACCACTTGGTGGATCAAGTCCATCCAATAGATTTTTTTTTTTTGGCTCCTGATTAATTATGCAATTATTGAAGGTAACGAGATTCGCCGATTAGATTGGGATGAAATGGTTAATAATTATTAATTAATATAAGAGGGTGGCATTTTGTGTGTAATGTCAATTTATCCATGTTGGCATTTTGTGCTCCTCTAATTAATTTAGAATATATGGGTAGAGCCAACGCCTCGAATTCCTGTGTGTCCACTGGAACCCGAGGAGAAACAAAAAGAGAGGCAAAACATATCCATTCATCGTTCGTGAGAAGAGTTTGTCATTCAGAATTCCTTGAAGTTCACTTGATAAGTGGAACTTGATTCTGCACATTATCAGAAACCAAGTTTGACCTCCTGGAATTGAATGAAACTGATCATCAATTATCGTCCATTGCATTGTACAAGATACGATACAGTTTGTGGTTTTAACTTTTGAAATACAATTTCAGAAACCAAAGTGTGAACCTGGACGATATCAATACCATTGCACAGAAGAAATTTATATGGCTGGTTGCTTACTTTAACCGGGAAAGCATATTTGACCTGTATTTTATGTCTCTATGAACTAGTGTGCAGTCCTAGAGGCTAATTATTTGAAGCAGTCCCCATCTAACAAATCAGTCGCCACCAGCAGGGGAGTAGTTGAGTTCACGGGACTAGGATACAGAATATTCAGCAATCCTGCGCTTCAGGTAACATTGTTTCCTTACCGAAGTCATCTGCAGATTTAGCGCCACGTGAAGTCACGACAAAGTCTTCCTGTCTCCACAGGCTTGTTTCTTCGTTGAAACTGATCCCATCGAGGAATTCGTCTTTCTCCCTCCGCATCCGCAGCCAATACTCTGGTTCCTGAAATAATCTCAAAATCTGCTCACATGGGACAGCAAGAGAACCTTGTTAGGAAGAGCAATTTGTACTTTTAGGTTTGCAGATCATCAGTCCTTTTTCATCCAGAAACTTTGATTCATCTACTTGATTAGAAGCCTACATAATTTGCAATGCACATGCACTATTTGGTGGTTCAGCCTCTACAAAGCAAGTTATTTTATAACTCACTGTCACAGACTTGAGATGCACTGCTATATGATCCTTAAGGTCAATAAAAAGCCAAGATATACACTTGGGGGAACAGGACAGTTCACCATTTTCATTGATGGCCTCCTAGAAGATGAATGTGTGAGGCACAGGCGTGCTGCTAGAATCATTGTTTCCATCTCTTCCTTCTTGTAGTCTTGGTTCAGAAGAGGATCAATCAGGAGATCAAATAGGCCAGAGCACAGCAAAGGTCTTGCCTGCAAGTTAAATGAACCAAAGTGCAGAGGAAACTTGGGTGAAAAAATCCTCCTTTTCTCGAATTAATTCAAAGCCAGATAATTTCTCCACATACCCGTAACACCAAGCTTTCATGATTTTCCTGATTCACTTGAATGGCCTCTCTTCCTGTGACGAGCTCAAGGAGTACAACCCCATAAGAGTAAACGTCCACCTTCTCATCAACCTTTCCATACATCATGTACTCTGGGGCCAAGTAACCAAATGTCCCGACAACGTGGAATGGTTTAGGGATTGCTGAATTTTTCTCCGGCTGACGGCATACAACTGCTGCTCCAAAATCTGAGAGCTAACAAAATGGAAACAAGATATCTCTTGGGCTTAATAACAATATAGCGACAGACAAAAATAATGGTTGTCACTGGAAAATAGAATGCAAATTTAGAATAAAATTACTTGAGGCTGGCAATTGTCAGAGAGGAGAACATTAGATGACTTGACATCTCTATGAATTACAGGTGGGTTAAAAGAATGATGAAGGTAATCTAGTGCCTTAGCCAGGCCAATTGCGACTCCCATCCGCTCACTCCACTTGAGTGTTCCCAATTTCTGCTTCAAGCTTCCTTGCATCAGATTATAAACGATTGCATGCATCTCCCTGCTAACGCAGCATCCAATTATCTGAATTATGTTTTCATGCTTTATGCTTGATAAGATTTCCAATTCTCCCACAAGATCCTCCACTGAAAGCTTTTTGTTTTCGATGACTTTCACAGCTGCAGACTGACCATCCTGAAGGTTGGCGCGATAGACCTTACTATGTCCACCTTCTCCAATGATCATTTCAGGGCTGAAATGATTAGTAGCTAAATTTAGCTCTCGCAGGGTGAAAAGCCTGCTGGTTTCCTGGCCGGCATTGAGTGCCACACCTCGAACCAGCTTGTTTTGCAAGAAGTTTGGAACCTGGACTATCTTCTGGACCCTGTATCTTACTGTTGTGTTCCCTTGTTTTGCGGACACTGCTGTTGATAAGGATGCTGAAGTCGGCGACTTTTTCAACTGACGAGTAGTTGTCTGTGCATTGGAGTAACATTTTCCCACTGGAGATGATACAGAGGACCGCAGGAATAGACTATTAGAGCCCTGCTGTGAGGTTCCATGCCTCTGGAGCACGATTCTACCGGCATTATCCATTACCAGAAGGCTGCAAGTCGGCGGCAAAAGTTTTAAGCATGTACTGTGCACTCCTGGGTCTTTAGGCCTGCAGACACCAAAATGAACATGACTAAACCTGATGGGATGATGGGGATTGAGAGGAGATAAAGGAAGAGAGAGAGATGTTATACGATATCAGTTTCAATACCCTGAAGGGCTGCATCCTAGTGCAAGGACCGTTGCATAGTTGACGCGTGCTTGATGGCTTAATTCAGAGATGTAAGAGTCTCCACTGCAGACTTTAACTAGGAAATCCACCTTTACATAAAAAAATACATATATTGAAAAATAAAAAGAATTGCCAATGATGCGAAGACATTCTTGTATTTCGTTATCTCATTTTGAGAGGTCGAAATATCATACCTGCTTGGACTTGCAGAGATCTTCATGAATGTGGAAAGTGTTAGGATCAAAAGAATCAAAAGGTTCTTGAACATGAATAGCCAGCACATTTTCCCCTGGCTTGACTACTACCGCGAGCAACCTCAGAAGCATTTCTCTGCCAAAGTTGCCTGATTTTAGCCCAAAAATGATTGTCCTCTTCTTTTCCGCCCTTGTCCTAGGGAGCCAAAATATTTTCTGCTCAATGCTCAGGCCAACCATCAGAAACAATATAGCCTATGATCTTCAGTCATCATCTAAATTTCAGAACCAAAGACTATTGCCATTAGGGCATTGCCATTTAATGAACTTTATTGGCTCTGGCACTTAGCAACCTCATCATCTAATTCAGCGATTTGCCATCTCTGGCAGACCACGAGGAAGTGACCCGTGGGGTTGTGAATTCACTAAATTTATGGTTGGTAGGTGCTTCCAACCGAAGTAACAAATGCTGTGCAGAACAACTTTCCATTAATCCCATTGCCCTTTTCATGGACAAGGAGAAAAATTTTACCGGACTAAAGTATCCCCCAAAAAAAAAAATCATTCTTGATAAACGGCTGTTTACCCTTTCAGGCTAATCACTTAAGCTAAGCTCCAGGAAGATTTACTCCCCCATGTTCTTGTTGTTTTACTCTTTCCCTAAGCATGCCAGCTCCCTTGTTGCCACTAGGCCCTGCCAAATTCCTGAATATGCGCCGTACAACAATGATGCAAGCAACAAAACATGTAACCGTGGATGTCGTAACTCTTGTAAATTAAGCAAGACTTAAATGAGTGGGAATGGCACCGATGAGAATGACACTACCGGTTCAAAAAAGCAAGGCCGACAATGGCAATATTATTAGGACTTAAGGGGGATACAATTTATAATGCCACATGAACTTCTCAACTTTGATGTGAGGACCGCACCCATTTAATTCCAACACTCTATGAGCAATTTTTATACTGCATTAAATTTTGTCCCTTCTCCCTACTTGATAGACTTATTGTTGAGGGGCAACTACTAAAGTTCTCCAATATCAATGAATTAACTTGTTTATAGTTATTAATCAACAGTAATAAGAATTGCATAAATATTGCCGGGCGTTGTATCAGAAGCGAAAGTTCGTTCTCACCAGTGTTTCAACCCCTGGTACACATTAGTGGTCTGCTGCCGAAGCGAGCTTCCAGGCTAGTAGGTGAAGGACGTTTTAACACAAGGGGATTGCAAGACTTAAAAGCCGTCGTCAATGGGTTTTAACCTATCCGCCTGCCTCTCGTGCTAAAGGCCTAGATTTGGACCGCCAATTGAATTTCCCAGCAAAGGACTAAGAACGCAACACCTTCCTTTTACATGATGCTAGAACCTCGCAATACGCGCGTCACCTTCTGCAACATCAACAGTGCAGCAATCACACTTGGCACTACATACGAACTAGGGAAGGACAACAGGAATGACATGTGAACACAGCTGGCTGCGATGTTGAGGCTACCAGGCAGAGATGATGTAAGGACGTCTTTTAATTTCATTGTGCAAAAGGGCCCAACCATGTTATATATGGTCTAAATATCTTCGTATCCGGAAGATGATAGTCTCAATTAAACTCCAAAGAATTGAACTCCAGATTTCTGGGGCTAATTGAAAGATGACAATTTTAAGGCAGCTGCCACCTTACCAGACTCTTCTAAAGCAAACCCATCAACTTTGTGGTTTGGGTAAATTCTCACCCCAAAAAACAAAATGCTTTCCGAGTGCCAAGCTGGGCTGCTCCAGAGAAAAAGAGAAAGCATCCGTTTCTCTTTGTCTCATAGCAATCGAAATAACCCATGGCCAATAATTTTATTGCCCCAACCCATAGACATTAAAATCAGGTAATGCCTATAGGGATGGAATGGAATGAAACGCGGGCATGTTCAACTGTCGACGTTGATTTGTTCGAGTATTTCTCCTCCCTTTTGAGTGAAAATGCTATGCGGAGAACGTCAAATGAGAATCCTGCTATTGCATCCCCCTCATCTCCAGCTAATCTTGCCAGAAGAATCCGCGCCAATCACCATCTCCTTTAAACTGGCTTTTCGTCTCGGCATGTGATGTCCCACGGGATGAATACATCGTCCCCTCGTTTTCTTCTCTCCTCTTTTTTTTTTTTTTTCAGTCATTTCGGCCTGTAGTAACAGTTGAATAATTGAAATCGTGCTCACAGCCTGGGCCTCTTAACGGTCAATAAAAGTACAGGAAAGTCCGGAGAACCCAATTTCATTGCGGTTGTTTTTGCGTGTCGTCTAGTGGCTACGTGATGCACCAACCAAATTCATCTGGAAACCTCTCTAAAAACGCTGAGAATTATCATCCAAAAGCCTGGTATAAATACTTGACAACAATCTTAAGGCACCCACTTGTTAAGGTAAATTTCCACCATTTTACGTTAATAGTCCTTGGTTCGACACTAACCGAGGAATTAATCCGTGAGGAATAGTGCATAAGCAAGAAGACCTATTATATTTGTGGGGGGAGGGGCGATTAGCCACGTTGACACCTCCCATCTTCAGAACATCTCTGCAACAGGATATAATACGAGGTTCATTGGCCGAATTGGACTCTTGCATCTAAAGAAAATCTCTGTGGCGATACTTATTACGAAGTCTGTAAACGACAATTACCACTCCATAAAGCAGGAGGCAAGACCTGCACTCCATCATGGCTTCATATTCAGCAAAAGGGTATCACATACCATCAAAATGCTAACTTTGGTAGCGTGCATTCCACACTACTACTAGTTCTCGGTAATATGCATTCAATTGAAGTAACTGAAGCTCCGTGTAGCTGTGACAAGACAGGACAAGCCTCGCCTAAGCCAAAAGATGGTACAGAGCGTTATTGATGTAATTGAGTTTGAGTTGGCACTACAACTGCAGTGAGCAAACCATTGCAATGGGATGTACATATAAAGTTCACCAAACTGTTTAACCTGACAATCTTCCACATCTCCTTGGTGGTTGGGGAGATGCTTGTTGAGGGTAAGCCCCCAAGAATTTCTCTTGTCCAGCACTAGAGCTGGATATGTACACTGGCATTCACTCGCTAATCTGCATAACCAAAGAATTTACAAACTAAATGAGCTTGAGACAGTTTATTACAATTGGAAACTAAGTAACAGCAAACAATTCCTAAAACAATAATGTCAACATGACACAGCTAATCAATGCCAGACCGTGTAATATCTCCCCTATGCCAACCAGCTAATGGACAGACTGGACACACAAGAATTGCTACCGTGTAGGGGAGAAATCATGTACCTGATTGAGAGGATTGTCCGGAGATTTTTTCCAAAGTTTCCAAATCATGTCCTTGTACTGAGTATGAGTAAGGCCTGGTTTCTCTTCCTTAAGCCTAGGGAGCTCAGCTTCTTCAAAAGCCTACAAATATAAAAATTCAACATAAAATCAACAGAAGAGGGAAAAAAATTTGTTAGTAACTGAGATTCAAATGTTGTTAAGTGAAGTAGGAAACACTTGTCATGAGCATTCAAAGAAAATGATGAACTAATGTATACATAGCTATGGCATCCGCATCTGAGGACTAATCAGTATAGTATCAATTGCATGATGACCAACAACCTCGTGAATGTTGGCTACCTGTAAAAGGTAACAAAAACCAAAGCCTCCTTATGGTTTTTACTTCCACAAGCTACCAAATCCCACCTAAAATGAATAAATAACATATGGCTTTTTGGCCCATCATATAAGCCAGTATATGCACATTTGCCTCCTGATTTCTCAATAAACAGTTCCTTTCTCACTTTGAATATTATCCGACAAGGTCAAAGACCAAAAGTTTCTTGCATTCACCTTGTTCAATCATTTCATTACTTTCCTCAGTGCACCAAATTGGATACCTATCATCTAATCTATCCTGTTACCTTCATATTTATCAGAAACATGTGCCTCCATTTCAAAGTGCCCACAAGAATCAATAAATTACCGGCCTACAAGATCAAAAGCTTCCAAGATATTGTAACAAAGGATTCACAAATTTTCAACGGAAACTGTGCAGAAACAAAAACAGATGAAACCACCAAGATTAGGTCTTAATTTTCACAAGTCAGTGAGACCAAATTAGAAAGAAAAATTCCAAATCTTGTGCGATGAAAGTCACCTTAAACGAGGCCTTAAGCCTCCTCTCGGGATGCCTATCGGGGGGCAAGTTATCAGCAACCGTCATCTGCGCTATGGCATCCTCCACCGTCTTAGCCTCTATGATAGAATCGTCGCGATTTGTATTGGTAACCAACACCATCCTCTCATATTCATCCTCCGCGGCGGTCCTGCTCTGTCTGCGCTTGGCCTCCTCAGCTTTCCTTGCCAGCACCGCCTGCTCCTCCTCCCGGCGTTGCCTCAGCTCCGCCTCCGTGACCTTCGGAACCGGAATAGAAACCCGGTTAGCCTTCTTGTCAGGCTTCTTACCCGACTTCTCTAGCTCCTTCTCTTCGAACTCGGCCAACCGGCGGGCCTCGGCACGGCGAGCAGCAGCTTCGGCGCGCTTTTCGGCCTCCTCCTCACGTTTCTTGGCAGAGCGGGACTTGGTGCCCTCGGCATCACGCCAGTACTTATCTTCCTTGTCGCGAGCCTCACGCTCTTTGCGCTCTGCTTCAGTAGCACTCTTCCGAGCGCGAGCGGCCTCGGCCTTGCTGTTCACGCCCATTTTCTTCGGCATCCTGAATTCAATTTAGGATCCTTCCTAGGGCTTGTTCGGAACTTGGAAAATTTGACTTGGAGAATTGGGGGAACTCTCTCTCTCTCTCTCTCTCTGTGGGTTCGATTTGATTCAGATGGACGGAGTTGAGTGGTGCTGATTTAATAATAATATTCTTAATATATATATATATATATATTCTATTATTATTAACCAAAAAATATAAAATAAAATAAAATAAAAATTATAATGGGTAGCAAATAAATAAATGGCGATAGCGATGAGCATGGGTTTCTCCCGGGTGCGTCCCCGTGCCAACTGGGCCGGACCTGCCAGGCCTACAAATGCTTGATGGTGAGTGTGGGGCACCTTGCATGATTGGTTACGTCTGCCCTGCCCAACTCTACCTAAATAGGCTGGTCCTGCCCACCCTTTTTATGCTGGCTCGCAAATCGAGTGGGTTAAGCCCAAACGACACGGAATCCACGACCATTTTGCTCCATCGGGCACCACCGCCAGGGCCCCATTTACGCATGTAAGTCAGTCCATCACTTTTCATTTAATAACTCTTTACAAAAGAGGATTTTTTTTTTTTTTCTCAAGTAGGTCTTATTTAGCTCTTAACGTGGCATCCCAAACTTCGACACACTCTTATTATCGTCGTCGTCGTCGTCGTCGTCATCATCATCATTATTAAAGAGGCTGTTTTCATGCACAAGAATGTAGAATCACCCATCTTTTAAATTTGAATTAATAGGCCACATAGCAGAATTGGATTGCTGTACAAGGATTCACGTTCGGCGACATATCCTCATCATAAAGTGATGAGACCAAAAGTCGTGGTGTTGATTGTGTGTTTTGTTTTGTTCTTTTTTTTTTTGGGGGGGGGGGGGGGTGGTGTTAATTAGGGTGTGTTTTAACATGTATGCATGCATGCATGTGGTGTGTGCGTGTGTGTACATATATATGTGCAAGCAAAGAATGGGCGTTGCATGTATGGGTGGGTGGAGGTAGAAGTTGGGTTGATCAGAAATTATTCCAAGGGCTTTTCATTTTGACGACGCTGTTGACTTTGGACACAAAAACGACGGAAGTGGCAAGACAAGACAATTGGTCAAAAAGGCCGTGAATTGAGTTGAGTAATAAGCCATGCGCAATCGCTAACCCCATCAGATTCAGACGCGATGATTTCAACGGCGCTGCCTCGACAATATCATATCAAATCATCAAGCCCCGACGCGGGTGCAGCTTAGCTGTATCAATGCCCAAACATCTTCCCCGCCCCGCCCCCCGACCTTGTTTACCCAAATACCCAGACGACCATATCCGTCGTCGTAGTCGTGAAGCTTGTGCACAATGGCAAATGCGCAAACGTATTTTCTCTCTCTATTGTACACGTCACTGGATGGTTCACTTGGTCTCCACGCGATCTTAATCTCAATCTCCCCAGGTCCCCCCCGCGACCAACTTCCACCCGGGACTGTGAGATCGTGGCCGTCTGCTTGCTTATAAGGACCAGACCCACGTGATTTCTATTCTATCCAGCGACTTTGTATAAGTGCTCATCTAATCCAACGGTGTGCAAGCCACATGTATCGTAGGAAGAGCTGTGTGTTAGCATTACCCGGCGTCGGCTTTTATCTCCATCATCCCTTTGCCCTCCCTCCTGTTCACTAATACAGTCAGATACTTCTCTCTCCCTCCCACTCTCTCTCTCTCAGAGTACAGTACTTACTACTCGGTAAAAAAAAAAAAAAACAAAAAAAAACAAAAAGCAACGAAAGGGAGAGTAGTTGCCGAGGACGGGGACCTCAGTAAGCGTGCTGTTCTCTTTTTGTATATAAATATACAGATATATATAAAATCTTTTTGTAGTTGCCATCCACCGCCATCGGGCCGGCCATTACAACCGCCGTTTTTCGCCATTATCGGGTGCGCTTGATCTCATTTTGGCCAATGTGAAGCTGATATCTCCGTTACTCGGCCGGATCTCTTGATCGATATGGGGAGTGCGTCGTCCGATGACGGACTTGATGATCAGCAGAGCGAGAGATGCGGCGGCTACAGCTTGAGCGCTGACGTCAGTGAGTCCGAGAGCTGCAGCAGCTTCTCGTGTCGGCGGTTCGATGGCGAGGGGGCCTCCAGCTCCATCGCCTCTTCCCCGCGTCCTGCGCCCTCCGGTTTCTCTTCCCGAGGGAAGGGGCTGCTGCCGGTGATCGCCGGCAAGGGTACGGTGGTTTGGGCCGAAGAGCCCAAGAAACGGGAGACCGACTTGTCCGGTAACTCCGCTTCCGTACATTCATTTTCCGTGGATGAAATTTTCAACGGAGCTTGATTTTGTTTTAAAGGAATCTCCATTACAATGTCTGTTTTCGCCGCATGATTTTTGGTTTCTCAGTTAAGCAAAAGAAAAAACAGAAAAAAAAAAAAAAAAAGGAAACGGGGGAATATAGCTTCCTGATTAAAGATCTCCTCGTGGATGCCATTGACGATTAGTTTTATAATTATTTTTGCTATATTTTTTTTACTAAATTAGTTGCTTCTGTGTCCGCCGCCCAATTTTTGTAGAGGCGGAAATGATGAAAGAAAGATTCGCAAAGCTTCTTCTAGGGGAGGACATGTCTGGAGGGAGTAAAGGCGTATGTACTGCCCTTGCCATCTCAAATGCCATTACAAATCTATCTGGTGTGTATAAAAGTAAAGCGCCACTCGCTGGATATTTTGTACAGTAACATAATCCATTTCCTCATGGGTTTATGTAAGTATTTGCATAACGTTAGGTTATAATCGCAGCCACTGTGTTTGGTGAGCTTTGGAGGTTGGAGCCATTGGCTTCGCAAAAGAAGTCCATGTGGTACAGAGAAATGGAATGGCTCTTATGCGTGAGTGATTCGATTGTTGAGCTTGTCCCTTCAATGCAACAATTCCCCGGTGGAGGCACCTATGAAGTCATGGCAACTCAACCACGCTCCGATTTATATGTGAATCTTCCTGCTCTCAAAAAACTTGATGCTATGTTAATAACTATGCTTGATGGATTTTCTGGTACGGAGTTCTGGTATGTGGATCGGGGGATACTTTTGGCCAATGATGGTGATTGTGATGGACTTCCATCTAGCTATTGTAGCGAGAGGCCTTCGATTAGGCAGCAAGAGAAATGGTGGTTGCCGTGTCCGAAACTACCAAAAAATGGGTTATCAGAAGATGGGAGGAAGAGTTTGCAACAGTGTAGGGATTGCACGAACCAGATATTAAAGGCAGCAATGGCAATTAATACTAGTGTGCTGGCTGAGATGGAGATTCCCACTGCGTATGTGGAGACATTGCCCAAGGTTTGGGTTTCTCTGTCTCTTGTATTGTGCAGCCTTTATAACTAGGATTAGGAGCGAGTGCCTATAGTATGTAGTGCCTTGTTTAACCCTCTGGTTTTCTCTGGTTGTCTTCTTTCTAATTCCTTTAGTTAAAAATTTTGTTTTCTATAGTGAAATAAAATTAAGACTGTTTCTGTTAAACTGTGATTGCCAGGAACTGGCATTTATTAGCCTCTCAAAGAGCTGATCCAGTTTGATTTTTTTCAAATAACTTGATTATCCCCCATTTTAGTTAATCGACTAGGCTTTAGACACTGAAACAATCATGCTTGATTTTTTCTCTGGGTTCTTCTTGAAGTTCCCAGTTCCAGCTGTCAAAGTAACTTGGTTTGATTCTAGACTGCGAACATATGTTTTCTTTACTGTTGACTGGGAAAAAAAATACTAAAAAAGGGACTTTCTTTGGTTTAAGGAAATAAGTATTGCTTCAAAAGCATTGGCATCTATGACATCACTTAATTTTGGAAAATGACATTATCAGCTGCACAAGCTATAACAATGTCTTGGGAAAAGGTTTAAATATGTTGCAATTCTGCCGAAGTATCATAGTACTAAGTTGATTTTGCAATGAAAAAGAAAAAGAATATGGAGTGTTCCAGTCATGTAGGAGTGAATAGGACCACGTGATAGCACCCATGAGCCTATCCTGCTCTCTGGATATGAAATGGACACAGTTGCAGTTATTCTAACACCAAGTTTTTGCATTTCATTTCAATTAGGCAAGTTCCTTATAAGTTGCTACTTTTGGTTTCTTACATCTTTATATCTATATTTAAATCTTTGTTTTTCTTTTTGTTGTCACTTTTTGTATAAATCATTATCAGAGTGGAAAATCTTGCCTGGGTGATATCATCTATCGCTACATAACAGGCGAGCAGTTTTCACCAGAATGTCTCCTTGATTGCCTAGACCTGTCAACAGAGCATCACAGTTTGGAAATAGCTAACCGAGTTGAAGCAGCCATTCATGTTTGGAGGCAGAAAGATCAGAAAAAACACAAAAATAAAGCAAAAGTCAAGCACTCGCCATGGGGTGGCAAGGTCAAGGGTCTCCTTGCTGATGCTGAAAGGAAAAATCTTTTGGCTCAGAGAGCCGAGACTCTCTTACAAAGCTTAAGGCTACGTTTTCCTGGCCTCCCCCAAACAGCATTGGACATGAGCAAGATTCAGTATAATAAGGTATCCACTTGAATCTTCTACAAAAATACCAAGCAGAACTACATACTAGAGTTTTGGCAGGGGAAGCAGAGCTTCAATCAAGGGGTCTGTAATGATTCCTTTTTGTCCTAGGCATGTCAATCGGTAATATCCTACAGTTTTGTTTATCTCTGGCGACGGAGTGATCTAGAAAGGCTGTCCAAAAGAAAAAAAAAAAAAAAAGGAGAGAGAGAATATGTTACTCCTGTTGTTGCTGTCATTGTAGCTACCCCTAGTCTGTAAACATGGTCTGTATTTTGAGTATAGATAACCAGCATGACAGAGGTTACCTTGTGCAAGTAATCTCTTGGTACTTACAATGCAATAAAGGCAGTCAGCTTGACTGACTTAGAAACGAGATGCAAATTGCCAGTTTCACATTTATGTTAACCTTTTCTATTTACTGTCTGCTAATTGTATATCCCACGATGATTATCAAGAATCATTCTTCCTTCCTCGTTAAGAGTCAGTAATGTCTTTTTTCTTTTTCTTTTTTTTTTTTTTTCATTTGATGAAACAAAAGACTGAAAGGAAGACAATGAAATAATTCATTTTGTCACAGGATGTTGGGCAGTCCATCCTTGAAAGCTACTCGAGAGTGATGGAGAGCCTGGCATTCAACATTATGGCAAGGATAGACGATGTTCTTTATGTAGATGATGCTATCAAAAGATGTTCTTCGGCAGAATCAGCTTCTCTCTTTAACAGGGGAGGTTTGGGTGGTGTTCCCATCCAGAGGCGGATGTCACCTAGCCCCTTGTCAGTCCAGCACAGCCCTTTTGGTTCGCCATTTGCAACCCCTACTTTCTGTTCTTCCACTCCAGTGGCTGGAAGCCCAGTAAGAGCACCATCCTCTCTAAAATGGGACCATCCTGAGGAGGCAACCGATCGGAAGCTTGGAAAACTGTTGCCATCTGATTTTGGGAGGGTTTGGTCATACACTGGAAAACTCAGTGAGAGAAGAACTGGGAATGTCCCAGAGCGAGATTGACCTCGAAGAGCCAACAGCCAGAGCCCTGAGTAAGACTGAGTTGCTTTATTCCAGGGAAGCTACTAGGGAAGTGAAAATCCGTTATCAACAGCTTTCTCGAGGAATTGTTATCTAACCATGTTTCTGCATATTGTTTAGCAATAGCAAGATGTTCTGAAGTTTTGACTGTTCCTTCTTATCTTCTTGTAATTGGCTAAGATTTTTTATTATGCACACTGTTCAAAATACGGTATTTTATCCGTCAGCCATAGCCAATTTGGTGGGGGTATAATCTAAGACAAATGGGCGAAGTAAGGGGGCAATTAGAAAACTTCAGAGTGCCATTCGCCTGTCACCGATGGAAGCAGAGGAGATTAAAGCCACGCACACTCATCCAGCACAAAATGAAAGCGGGGAAGAAAGCAAAAGAACTCTTTGTTTCTTAGTAACACGCGACTACACGGATTTTGGGTTAAGAATACAACTATCATTTACGTAAAAACCATTACCAACTCGAAACCCATTCGGGCACTAACCGACATGAACAAAACAGGTACGCATGTAAGATGCTTTGTAACTTCCTGAACGAAGTGCCCCAACACTAGAGGCAGCCTCAAGTATTCGCCTCGTGTTTATTTACCTTTTAGTTGGAATAATACTGCATCCGTTTCACTCTTCGTTGAAAACTTCACCGACTTCCTGCCTCTGCATTGTCACACGCAATGCTTAGCCTTCCATTTGCTCTGGCTCCCTTGAAGTTGAAGACGGCAAAGCTTCATGGATTGACTGGTCCATATTAGCGTATGGAAATCACTGCTTCAGAAATGTTCACTAACAAATATGATCCCCCGCCATCCTCTCCTCACAATGAGCTCTTTCCAATAATAACAAAAGAAATACCATATTTGAAATTTATACTCGGGTCACATTCCGTTCAAACCTGATATAAATAACATAGTCAAAATATCAAAATAACCTCATAATAAAGATATGACAAAGACAAATTACTATGCAGCATAACAAATGTCAACTAATAGGGGAAAAATTTAATAGATCTGCTTCTTAGAGCAAGTGGTCTATGGGCCTTGTGCCAAGAAAGGAGGGAGTCCTCCCTCCATTCCTCTCCCCATATACATATATGTGGGTTATATGACCCTCCCTTCAAAATCAAAAGAATGAAGGAAAAACTTTAATCACTTTTGAATCAGGAGTCACTTAGGATCTCTACTAAAAACAATAATTCCAAAAGATTGGAAGCACAGTAGCAGCCACTTGGCAACCATCTCCACCACAATATGCTGATTGATAGCTGATAGTGAGCTCTTGAAAATTATGTCAAATATCTATTGAGTAGTCAAAGTATTCACATAGAGAATCAGCGCCATTGAATGGTCAAACTACTCGGGATCACTGGAGAATGGGATTCACTTCCCTACATGACTACTGGTTTCACTGTGGACAATCTCTTTTTCCTTCCATCATGAACGAGGAGCCCAAGTTTGGTCCAAGATCAAAATCATTGAGGATTCCTCTTTTCAGCAATAATCTTAACAAGTCATCAATTAAGAAGCCATTTCTTGCTAGATTCTATTTACCATGCTGAGAAAATATTTACTAGGATGTATTGAATTACATCTTTCTTGTACAACTCTTCATACTAGTTTTGATTTTGCCCCTGTTGCATCCAGAAAATCACCATCTGTTACAATTATAACTTACCACGAAAACAAAAGTCCCAAGCTGTTCCAGGCTAAATGTAGTGAATAAAAACAAGTATAATCCTAAAATGATATCATATCAGATACCATAATACACATAAAACAAAAGTAAAGCATGAATCTAAAAGTGAAGCCTCATAGAGAATTCCAAAAACGAAAAGAAGCTTACTTCTGATGATGTTGAAGACACCCAATCTGGGGGCGGCCAGAACAGCTTGGAATATTCAGCATAATTCCTTATCGGTCCAATGCAACCACTTCCCAATTGGAATAAACCAATATCACGACCTAGAAATACCTCATCATCCCATCCAAATGGATACTCTTCAACAGCATAAAAGAAATTATCCACAAAAAATATACAATTCCCACTACATCCAGGAAAATCAGAAGCCGATGCAGAAAAGGTAGAATCATCACCCAAAAACAGGACTCGGTCACCCAAGTTCTTCACCTCAATCCAGCTCTGTGCCTCTTCCGCCAACTTAAAAACCTTGAATCTAACTGTCCTCTCACTCATGTACTGACCAAAGTGCTCCGAGATTTCCACCTCCACATTGAGGCTCCCTTCACTAGTGTCAATGCTCAAATACATATCAACCAACAACAACTCCCCCTCTGACTCAACTAAATATTTCTTGTCACCACCAAAGACAGGACTAGCAGCAAAATCCAAATCTGCATCCAATCCAACAACCACAGTCCTCCCTGAGATATCCACAGCATAAAATTTCCCTCCGTAAACTGTGACATCATCATAAGGAGAAGGCATGTCTTGTATGATATGCCACTTCTTGTCCCCGCTTCTGAACATTGCCAATTTACCGGAAACATGAATGGTAAGTAATATAAAACCTCTTTCCCCATTCAATCGGATCATCACCACTTTCTCCATATACAAGTTGCTCGCATCATCAAGTGGGGACAAGTCAGGGTTGTAATTAAGAAGATGCAAAACGTATTCTTGACCCAACTCACGGACCCTAAGGTTCGACAAATCCAAGACACGAGGAAAACTAGTGGGTAAAGGATTCAACTTGTACCTCGAGAGGGGGTTCAAGAGCTGCTTGGTGGGGACATCTTCTTCTACTTTGACTATCCAGCCAAGCGGGTCTGCCTGGTCATGGGTATTGGGCAACCCAAGGCCGTATATGGCGCGCTTGGAGAGGCAGAAACCGAAGGAGGTGTGAGAAATTCCATCGTTTGGGAGGACCTGGAAGGAGCGCGATGGCCGGGCAGGCTTTGGCGAGACGGAAGATCGCCATGACGTACAGACCGAACGGAAACGAAGAAGATCAACAGAGGTGCCAAGGCATTTGGAGATTTGTTCCAGGAGGTCCTTTGGGAGGTAGGCCCATTCCGCCATTGGAAAATTGGAGAGAAAGGTGAAGATGGAATACACACACTTGAAAAAATATATGACGGCGGATCGGCCAATTATTATTTATTTATTTAAAAGGAGAACGTCGATTTTGGACTTGGCCGGGAGCACTAGTTAAGAACAATGGGAGGCCCAAACCCATCAGAATTTTAATACTGTTACTGCTAAGCCCACTTCCAGGAGGCCCAGAGCACATATAATTCTGCAGCATTATTCAAAGGGCCCAAAAAGCCCACTGGTGAGGTGGACCCATAAACATGTTAAGTTCTGCAGAGAAGAAGACTTTGTCGGACATACATGTGTAGATCTCCAATAGGCCTCCTCCTGTCCCCAACCCCCACGGCCCTCATCTGTGCATTACAGATTCAGAGGGGAGATGATATGACGGGGGAGGGAAACTAAATGTGTACGACCCCCACCAAAAATCCCATCGCAGATCTACCGGCCAGCCGAAAGCCACTTGTTGTTGTTGTTGTTGTTGTTGTTGTTTCCTTGCCACTTTTTAAAGCTTCAATTCAACTCTTCGCCCGCGCCCCCCCCCCCAGGTCGGTCACACACGCACACACACACACACACACCCTCACTCACTTGGTTTCCACGCACAGCCTCTCTCTTCCAACCAAACCAAACACCCCCAAAATAAATAAATAATTTTTTTATATATAAAAAAATAAAAAAAGAAGAAGGAGAAGAAGAAGAAGAAGAAGAAGAAGAAGAAGAAGGAGAAAGTAAAGCATGGTTTTTTCTACGGTGATATTCGCCACACCTGCTCTCCACCTCTCGAGAAGGAAACTCCCAATTCTTAACCTTCCCAAACATCGATGTTCCTCTTCTTCCTTATCGGCTACGTCCCCATTCGATTTAAAGGCTTATTGGACGACCCTGATTGCCGACATCAATCGTAATCTAGACCAGGCAATTGCCGTTCGGTATCCGGAGCAGATCTACGAGAGCATGAGGTATTCTGTGCTCGCCGGGGGTGCAAAGCGGGCCCCACCCGTCATGTGCGTTGCCGCTTGCGAGCTCTTCGGCGGTGATCGCCTCGCCGCCTTCCCCACTGCATGTGCCCTCGAAATGGTTTTTGTTTCAAGTCCCTGTCTCTCTATTTTAACCATTTTACTGCTGACTGTGGGAAACGTTGCATTCCTCTATTATCGGTTGTACGGGAAGCCCGCCACGGGATGGGGATATCCTTTGATTGTGCGTTGGTCTTTGGCGACGCGTATTGATTTCTCTAGAGCCTTATATCGTGGCCTCAGTGTCGATACCGAAATGGAGAATTTTTTGATTAGCTCTTGACAAATGACTCGTACTGTAGCCCTTTCAGAATTCCAATTGGACTTTCTGTTTTTGCCTCCTCAACCCCACAGAACTCATGTGTGGTGACAATCACTGAATACACATTCCCTTGTTTTCGACAGGTTCATTCTGCTTCGCTGATTCACGATGACCTTCCCTGCATGGACAATGATCCATTTCGACGGGGCCAGCCCTCAAACCACACAAGGTATGGCGTCGACATGGCTATCCTTGCTGGGGATGCACTCTTTCCTCTTGGCTTCCGCCACATTGTCTACAACACGCCCTCCCAACTTGTCCCCGAGTCACGCATTCTTCGCGTGGTTGCTGAGATTGCCCGGGCTGTTGGTTCAACGGGCATGGCTGCTGGGCAGTTTCTTGACCTCGAGGGTGGTCCCAATTCTGTTGAATTTGTGCAAGAGAAAAAATTTGGCGAAATGGCCGAGTGCTCGGCAGTATGTGGAGGATTGATAGCTGGTGCTGAAGATGTTGAGATACAAAGATTGAGGAGGTATGGAAGAGCCGTTGGAGTATTGTATCGAGTGGTTGATGATCTGTTGGAAGCAAATAAGTTGAACAGTGAGGAATATGAAGAGAAGGGAAAGAAAGGGAAAAGTTACGTTGCTTTATATGGGGTAGAGAAGGCCATGGGGGTGGCGGAGGAGCTGAGAGCCAAGGCAAAGAAGGAATTGGATGGATTTGAAAAGCATGGTGAAAGTGTGGCGCCTTTGTACAGCTTTGTGGATTATGCTGCTGATAGAGGTTTTAGTGTTGATGAATAAATTTGATTGTTGTAACGATGAGAATGAAATCATTCAACGAGTCATTGATTCTGAGCATCTTCTTGCGGGGGAATCAATGTTGTTGCCTTGTGTTTTTGCTGTAGTGTGGAGGAGCGGCAAATAAACCATCGAAATGGTTGTAATGTGATGGGTCGGTAAAAATGGCGGATGCTAAAATTTGGGAAAGAGTCTGCAATGCACCCAAAGTTCCCGGACAATGGGAACATTGTTATGTAGTTATTGTCGTCGGCTTTCCTCCTCCACGTCTGCTTTGATTAGAACTATAGGGTCAGGGCTGTGACCCAACTGGAAGAAATTGACACCATGGGTTAATCCAAAAATATAACGGGGGATGTTTTGGCATGGGTCCGAATCCTTGCGCTGGAGGGATTCAGGATTTTCTCTATTCTTCATATAATAAAAAAAAAAAAAAAAAAACATCGGTTTTGTCTATCATTGAATGAAAACGATTTCCTTAGCGCCCGCGTGAGAAACTCCGTATCAATCTAATTTTAATGGTTGAGGGCCTGTTCTTTGGGGGCCCATGTTATTGTTATGGGCCTGCTGCATTCTACCAAATCTATCGTCGTCTCGTGAGCCATACGTTCTGCCCTCGGGCTTCTACTGTAATGATACCACTTGAACTGGTGGAGATCAAAAAGGTCCAGGCCCAGACAATTCCCCGTTTAATTTAAGCCATTCTCTCATCCCATCGATGATTAATCAGGGCAAGTTCCGAGTCCCCCAATTCTCCGCACCCAATATGTGGCCAACCATCTTTTGTTGCCATCGCTCCATCATGCTCTACGGCGATGGCAATAGTTGGATTCCCTGTCCATTTCGAGCCTTTGTAATATTTTCAAGTTTTTGCTAACTTTTTTGTTGTTCGGTGGTGGCGGTGGGCACCGGAAAGTGACATTGTCCCGTCTTTTTGGTGCATCAAAAATATTCACGAAGCATGCCAAAGATTCCCTTCCCTTGAACCTCTCGGATAATCTTTGAAATCCAATCTCCCTCCACGAGATAAATTTGCCCGCTGAATTGAGATTCTAACAGCTATTGGAACGATTTGTGGGACTTTAAGTGAAGATTATGGTAGAATTGGGCAGGTCAGGTCAAGAAATTTGCCTGGCAGCAAAAATAAGCGAACGATATCCTCTTCCCTTGGAATGGAAGAGCTATGCTATCTTGTCCTTGACCTATGATTTTACCGATGCCTAAAGGGGACAGGGGACAAGGGACATGTGACCCAGATGCCTGGGCTGTTTTTGTCGGGAAAGAACTCCCCGGGACCTGGAAGGTGCTAGATGCTGAAATTGATTCCAATTACCTGGAAAGTGCCCATTGGCAGCTCCATTTTATCATTTGAGACCCTTTTGACAACTGAAGTTTGATTTAAGACGATTAGAGTCTCAATTCCACGCACTCACATTTTTCGTTCGGTACCCTCCAAAAAAAAAAAAAAAAAAAAGAAGAAGAAGAAGAAGAAGAAGAAGAAAAGAGAGACGAAAATTGAGGTCATAAGTCCTGGACTGAAAACATTGTTTTAATAAATTAGAATTTAAGGCCAACCAAATTAAGCCTAGTTGGTTGGATAATTGGATTCAAACATTAATGTTGCATTAGTAGGTGCTTGGAGAGCCAACCTTCATCAGGCGAGACCCATTAAATAAAACTGCATAATTTTGGTGCAAAGAGTACGTTTTTTCTCTTGAGATCTTTCGTACTTCCCTGTATTTATATTTATATTTTTATTTTTATTTTTACCCTGAGGTCCATCTAGTTTTCATTGCATCACGAGAGCAGTCATTTTAATTTCGAAAACCTCAGCATCTCCCTCCTGGTTTAAATAAAGCTGGCAGCGTAATGTTTAGCTTTCGTCAAGAGACGGACATACTGAATTTCCAATCCTAATAGTATCAGTGACTTTATTCTGTGACATTTTGAATGGAGCAATGTTGGCTCGCTTGGTTTAGTCTGACGGGCTATGTTTTATTTATTCATTCATTTTTATTTTTGGTGTGGTTATGTTTTGTAATTAGTTTCTTGAATTATCACTTTGTGGTCATGTTTTGTAATTATTTTATTGAATTATCCCTTTGTACAATATATATGTATATATATATAAACGAGTAAAAGACACTCGTTAATTTCTCAAAAATGTTTTACACAAAAGGTGGTCAATTTTTGGATTCATACAACACGTAAATATCAAGTTCTGCAAACTAAAGACCACTTTCACTCTCTCCAAAAAAAATTAAAAAAAAAAAATGACAGTGGTAGTTTGGGGACTAAATTGAATCTGTCTGCAAAATGACAGTGTGTGTGTGTGTACATATATTGGAATATGAGAATTTAACTTGGATGCAAAATAGGTACAAGAATTGGGTTTCTTTGAGATAAATGCTGACATGAATTTGGAAAACCTGAAAACACTCTCTCTATTATCACGCCAATAGCAAACGAAAGAAATTGTTTTAATTATTATATCTACTTTAACATCAAACTGATATGAATTCAACTAGGAATTCGATACGGAACAGACGGATTAGATAGTCCTAACTCTAATCTCAATCTTGATTATATAACCCAAAAGAACAAAAATTAATCTCAATCTTGATTTGGCTTTGCTGGACGAGACGACCTTAAAAAAGGAAATAATAAAAAAAAGGGGGTATGCGTGCTCATAAATGGCATCATTTCGAGCATATGCTCGTAAGAACATTGAACAATATCTCGGGTGTGGAGATGACGATATTATTTGAAGAAGTGACCAAATAAAAAAAAAACAAAAAAAAAAAAAGGGAACATAATAAAAGCAATTACACAGTGGTACTTGAAATATAAATTAATTCACGGATACTTTGCCGTGCCATTCCTCTGTTAGCACGTCCAGATTCAGATAAACCCAAAACTCTCCGGACTCAACGAACAATCTCAGGTAGATCTTGTATGCATCATGAATTGTACAAATTATTATTATTTGAATTAGATATTCAATATGGCAAGCTGACTAGGTCTATACTTAATAATCTAAGTGGCTATCCTGACATAAGATATCCGGTGGACAAGTTTGTTAAGAAAGGATATGCTGTTTTGGTAACCATGGGATGTAGAAATTTTGGTGGTTATTTTGTTTCGTCTTTATGCACTTAATCCAAATTTATTATCATTATTATTATTATTATTATTATTTGGATATATTTGTTTTCTAAAAAATGCCAAGAATTTATGCCCAAACGTATAGAAGGCTTGCGAAGACTAGTAATTGTTTGGGCGGCAGGTTTACATATCCTGTTGGTTTGGGGTGTGGAATTAAAACCCAAACCCAATCAGGACACACACCACCACCACCCCCCTCCCCCCCACCCCCCCCCCCCCAAAAAAAAAAAAAGGGAAAAAAAGTGCAGACTGTGGAAGACTTTTAATTAACACGTGGGAGGCGGGAAAATAAAAAGAATAAGAGAGGGACCTTGTGATAAAGTTACATGACGTAGGTTTTTTGATGACAACGGGGATAAAATCGTGTTTAATAACTAACTAGGTTACGAAAGTTGTGTGCAAAATATAATCTTTATCAACTATGACATTTGTCACGAGTTCTTTGTTTCACTGCAACATAAGCGAAAGGTGGCTCTTTTCCTAAGCTCATAGGATATCCTCCTTCGGACCTTTTCTACCCAATGTATCTTACAGTTTTCACTGAAATATTCAAACCTTAAGCGTCCGTGACAAAGTGATTTTTAAGAGTTGGGGGGGGGGGGGGCGCGTTCGTCAGATGCTGCATGGGGACCAGACGTAACGACATGGTTTCTACTTCTTTACGTCGTCGTCTTTGATTTGAAGTAATAATGGGCGTTCGTTGTCTTTACATCTATCCCGTCCACTGTGTTCCGCCCGGGGAATCCCCCACAATTTTTGGCCCTCCCAAAAGCATCGTACTGTTATCGAATCCATTTATTAATTACTTTACTGGTTCAATGCCAGAACAGGTTTACGCGTGCGTTACAGTAACTATTTGTTTCCCCCTGATTTTCTAAATAAGCCTAAGCCTTATCCTCCCCCCCCAAAAAAAAAAGAAAAAAACTTGTTAGTCCGCCAAAGTTAGAAGCTTTAAAATGTCATGCAATGTTGGGGGGGGGGGGGGAGAAGTGTTACGGGCAACTTTTTTATCTGTCGCCAAAGGTAGAACCGCTCCAGGGAATGTTGTCGTGCGTGCATATCAATGCTTACCCAGGGCAGGTCCTTTCTTGCCTGCTCTCGTCTCGTTCCACAACTAAAGATAAAAAAAGGCAATTAAGGCAGGCCGTTTAGTTGGCCCAAAAGTAAAACAAGCAAAGCAGTCTTCCGCTAACCCCCCCCCC
>CM038599.1:12803427-12870697 GCA_021533255.1 Ceriops tagal | reverse complement strand
TTTTTTTTTTTTTATTTATAAATGTACATATATATATATAAATGCCAGTATAATTCCATTGTCGGGTGGGTGGGTGATGGGACTCGAGAGTCTTCTTTCAGAAAACACGGAAGGGTGTGCCTAGTACTCTTTAACTAGCAGTTAAGTCCCATGCTATGCTATAATATAAAATATCAAAACACACGAATTTCGGTGTATTGGTTTTGGATAAGGATGAAAAGAGGTGGTTGACCCGCAAACAATCGTGTATTTATTTATTTTTTTATTTTTTTACTCTGTTCTTTTTGGGGGGGGGGGGAGGACTGCCAAAAAAACCCATGTTTGGCAAGTCCCATAATTTTTCGTATTCCCAACAAGTCCAGCGCGGCTGCCACTCGCCGCTTCGCTGTCATAAGCAAATCTTCAATCCTCATCCCCCTGCTCACGCCACCCTTCGCGACTTCGGGAGGCTACTTTTGCTCGTCGGCCGCTCCTGTCCTTCCACGTTGCCACCACGTTCCTGATTAGCTCGCCACCGACGGAGGAGGAATGTGCCATCTTTTTTTTTTTTTTTTAAATAAATATAATTTAACATTTTAAAATAAGAGTAGTTCACGAGTATTAAGAAATAAGGACCAATAAGCTTATTTGCTAATATCTCCGTGAAAGCAGCATTAATCTTAACAATAAGCTTAAGAAGAAGACATACCAAAATCTAATTTTAACATGTTTCCATTTGGACTCCGCTCGTTTAATAATTGAATGTGAAAATGAGATTTAATATCATTTCATTTAGATTGTAAGTTGTGACGAGTCTACTAGTTGTACACGAACATATTTTTCTATTTCAAAATATTGCAAAAAAAAAAAAAGATTAAAATTATGAAAATTGGTCATTATTTTAATAGACCAAATTAAAATTTTAAAAAAAAGAAGAGAGAGAGAGAGAGAGAGCATGTTTTAATGAAAACAACCAATTAAAGATGAAATATTTAATCTTAATATGTAAGTTGTAAATACATACTACATAGTTTGAAAACTAGCCAATTAAATTTGTTTAGCGAGTTATTTATCAAACAACCCATGGACCTTAACCATGGGAAGCATTGGTATGACTTATTTACTAAATAAATCTCAAAATTGGGCTTAAATATTTAATTTGCGGGAGTAAATGGATTCAAGTCAGTCAGTCAGTCAGTCAGTCAGTCCGTCCGTCCGTCCTATTCCACGGACGGTTTATTCCTCTTGAAGGCTAGCAGGTAAATGTGTGTATGTTACTTTTTGATATTTTGGGCGTTAGGCCGGGTGTGATGCTTTGGCTTCCGCTCTCACATCCCACGACTCGGGGATCCTCGTCATTGGCGCTCCCTTAACCATTTCCTTATTGGCTAATTGTTACTTAAATTTAAGGAACGCTTATATTTGCCAAAGACAAGTTAATGTACGGCTATTCGTTATAATCTAGCGACTAAAAAATTTTATTTGCATCATACGATATGATAATGAGTTCAAATTTTTAATAAATTATTCAACAAAACTAATTTTATTTAATTTTAAAAATATTTGATGATTTTTACTATAATTTGATCTTTTATAAGTTCAGCGTAGAGAGTTGTTAGTTAGTTACACGTGCAAGTCCAACAAATTTTTTTTTTTGTTTTGGTTTAATAGAACGGTAGGATATTGCTCTTTCTTTCTTTTCTTTTTTTTTTAATGCATTTCATGAAAAAAATAAAAAAAGAGAGAGAAAGCTCATCAGTGCATATTCATTTTAATTAGTCATTTGCGTGGTTTATAAAAGGCAATAATAATAATAATAATAATAATAATAATAATAATAATAATATAGAATTGATTACGAAGCCAGCAGAGGGATGAGATACCCCGTTTATGCCTGCGAATATTTTCAGTCAAACTGTAATTGAACGTGATTTGAGAGAGATTTGTTTATCATAAAACCTCGTATTCATCAGATTTACCGCCAAACCCATTTCTTAATTTTATACATGTTGCCGCGCGAATTGTCCATTTCTTTCTTGGAGCACAATGGAACATATAATCCAAACCACTTAATATTTCTCTGGCACACAGACAGACACACACACACACACACACACACACACACACACACACACACACACATATACATATATAAAAAAACATCAGGTGGCCTAGACTCAGCCGAGTGGCACGATATTTCCCTGAAGAATTGCTTTCGCTTGACGCCCATTATTGGCCCTTTTTCCCAAATGAATGAATGAATGAATGAATGAATGTAAGGAGATTTATATTATCGGGGGGGGAGGGGGGGATATTATGGCCCAAAATGAAGTGGGGTCGACGCCAGATCATGGAAATATGGTGGGTGAGTCAACCTGTCTCCACAAAATTTAAATGATGATGAGTGGGTAAGAGTGTCGTTGTCTTTTCGGCAAAGAGAGCTCATCCAAATCAGGGGGCGCTGAGAATATGCCAACGTCTATACCTCGCCACTCCCCCCCCCCCCCAAACTTCACATTAATTTTTTTTATATTATTATTATTATTTTTTTTTTGTAGGCGACCGTGGGTGGCCAGGGGTGAGGGTTTCATTGGGCGAGTGGGCAGGTGAGAGGGGGTTGGCGTCACGGGGCTCACAGGGATAATGATTATTTTCAAATCAGATTATAAACAAGATTATGCTCTTCCAGAACATAATCTTCCTTTAAGAGGTTTTACGCTTTTTACACGGCAGGCGGAGGTGGAGGAGGAGAAGCAGGATCTCTCTCTCTCTCTCTCTCCCTCTCTCCCTGCCTTTTGATAGATAGTTAACCTACCTACTTAACGTAAAACTTTTTTTTTTTTTTCAAATTTCCCTTTTCCTATGCAAAAACAAAAAAACTCAAAAATAATAATAAAAAGAAAAAACTGGAAATTGACGACGGCCGGCGGCAACGCATGATGATGGTGTAGGGTGGTTTCATAGGTGCGCACGCAGGATAATAATAAATATATATATAATATATATATTTTTGGGGATAAGTGAAGGATAATAACAATAACAATAATAATAATATATACAGGAAAACAAAAAAGACGCAAAAACCACACGCAGCCCGCCACCTTACCCACCCGCACCAACAGATAAGAGCATACTTTTTATACAGAGAGAGAGAGAGAGAGAGAGAGAGAGAGAGGGAGGGAGAACTCTGGCATCCGGCCGCTGCTCCTCCACCTCAACCACCGCCTTTTTAGGTTTTACACAGAGAGAGAGAGAGAGAGAGAGAGAGAGAGCAACAACGCATATCGGAGTCAATAAAATGTGGTTAGTTTAGATTAATTATTGTATTAATTTAATAATCCATATCCTTCTAAAGAGTTTTTTACCACTCCTGTCATCTTTCCTCTTATAAGCTCACTCGCCTAAACTCTCCCCACCACCTCTCCCTTTGTAACGTACACTTCTTCTCAGTAGTTGTTATTGTAATTGTCGCACCAAGAAGGAAAAACAAAATAAAGAGAAAAGAAAAAAAAAAAAGGAAAGAATTCGCCGACTTGCTTCCTCTCTTATCGTATCTTCCTTCCTCCTCCTTCTTCTTCTTCTTCTTCTTCTTCTTCGTCTTTTGAGTTGAGAAGAATTGAGATGGTAGAGGACAACGACAGCTGCGGCAGCAGGTCGTCGTCGTTGCTGCCTCCGCCGCCGTCTCTATCGCTGGGAAGGCAACAGAGGCAGAGGCAGAAATTAGAGGTGTACAATGAGGTCCTTCGTCGCCTTAAAGGATCCAGCATTGAAGAGGTTAATCGCCCAGGCTTCGACGATGAACTCTGGGCCCACTTTAATCGACTTCCCACTCGGTACCTTTCTTTTCCTTTTTTCTTGCTTTTCCTTTTTCCTTTCATCTTTTACCTTTCTTTTGCTTTTTCTTGGATGAAATCTCTGGTTTTTTTTTTTTTTGGATGAAAACTTCTTCTTCTTCTTTTACGTACATATTTTTCTAATTTTTCTCTTCTCCATCCACATGCATATCAATACATATATCTCTTAGGTGTTTGTTGGCCCTTTTTTGGCTATGGAGTGATAGCTTGATGTTGAGTTTTTCTTTTTATGTTAGTGGAAATTTTGAAACAAGTTAAAGCTAGCTTTTATGGCGTTGTCAGGATTTAGAGAAAGGCCTGTGAAAGAGCACATTTTTGTGTGTTACTTTTCTGCATTCATGTTTTTGTTTTTCTTGTTTGGGGGGTCGGGGGCTTAGTTGGAAATAATAGACTGACTCCCTCTCTCGTTAATATCATTTGTTTCTTTCTTCCTTTCTTTTATTATTATTTTTAAAAGATAAACAATCCATTGTCCTTTTTTAAATTAAGACGGGTCTTGATTGTTTTAGATACGCATTGGATGTGAATGTGGAGAGGGCAGAAGACGTTCTTATGCACAAGAAGTTGCTTCATTTGGCTCACGATTCTGCTAGCAGACCGGCAATTGAGATCCGACTTGTGCAGGTGTTTCAATCAAGCTTTGCCCAATTTTATGCGTTCTTAGGCGGGTTTTTAATCTTCATTTGCTAATATATTGGTGTAATGATACACCGTTGCTTTACTTTTCATGTCCTTTCCTTGCTTTTTATTTTTTTATTTTGGTGTTTTCTTCTTTTGTTTCTTTTTTTTTTTAAATTAATTTCAATAGAATACCTTTAAGCACCAGAACTTTTTTTCCGTCCTTCTTGTTTTTCCAACCCAAATTTGTTAAGGCTGGTTAGCAGTTATGCTTACCAATGTTTTGATATCTTGAGCGCCTTTAGAAATTGTGTGATTAGGACTGGGGTGGCAAAAAATAACGTGTTCTTACTCTAGAATAAGCATTCACATTCAATAAGCTTCCGGGTGTTAGTAAATTAAATGTGGGCAACTTTAGTTTTTGTCCTCATCTCATCAACTTTGGCTGCATGCTGAGTAACTGTGCTGGTTTATTTGTAGCTTTCTGAAGTTTTGATTTCTTTTAACTTTGTTTAATGGGATTGCATGTCTACACATCAATCTCCCACGTAGGTTCATCCTGTTTCTGATGGGAATTCAGCCGATACTGTCCTTCCAGGTTCTCCTAGAAACAAAACAAATGAACGTAGTCAGCGGAGGTATGGTATTGAGATCATTGTATGTCCTAGATTCTTGTTAACATACATATTGATCTGCATGTGAAATTAATTCAGTTTACCTTGCATTTTCCTTTTTATTTCTCGACAATGTTGTTTATGGCAATGCTGACAGCGGCTTCTTTCCATGGTCAGCATACATCCTCCTCCTGCCTTTGGCTCATCCCCTAATCTTGAAGCACTAGCACTTGGGGCAAATAACTCTGAAGATCAAGCTGACGATGATTCTGTACATGCCAATTCAAAGTTCTCTCGGTAATTCTCTCATCTCAGATGCCCTTTAGGCCAGAGTTGGCAGAATTCTTCTTAAACTTCATTCACTTGCAAGTTGTAATGTGGGCCTCAAATTTTATCAATTATTTTGGTAAGGGTGCTTAGTTACTATGAAACATAAAGTTTAACCTCAATCAAGTGTGCTTCATTTTACTTAACTTACTTCTAGATAGAAGTTAGGAGGCATGTGGCTGGGCATGGAGAGAAAATTTGCTTTCTATTTTTAAGAGGGGCCTTCAGTTGCAGAAAAGAGACGGTCACAACTGTTCCCTGCAGGCAAAGAGAGAGAGAGACCTCAGTTGTGCAGTATACTTGTTGAGTGCCATGAGGTGTTATATACTCTTTGTTTCTGAAAGAAAAAGTCTGTTTGTTGATGCTGGCTAAAATATGGAAAATTCATATGCTTTTAATCCTGAAGCCCTTTTATCTGCTTATTCTGTTGAGCTATGATGTATTTGAATGGGTAATGCAGTATGATAACTAATCGAATACATCATCTTTAGCTTTTAGGCGATCATGTGCATTTCTGCAAATTATATGCTTATATCTTTCTGCTTTACATGAATTAAACCACTCCTATTATTTCCCCTCTTGCATACTTTTATTAATTTGCAAATTGTATATACCTCACATTAATTTGAATGGCATATTATTTTATATTCTTCTGTTAACTAATTGATGTAGGCCCTTGCATGAAATCACTTTTTCAACAGATGACAAGCCAAAGCTTCTCAGTCAGGTAAAAATTGGTTTCTTCTCTTAAAGTAAGCAAAGTTGAACGTTATCATTTTATGCTTCATTGTATAGATGTGCAAAAGTTTGATTTCTGTTTGTTTCACATTTTCATTCAAATCCTGTTTCATGGGGAACTTAAAATACATGAATATGTTGCAGGATTCATTCTAAGCGTTCGTTTTGTTGGTGCAGTAACTTCTGTTTAGCTGATTGGTCATGTTTAATGAATTATAACTATTTATGTTTAGCATCTCTAAGAAGTTCCCAATTTTAAGTTAGTTATTGTGTTAATTATGCTGGACCTACCATCTTTCCAGCCCAGCTTAAATAAGCCTGCACATTAAATTATCCATGTCTTGTGCACATAATTTATGTATGAACATGAATATGAAAGTTCATTTCTTGGATCTCAGAGGTGCCTTTATATTCATGTTATGGCCATGTGCAAATTTGCAGTTGACTGCTTTACTTGCTGAGACTGGGCTGAATATCCAAGAAGCACATGTTTTTTCTACTGTTGATGGCTACTCCTTGGATGTCTTTGTCGTTGATGGTTGGCCATATGAGGTAGTATCCAGTTTTCATCATTCTTGCTTAGACACATTATAGTTAAGGGTGTCATCAATGAGAATATATTCAGAAAACCTGATTGACAGATCTGATGTTGAAAATGTTCAGGAAACACAGCAGCTTAGAACTGCATTAGAAAGGGAAATTTTAAAGCTTGAGGTAATTCCTTTTTCTGCAGTCTGCATATTGTTTTTGAATTTCCTGGACCTGTGTTTTCTTTTTCCAATTTTCTTTCTTTCTTAACAATTGCTGGTTTTCAGTTGAGCCTAACGATAGCTGGTGTATAGTTCATCCCGTGTTTTTTTCACCACCCAAATTCTGGTGATTGTGGTATATGTTTTTGGTTCTCCTTTTCTTCATTGCCAACTACATTATCTACTCTCTTTTTGCATGTCTTCATACAGAAGCAGTTGTTGCTGAATCAACACTTATTTTCCCCTACTAGTGAGTATGAGCATCCCATGATCAAATGTGATCCTGATCATGTGGCAATACCTAATGATGGGACTGATGTCTGGGAAATAGATCCTAAATATTTGAAGTTTGAGACCAAAGTTGCATCTGGAACATATGGTGATCTGTAAGTGCACAGTATATGCATGTACCCAGATGCGTTTCGTATTTTAATTCCTCCATTTAATTCTCTTGTTTAATTTGTCCAGTTTTAAAGGCACATACTGTAGTCAGGAAGTGGCTATTAAGGTCCTCAAGGCTGAGCATATAAACTCAGATATGCAGAGAGAATTTGCCCAGGAAGTCTTTATAATGAGGTTTGACAATAATGTTTTTGACTGCACCATAATCTACTTAGCAAAGGCTTTAATATTTTCTAATAATCTCAGAAGTTTGTTATGATGTCATCGCTGCATCATCCATTCAACTCAATTGCCCTTTTTTGCGTTTGAGTTTTGACCATTCCTAAGTCACTTTTTTGGGGGCTCCCTTTCACTGTTTTCATGTTAGCTTTGGTGAACTTTCAGGAAAGTTCGGCATAAGAATGTAGTACAATTCATTGGTGCATGCACTAAGCCTCCAAGTTTGTGCATCGTAACAGGTAAATACTTGTTTTTGAATTATGATAAAATTCACTTCTCTAATTGAATGTTTTTGCTCTTCTCTTTATCTTAAATTTTGCATCGCCAATGCTAAATTTGACATCTTTGTATTCTTATTCATCTATAGTTTTTTTTTTTTTTTGACTTTTTTCATTTTCCATTTCACATTCAATAGAATACATGTCTGGTGGAAGTGTGTATGACTATCTGCACAAACAGAAGGGTGCCTTTAGGCTCCCATCTTTACTTAAAGTAGCAATTGATGTTTGCAAAGGAATGAATTACCTACACCAAAACAACATTATCCACAGGGATTTGAAGGCTGCAAATCTTCTCATGGATGAAAATGAAGTAAGGTTCAACCTTAGTATATTATAGTTATTATATTTCTTTTTATTTCAATCTCATATGTTATTCTGATAGAAGCCTACATCTTTCATAATCGGAGGCTTTCTCTCTTAATTTAAGAACTAAAGCTATTTGTGTTGCTAAGTTTCTTTTTGATAGTTCGAATGTTGCCTATTTTTAATGTTTTACCTGCTATCCATTAGCTTATAGATAGCTATTTATTAATAAGTCCCCTTACCAGCTCTTTGAACTCTTTTGAGCAATAATTTTGAAGTAGGTAAATTGAGTTAATGAGCAAGGAAGCTTATATTTACATTTGACATTTCAGGCAGTTAAGGTAGCTGATTTTGGGGTTGCGAGGGTAAAAACTCAATCTGGAGTTATGACAGCAGAAACTGGGACCTACAGATGGATGGCTCCTGAGGTGTGTTCTTTTTTTTTTTTAATCAGTTTTTTTATTTTGTTGGCTTGTGGGTCAACATGGTTGCATTATTTTTAGTTGTCAGTTGATGGGAAAATAACGTTTCAGTTTTCATCTAAATTGGTTGTTGGTTTCGACCCTTTCTTACACCAGTTCTCTTTCACTGAAGGTCATAGAACACAAGCCATATGACCACAAGGCAGATGTTTTTAGTTTTGGAATTGTGTTGTGGGAATTGCTAACCGGAAAGGTACTGATTTGGTAAGGTATCTTATATAGTTACATCGGATTTTGTCGTTGAGATTAATTTTCATGCATTTTACGTATTTGGCTTCTAGATCCCGTATGAGTACCTAACCCCATTACAAGCTGCCGTTGGTGTGGTCCAAAAGGTGGGAATTCCTTTTCACATCTATTTGATCTCTTGATTCCACTAGAGTGATTTTTCAGTAATGTGACAACTCTTTGAACTTTTAGGTCGCAAACTGAAATGTTGTTTTGAGTTGTGGTGGTGTCAGGGTCTACGGCCTACAATTCCCAAGAACACTCGTCCAAAGCTTGTGGAGCTGCTGGAGAAATGTTGGCAGCAAGATCCAGCACTAAGACCCGATTTCTCTGAGATTATAGAGATCCTACGGCGAATAGCAAAAGAGGCACGTCCTTCTCGTTCCCCCTTCTTGTGCATGACATCCTTTTGCACGTTATGTGACTAGAGTAGGAGAATATTTTGTATATTTCAAAGTCTGATTACTCAATTATTGTCTGGTTTTGCTGTTATTTTAATAATCTACTTTAGTTAATGAGAAGCACTTGATACAGGTTGCAGATGAAGGTGAAGGCCGCAAGGATAAAACATCCGGTGGATTCCTGTCTGTCCTCAGGAGGAGCCACCACTGAAGCGGTAGAAGAGGTCTTTATACGTGAGTCAATTTTCATTCATTTTATCGCTAACGCTGTAAAGTATTCTCCCCTTCCTCCTCCTCCCTTCCCAACCCAAGCCTTTGGGTCCACGGTTCCCTTTTCAGTGTTATATCACAGCTTTATGTTGTAGAAAGGGAAGATAGTCAAGAGAGCTCTGTAAAGTAATTTGATGTCTTGGGGCCTTATAGTACATAAGGTGCTAATTTAGACTTTTATCTACCGAGCTTATGAGTTAATTATTGTCATCATTTGGGAGTCGCAGGTTCCGGAGAAGAGTGTGCAGTAGAGGCTACCATGCGTAAACTTATCGTAGATGATAAAAATTCCTACCAGCTCCACTTGGATGCTGGCACGCTTCCCTTTTTGAAAAGTAGACGGTATACATGGAGGCCTACCCGCGTAAATGTTCTGTGAGTCGGACTCCTCATGACGTGTAAATGCAATTCAAAACTCTAGATGAGTTTAACTATTTTTGTTTTATTTTTTCAAACTAGTTGGTTTTCAACCTCAGTTTTGGGATTCAACGGTTTCAAAAGAGAATACGGGACAGCCCCACTCCCATCGTGTCGTTGACCATCTTGGAATGGACCATGTCCACGTGGCCGCCGCGATTAATGTTTCGTTTCCCTTGGGCTTACGGGCTTGATTCAACTACAGTGAATGGAAATGGAATGGTAGTCACTCGAGTGCGTGAACGTGTACGCATGCACGTTGAAGTCAGGAGTCGGATTGGATTCTCTATTAGAAGGGGTGAAGAGTTGCATTAACTCATTGCAGAATGTCAACAACCCATTTATTCTTCATGGCTTCCCCGGGGGGAGGGGGAGGGGAACATGGCGCCTTCAATCTTTTATTTTTTATTTTTTATTTTTTTTTAAAAAAAAGGGATGGGGTGAAAAGAGGCTTGGCAATCGACCTTAGAGACCGGGTTGAACAGCCTTTCCTTTGGAGCTAAAAGGTAACATTGCTCGAGGCAGCGGTCTTAAAAATGTAGTTGAAAACATTTGGTAGCAGTTTCCCGTTCTTGTGTGGACTCTTGCATTTCTTACGAAGGTTAAACATTGCCATAGGCAACATACACTCGTGTACTAGCTGAGTTATAAAATTCCATTCGTTCTTGTAATTTCTTTATTCTTTTATATCGAAATTAAAATAAACTCCTTTTTTTTAGGGAATCTTAGGTTTGAAGCCTCGACCCCCCCCCCTTCCCTCAACAACTTTTCTCTTGAGGCAAATCAAACGGAACTTAGTTTGTGAGGTGGGGTAATGCAACAAAGAAGGTGACTAGATAGAAGTACCATCGTGGTCACGCTGGATACACATTCCTTTTCGACTAGACGCACAATGTGTCTCTAATACAATACATTGCCCCGGGGGGGGGTGGGGGGGGTGTGCCTCTCCCATGCCCATGCATAAGTCTCTTCATAACCCAACCCGGTAATTGTAAATTGGAAACCTCCAACTTCAAAATTCAGGCAAGGCTGATTTGATTCTAATACGCATTCACGTGGAGCAACAAAAGACAACGTAGTGTTCCTTACTCGAAAGGGAGGGAAAAAAAAAAAAAACATCCGAAGCAAAAAAGAAAGAAACGGCGGAGTAGAATTTGATGAGAGAGAGAGAGAGAGAGAGAGAGAGAGAGAGAGAGATTCGGGGAGTGCGTCTCCCGGGAAACGTCCCAAGTTCAAACCAGACCATGCAATTCTACCTCCTATCTTTCGTCTTCCATGCCATTTGTGACTCTCTTATACACACTCTCTCTCGCACACAAAAACACACACACACACACACACAAAAAGAGAGGGAGAGAGAAATAAATGCTCTCTGCTAGGAGATTAACCTGAGAACAAACCCTCAGGAAAATCCATCAAAACATATATATATGTGTGTGTATATATATATATATATTCCGAGGCCAAAGTTCCAAAATCCAATTTTCTACGTTAATTGATATTAAAAGAAGGAAAAAGGGATGGATTTCTCTCCTATAAGGAAGTCTTTCAAATCCCATGGCTCCTACAAGCACATTCGAAAACTATCCGGCGAAGGAGGAGGGAGCAACGACTCCAGCCACCATGAGGAGATGCCCATTCTCTCCCAACAAGGATCGGAAGATCACCGAGAAATCCAACTACAATCACACCAAACGAGCATCCTCGACTTCAACAACCGCCCCGAGGTCATTGTCAAGATGGACGCTCGAGGAGGAGGCGGCTGCGGCGGCAGTGACTCCCCCTCTGACAACTTTCCCGGTAACCTCCTGACGCAAAGGCCACAGGGTTTTGATTTCCCGCAACAACAATCGCAGGCCATGGAGGATCCCCCGTCCAGGCTCATCGGTGAGTTCTTGAACAAGCAGAAAACAGCTGGAGGCGAGATTGCGCTGGACATGGACATGGAAATGGACGAACTGAGACGTGACAGAAAAAACTTGCCGCCGTTCCCGGAGTCTCCGCCCGCCAAGCGCTCCTCAAGGGAAATCCGGGTTTCATTTGATCCTTCAGTTTCATGTGGCATTGACGGTGCAACTGAATCCGTTAGAAGGCGGTACAGGGACTCGTCAGAAGGTAGCAACGCAGGCTCCTCCCACGGCAACCACTCGAAGCAAAATCAACAGCAACAACAAAGAAGAGAAGAAGTCTTGCGGTGCACGTCCAATGCTACTTTTCAAGGCAAGTCCGGGCTATTATCGAGGCTGAAAACAAGATCCAGGCTTATAGATGACCCGCCACCGGATGAGATACAGAGAAGATCGGGCATGATACCGAAATCCGGGCCACTGAGATCCGGGATCCTACCCAAGTCTATGGAAGACGATGAAGAGGATGATCCCTTGGACGACGCCGACTTGCCCTTGGAGTACAAGAGGCAAAAACTGAACACATTGACTGTGCTCCAATGGGTGAGTTTGGTTGCGATTGTAGGTGCACTGGTCTGTAGTCTTACCATTCCGGCTATGAGGAAAGAACGGCTCTTGGAGCTTGAACTGTGGAGATGGGAGGTTTTGTTGTTAGTTTTGATATGTGGGAGACTGGTTTCGGGCTGGGGAATCCGTATCATTGTTTTTTTCATTGAGAGGAATTTTCTTTTGAGGAAGAGGGTTTTGTATTTTGTGTATGGTTTGAGACATGGAGTGCAGAATTGTTGGTGGCTGGGGCTTGTTTTGCTGGCCTGGCACTTATTATTTGATAAGAAGGTAAGAAGGGATGCCAAGGACACCCTCAAGTACGTGACTAAGATTCTGGTCTGTTTTCTGGTGGCTAATTTCATATGGCTGATCAAGACCTTAATGGTTAAGGTATTAGCTTCATCCTTCCATGTTAGTACCTATTTTGATAGGATTCAGGAATCGCTCTTTAATCAATTTGTAATTGGGACGCTATCGGGTCCGCCGCTGATTGAAATAAAAAGAAATGAAGAAGAGTTAGACAGGACAGCTGCTGAGGTTCGTAGGTTGCAGAATGCTGGCGCTACCGTGCCGCCTGACCTCAAAGCAGCTGCCTTCCCGCCTGCAAAGAGTGCAAGAATCATTCCCAATGTTGGGATGCAGAGGAGTTTTAAGGGGAAAAGCGTTAAATTCTCCCGGCAAATGTCCAAAAAGGGAGAGAAAATGGGCAATGATGAAATCACAATTGACCACTTGCATAAACTTAATCCCAAGAATGTTTCGGCATGGAACATGAAGAGATTGATGAACATAGTTAGACGTGGATCCTTATCAACTTTGGATGAGCAAATATTAGGAGCAACCACTGAAGATGAAAACACAACAGAGATCAGAAGCGAACACGAGGCGAAAGCTGCTTCAAGAAAAATCTTTTACAACGTTGCTCGTCCTGGATCAAAGTGAGTTAAGTCTCTTTGTTGAATTGAACTTCGAAGGGCGGAGTTTGGACTGCTGATCTTCACGCTGTTCTATCAACGATTTTGTATCTGTGTTGTTTGGCAGGTATATCCTCTTGGAGGATTTGTTGCGTTTTATGCAAGAAGACGAAGCTTTAAAGACAATGAGTTTCTTTGAAGGAACGTCTGAAAGCAACAGAATCGGTAGATCGGCCTTGAAGAACTGGGTGGTAAGAACTAGACTGAAGTGGCTCAATTATGGTGGTCCAAGCGTCAATTAGCCAACTCTGTCTTTTTCTTATTATCAAACGTACATTACCGTGAAATGTTTAATCCCTTTTCAACTGATTATAATACGTTGGCGGAAAACTTGGTTTAGATAATGAAGGGAAGATTCATATTATCCAAGAATCTGTATAGACCAAGATTTCCAAGTAACAAAGAGGATTAAAAAGGAACCTTTAACTCATTTTCATATTAGTTTAAGTGGTCCAGTTCTGTCTGTCTTGGACGCACGCGTACAGAGAAAAGAGGAGCCAATGGCTATCCTGATTGATCGAATTTAATTATTCTTTTCCTGTCAGGTGACTGCTTTTAGAGAGAGGAGAGCACTGGCATTGACACTGAATGATACAAAGACGGCGGTGAACAAGCTCCATCAGATGATAAACATGGCAGTTTCTATCATCATTATTATCATCTGGCTGAACATACTTGGAATTGCAACAAGCAAAGTTTTGGTCGTACTAGGATCACAGGTTCTCGTTGCGTCCTTTATTTTTGGAAACACCGCCAAGACACTGTTCGAGTCAATTATCTTCCTGTTCATCATTCACCCCTTTGACGTGGGTGATCGGTGCGAAATAGATGGAATGCAGGTACTCAATTTTCGTCCCGTGTGTTTTGCATAGGTATGTCCATGCGATTTCTTTCACCGTGCCCTTGAAGTCTATGTTTTCTGCTTGTTTTCAGCTCATTGTTGAGGAGATGAACATTTTAACCACCATCTTCCTCAAAGCTGATAATATGAAGGTTGTGTACTTTAATAGTGTTCTTGCTACCAAGTCCATTGGCAACTTCTATCGTAGTCCCGACATGGGGGATGCAATTGAGTTCTTTGTTCATGTGTCTACATCAATGGAAAAGATTGCCGTCATGAAACAGAGGATAATAAGGTAAGCGGGGCAAAGTTGTTAAGCCCTTTTCACCACGCCAAGAAGCAGCAACATCCTGTTTAAACAAACACTAAATAATCTTGTTTCACATATGCTACTGTACTGCAGCTACATTGAGAACAAGAAGGAACACTGGTATCCCAGCCCCATGGTTGTACTGAAGGACGTGGAAGAGTTGAACAAAATTAGGGTGGCAGTGTGGATAAGGCATAGAATTAACCATCAAGACATGGGGGAGAAATTTGCTAGGAGATCCATTTTGTTGGAAGAGATTGTGAAAATTTTGAAAGAGCTTGACATTCAGTACCGTCTTGATATCAATGTCCTTAGCATGCCGTCTCTGAATTCATGCAGTCCTCCTCTCCCTAGAGATTCACACATCTAATACTGCAAGATTGCAGGCCACTTTTTGTTCACCAATTGGTTGGAATGAGCGTGCGTAGCACTTGCAAGATCAGTGAACTAATTGCCTACCCAGACCCACAAGTTCTTTCCGGTTGCAAAGTGACATTGAAATAACTCAGTGACCTGAAGCATATTGGAGAGCACTCTTTAAGCATTATCATCATTAACCAAACCTTTGTTGATTCTATGTGTGTTCAGTACTGGTGCTTCTGTTTTTATGTTTTAGTGCTTCTTTTAAGACTCTTCTTTCATATATGGGTTAAGCACTCGAGCTGGTGTTCCGGTGCTATCCAATGATTATTCTGCCGGCAAATGTGCTAAAAAACACCAATTGACATGATAATGATTCCCTTTCCTTGTTTTGTGGTTTTGTTCCAATTCCCTCAATATGCACATTACTGTCGGTTGATTTGCGTTTGATGCCAATCCATTCTCTTAACGTGACCTAGGTTTTGGTATGCAAGCCTGCATCACAAGCAGAAATGCGGAATTGAACAGAAGGTTATACTGAGGACTTTCAAGATCTGTTTCACATTCAGGCATTTACAGATTGCGCGGTCAAAACGAAAACTTGAACAATTCATGGCGAAACTCGAACTCTGATTAATGGACAAGAAAGATGCTCATTTTCAGAAACCCCAATTGTCCCTTAACCTGTTACATAGTCTCAAACATGATCCAACGCGAAAAGACATTCACCCTGCGGAGATTTGGCTCCTGACAAAAGGAAAAATTGCATTCATTTAGCGTAACCATTCTTTCACAGCCATCCCTTTAGCAACAAAACAACCGGTATTCTTCCTATCAATTCTCAATGGACTTCTTGTGCGAAGCATAAAATCTTTAACCATGGATTTAATTGGTGATTTGCCCCTAACACTGCTATGATTTCCTGACCCACAAACCACTGTAATCTCTGGAGGGATTGCATTCTTTCCTTTATTGGATAACTTCCTCATCTCCTCAACCCACTGCAACATTATCAAATAAGCTGAACCCAAGTGCATAGCATGCAAATCCAGCTTTGCTTCTGAAGCACTGCACTTCATCGCCTTGTTGAAAACCAACGATCCAACCAATTCTTTAACCAACATTGCCTCATCTTCATTCAAAACCTCAATCAACTCTTCAAGTGAAGTCGGAAGACCTTCCGACTTACACATCATCGACACAATAGTAGGGCAGGAATTCAAGACAGAATTGTATGTCCTTGCAGAGAAAGAAATATCCAAAGTCTTCATCTTTTGGAGCCACAAAACCATGTCAGAAAGTGCATGATGAGCTCCGTAAGATGAAAGGATCATATTCGAACAGATTGTATCGACGCTAAGACCTTCTTCTTCCATTTGGCCAAGGCACTTATGCATATCTTCAAACAATCCTAACCTACCATAGCCATATAAAACACACCTGTATTCAAACAAAGACGGCTTGATTCCTTTCCCTCTCATTACAAGAACCAAGTCCTCAGCTTCTCGGGGGCAACCCATCTCACACAGTCCATTGATCATCGACTTATAACCTTGGCGTTTCACGAAAATGGAGTTAGAGTCACAAACAAGCTGATTCAAACGAGAGAAAGAATCTTCAAAACCTCGAAGCCCATTGTGTTTGGAGTGAGACTCGACCAAGTTGCGGTAGAAGAGAAGCAGGTCTCGCTCTGTAGACCGCAACTTTGAAATGGATTCGGAGACAAGATTGGCCGCGTCGTCGTGCTTGCCACTTTTGTCGAGGAAAGCAACAAGTTGCGCCACCAGCTTTGGGTTCCACTCAAACCACGACGATTCACTGATCTTTGTGTACAACTATCATTTCACGCATACAGACAAGCAGAGTGATTCAACCAGCCCTTGATTCCAAACTTAATTGCGACCTATATATAATAAAATAACATAACGTGTAACTCACAGGGAGAGCAAGAGCGGAGAGGTGGGGATGATGCGAGGAAACCGGGGAGAGAAGATGGGAGAGAGCATCTAGAGCCACTGATTTGGGTGACGCCGCCACAAATTTCTTAATCAAACGGGCATTAGCCGAGGCATCTCCGGCGGCGCTGCTGGTGGCAATGGAGGAGAAGAATTGACGCCCTTGTTTGCTCAACGCCACCACAGATACACATTCGCTGCTCAGCTTCCTTTTGCTTGGTGGTGGCAAGCTAAATGATGGCCCCGGTCCTGCTGCTGGCCGTGCCTTCGAGAGAAGCGGCAGCGGTTGTTGTTTGTGGTGGCGATGGCGGCGTTGCGGGTCGCATGGCACGTGCCAGGCGCCTAGGTACCACACGTGCGAGTACATATGCATAGCCGTAGCCTATGCCTGTTACCCGTCCCACCGTATAACATGCACGACAATAAACTAACATTATAAACAGGCTGTCATGGTGGAAAGGTCATGGGACCCACTTAATATATTTTGTTTCGGCCATAGGATCCCAAACCAAGCATACGGACAAATATTTCGTGGAACTCGATGATTAGCGGGGGTGTAAGGAGGAGGCGCGAAAATGCCCCCCAGAGAGAGAGAGAGAGAGAGAGAGAGAATTTCATGGAAATCAGCGGCGATTTCCAGAGTCAGACTTGGAGGGAAGCCTCAAACTTCTTTTGCTAGCACGCGGAATCGCGACAGTCTTTTATGGAATTTGATGATCTTTCTTGGTTCATACTCAGACAGGCAGTTTGGAAGTTGCCTGTGGGGGGGATGCTTATCATGCGATTAATTTCTGTAAGAAACTCAAATGTAAGTAACAGTTGCAATTGTTGAATCAATGACCAACCAGACAAACAACCCACCCACCATGGCTTTTACATTTTTAACCTCACTTTGCCTTAATGTCACCACCTTCAAACTTCACTTCTTTAGGCCCTTCAAATTTCTGCTTCCCAATTGGGAGCTTCCGTTCCCTTCATCGCTTGGCTTCACATATGTGTCCTTTCAAATTGTCATCTTTTGATGGATCCCATCCATTCCTTCGGACTTTGGAATGAAAACCTACATTCCCTGTGTCAACTAATGGCGACAACAATGTTCAGAATAATTAAGTACAACGGACAGACCATACACACACACACTCACCACGTACATGTAAAGTATACTCAAAGCACAAGTTTTTGGGGTTTTGAGATTCAATTTAGCGAGCGTCTTTCTTTCGTCAATGTCAAACTCAAAAGCAACAAAATATTAACTACAATAATAAGAATTGGCAGAGGACTTCGAGAGTTTGAGTTTCATTTATTTACACAAGATAATTGAGCCCAAGCCAGCAGAACCGTAGTCACTGTTCCGTCCTCGACTTGGACTGGAGTTGGAGCCACTCTGTTTGCACATGAATTCCCTCTGGTTCACCGATGAGACCCCCATTATCTCTAGCTCGCACTATCCATCTAAATTTCTCTTATTTCGATTATTTTCTCTCTCTCTCTCTCTCTCTCTCTCGCTAAATTTTCCTATATAATCTCAGGAAATGACGAGCAAGAGGGCTAGAACAAGCTTGGAGTAGGTGGCGGTCAACGTTTGGCAACGGGAGGTTGTTGAGCTCTCCACCCGGAACTTGGCCCGCCGCCGTGGCGCCTCCGAGGTCTGTTTGTCCTCAAAACTTTTAAACCAACCTTTTTTATCATTTATTTATATTTTTCGAGTTCCATTTTAGGGGCTATATATATGTTGTAGCACACCGCGATCAGTGATCGGTCTTATGCTTTTCTTTTTTCTTTTTCCCATTTATTTTCTTTCTTCTCTTCTCTAAGACACAGGCAGCTTAGCTTGTATTCCTTATCTGCATGCCTTGTGTTCAGTTAAAAAAGCACTTTTTTTGTTTCTTTTTTTTGGGTCATAGCTTTTAGTTTCATAATGGTTATATCACTACGAAATTTTGGACTACTTTGACTTGTAAAGTCTCCCTTTTATGGTGGTAAGATAATTGGTTAAGCATAATATTGCCTTTTACAAGAACCTCCTTGTTCTCTTTGCCTTTGTTTTGGCCGCACTTCATTTCTACACAAGTATCTTAGCTTTGATGTCCTTTCTTTCAATTATTATTTATTTATTTATGCGAATTTGCTTGTTGCTAAAACCTATTTGAGCGATTTTGTTATTTAGCTACAAATGCAGACTGTGATGTCTTTATCTTTTCATGGAATATTAGTTCTTATCAATTAAAAACAGTGTTCTTGTTGACTGTCATAATATGTATATTGATCATTATATGTTGCGATGTTTATCTGGCACCTGGCCGTTGGTGATTGCAATGCCTGAACCTGAAATGGATACATTGGTTTCTTTTATCTGACCGTTTTCACCTTCTTCCCTTTGTTTCCACCCACTTATCTTTTTTGCATCCACTGATCATCAATGCAAAAGCGGCTAGCTATTTATTTCCTTAATTTGTTGTTTCTTTAAAATTATTCTTTTATTGCAAAGCTTTTATTAGATATTTACATACATTTCAGGATCTTGTACCCTGACTTGAGATCTACAAGAAGCTAGGCAAGCAAAATGGTTGTGTTAACACAGTAAGCTTCAGTGCAAATGGCGATATTGTGGTGTCAGGCTCTGATGACAGACGAATTATACTATGGGACTGGGAAACTAGAAGTGTAGAGCTCTCTTTTACTTCAGGCATAATAGCAATGATTTTGAAGCAGGGATCGTGCCTTACACAGATGATTGAAGCATCGTAACCTGTGCTGCAGATAGTCAGGTAATTTTTTGGTTTAAAGGGAGTGACACAGAATTTTGTATGAGATGGTGCACGAGCCATCACATATATTAGCTGAAAAGTCATCTTGGTCTGAGAGGTCCATTTGGGGGTGTTTCTCTATAATTTAGATAACCTTCTCCATTACGAAGTCAATGGACTTGAAGTTCAAATCTCAATAATTTTCTCAGTCTTTTCTTTTGGTTTCTTTCAAGATTTTGGACTCACTCATATCCTCATCATACTATGTCTCTTGGAATTATGCGTTGCCAATAACACATGCCTCCATGTCAGTTTCCACTAGCACAAATTTTGGAAGGGCTGAGTGGAAACTGAATTGGTAGGAAGACATCAAGAAAGAGCACTTAAGTCGGCTATTGAGCCTGGGAACCCTCATCTATTTTGTACTTGTGGAGAGGATGGATTGGTTCCACATGCAAGTTTAGATTGCTTTGCTAACTGTAGCTTGTACATATGTGTCTCTTTAGAGGACCCAAGCAACCTTGCATGCTTGAAAGTGTGCGAAAGTTTGCTGATCTATGAAGTCCTTTCAGAATTTTTATTTTCTTATTTGTGACAACATTTTTAGATCAAATGGCTCGTTGAATCTATGTGAGAATGCTTTTTTGAACAGAAGAGAGTGATGACCAGGCTTTTACTGCTAGCATGCCCACCGAGGATAAGAGGTGTAATATGCCATCAATCTAAATGCAATTGTAATTGACCCTAGAAGCCCAAATCTTTTTGCAATTGCCCGTCGGGGGATGAGTATACTAGCCTTTATGATGCCCGAAAGTATAGGTGGGATGCATCAACTAATTTTGATCAAGCCACAAATTACTTCTGCCCTCTGCATTTGATTGGTAATAAGAATTTTGGAATAACGGGCTTGTCATTCTCAGCCCAAAGCAAATTTCTAGTTTCATATGCAGAGGACATCTACCTTTTCACAAAAGACATGGGATTGGGGTCCACTCTAGTTAGAGCCTCTTCACTTTCTAAGAGTAGCGATTCAAGTGAAATGGAACCTGTATTAATGCCATCTCCTTCAAGCATGGATGCCAATGATAAACTTGTTTCCTAAGTCTACAAAGGGCATCGAAATTATAAGACTGTGAAGGGTGTCAGCTTCTCTGGGCCAAGGTGTCAGTATTTTGTGAGCGGATCCGACTGTGGTTGCTTATTAAAAGGGGTGGGCAGCTTGTTCGACTCATGGAGCCAGATCTTCATGTGGTGAACTGTATTGAACCTCATCCTCATACGACTGTGCTTGCTAGCAGTGGAATTGAGAAGGACATTAAGATTTGGACTCCAAAAGCCATTGAGAGGGCTACTATGCCTTTGAAAATTGAACAGGTATGCATTGTTTATTAGGATGCTCTAATGGATCTAATCCATATCTTCAAAATTGTTCATTTGTACGTGACACTGAGGGCTGGAAATAATAAACTGATGAAAAGATGGTTTCTCAAGATCCTCTGTAGCCTGGTATGATATTTCAGTTTTGAAATTTGGGAAGACGTATCTATCCAACCTGAACGCTACACACACAGACAGACACAGGCACAGACACACACACAGAGAAGGCAACTTCCTATTTGATTATCTACTTTAACTAGTCATGGGGAAAGCAATTTATCCTTGTTGAACCAGTGCTCCAACAAATAGAAAATGTGAAAATGTGGGTATTTTTGTGAGTTGACTTGTTTGAAGATGTCTCTTGGTCTCGGTATGACTGTCATATGTTGAAAACTCAGGGGTAACAAAGTTTTTACCCCAGGTGTGATGGTGGTAATTGCTTACAGATTCGGCCACAATATTAGTGTTTCACGCTATGCAGGTAACAGAGGAGCTTATCTCATGGCTGACATCTTTGGAAGAAGTTCTTAAGCCTCATCACTTTCTTTGGTTTGCCTTTGGTGATGATGGTGAAGATGATGGTTATTTCCATGTGGATGCATTTTTTGGCAGTGGGGTGATGGTGATAAGGATGAGAATGATTATGAGGATGAGGAAGAGCATGACAATGACAACGATGATAGCAATGACAACAGCAATGATTATGTCAACGACTGATGATCACAATGAGAATCTTTATATTTTTGTGGGTGGTTATGACGATGATTCTGGTTTAACCTCTGTGTTAAGCAGAAACACAAGGCTAGGTAACCACCGAATCTACCGCAAAATCATCATGTACCTTCGGTACAGGACCTGATGGTGCCATTATTTTACATTCAATGCCACCAGTGATATTTCTACAGATGATTGAGGGGATACAACAAGCAATTTTGTTTTGCATAATATCAAAGTCAAAACATATTTTTAGCTGCCTCTTACATGGAATTAATCCACTTTTGTGATTCATATGAAATGGAGTGTCCCTTATGATGCACAAAGCACAGATTGGAAAGAATGGACTTCAAGCAGGAAATAATGGTATCAGAGAACAAAAAAAAAAAAAATGTTGAGCTTGATTCTATACGAACTAATGAATAAGTAGATTGCACGTTTTCACTTTGCGGACACTTCCTACGGATTGATAGCATCCTTGCTTCGTGGTGTTCATGGTACCTTGACCCGTGGAATTTCGTCACCTTCTGGTGGCTCTACTTTCAGTTCCGTGAAATATGGAAACTTTAGTCGATATTTATTACGTATTCATTGTGCTTTATTCATTGAGGATTGGCTACCTCACTTTGTTAAAAAAAAAGAGAAGGTTTATTAACTGCAGACAAGGTTGAACGCAGAAAGTAGATTACCTGCTGCGTAGAGCACTTTCAGAACCAAATGCGCTCATTGATCGCTGTTAGCGAGAAGATGATTATTGGAGAATTGAAATGCTTGCTAAAAATAAGGAAGTTAAGTTGGTTAGCAGAAGAAAATCTAATATAATGAAAGGTTTGATACAGCTCAACCCACCGACTTAAGAAACAATAACAATTATCATTCAAAGTCTCCCTAAAAAGGGTATTCCAGTGTCAGCGTTTATATTAACATGCACATGAAAGCTGAAGAATTAAGCTAATCTTACCTCTAAACAGATGTTCCATGATAGGTCAAGTTCCCTGTACGATTGTTGATTCCTCCACAAACGTAGGCTACGTATGTGAGGTGAGGCACAGAAAAAATTTACTCATAATTTCCCATCTCACAATAAAATGAAACCTTATTAAATAATAGCTAAATTGATGTTTAAGCTTGCTCGGCTTGCTTAAATCTGCTAGTAAATTATACCTCTGCTCAAAAATTGAGCTTTGCTCAGGTTGGAAGCATAAAATAGTCGGAATGCCCAGATTATCTTTAACTCTGTCAGTAGATAATTCCCAACTTCTTGGGGGTGGAATCAAAGGAATCTGAAGAGCAATCTATTGGAATGTGAAGTTTCATGTTTCAATGATGGAATTTAAGAATCAATTGCAAGTAAACCATTGGGTTCGGACATGTTCCTGCACAAAATGGAACATGACTAGAAGAGCACCTCCAAGTATGCCTTATTCATTCTTGTCATCTAGATTACTTCTGATCAGCTTTCATGAACATGTTAACATCAACCGGAGGGAAATTAGATGAAGAATTGTCCTTCTAACTAGCCCGTCTTCCCTTATATTCTTCGCTATCCCAACTAGATGCAATTTTCCCATCCTGGCAGCAAATGGGCCAGAATTGAATGAAAACTGAGACCTGATGCCTACGATTGTACTGCAATGCAGAAATCAACCTTATTCAACTACTACAGATTTTTCTTGTTGCGACAATGCGAACTTCCACATTTACACTTAAATGCTTTTATTGGATGATTCTTGTCAGCAAATTCAATTCCATAATCCTGCAATGATCACTGAAAGTTAGTCTGTGCTTTGAAGTGAACAAACGTTAGAAGAATATGGTATTTCACGAAGAAAATATAGTACACAAAATGTGGAGGATTACCCATGTCAACTCTTCCATCGGTTGTATGTCCCTAGTTGTGAAGAAAGCAAGCTGCATGATAACCAAAGCAACAAAATCAAATTACCTTATACCACTTCAAGTGATTGAAGAATGTAAGGTGAAGAAGGAAAGAAGATGAACACCAATGCCTAAAATTTTCAGTATCACTTACATGATAATAGTGATGATCAGGTGTCTCCACTTCTACTGGCACCTCAATCAAGTTAGAATCATGGCACCTGACAAAATCACACATGGTTATCGGTATAGATCCCCCCAAAAAAACAAAAGATCATGGCTATCAGATATCCAATTCCATAATTTATGAAGGATAAAGACTTGCAACAGAATTGCATGTTTACAATTACTCTTGACAGAAAAATACTAAGATGCTATGCATTTCACATGAAAAACATCAATCTTCCCAGAACTTTCTCTACCAAAGCAAAGTGAGACAGAGGGTACCTGTGATTGATAAACCTCCCAACATTTCCAAACTCTGTTGCATCCAAACAGAGGGCCTCTTCATCTTTCAATATTCTCTCGGATCCCCAATCAGAATCCAGGAGAACTGGATATGTATGCTTCTCATTTTTGGCAGCTCTTTCCTTGTTTCGATCATCAAGTTCCTTATTGGTCACAATTTCCCCTACATACTCACAAATGAAAGTGCCTTTCTTCAAGGCCTTCACTGATCGAAGACCCCATCCCTTCCCTTCAGGTGTTGCAAACACCTATACAATATGCAAACCTCATTCTGATTAATGTTTCAAACAAAACAAATTTAAAAAAAAAAAAAAACAAAGAAAGAAAAAAAGAAAGGAAAATAACATCTTTGAAAGGAATCCATTCTATTTACCTGCAAGGCCACTTGTATGCCTCGTTGAATGACACGATTGCCACAATTCTTGTTGCAACCACATTTAAACCAGCACTCTTTGACAAACTTCCTGGTTAGATGACCCTCACATGGCTTTATTTTCTTACCCTTTCGTGGCGGGTTGTTTTGCAGTGGACAGATTTCACAGTAATAGCAATGTTTTCTTTGTGGCTCCCTAGTCACAGCAATGCATTCATCTAAAAATGCTTCCTTTAGCAATCCCTCCTGTGTATAGGCAAATTCGCCTTGAGTTTCCGCAGCACAAGCACAAGGCAGGGCTGAAGACAGACAATCTCCATAACATTGTGCACAGCAATTGTCATCCGATATACGAGCAAGTGAAAAATTGATATGAGCATCGTCATGAACCATGTTACTTTTAACGTACATAAAATCAGGCAACTTCAAATCACCCGATCCACTCAGTAAGGGAATTTCTATGTCCTCCTGACCACGGGCTATATCTTTGACGTACACTGGGTATTTCTCTCGAACAATAACAGTACCCATAATATGCCTCTTCGAAGATTGTGAGCCTCCTATTACCTTAATCTTCACCCCATTTGATCCATTATCACCCTATTGAAAGAAGAAAAGCTATTATTCTGATTAAGATTAAAGATTATAGCCAAGGCACCAAGATGCAATGAAACTGGAATGCAATTAGGATCCCACCATCTAAACTACATCTAAAGTCTCCCTGTTCAAATTCCTTTTTTTTGGGGTCATAAGAACCGAACCAACGGAAAACAATAGCAACCCATAATTCCAAAATTTAATTGAGGCCTGCTACATGAATATTTTCTCATCACAATTGATTAGGGTCTTCCAATAAAATTAAAAAAAATGCAATAAAAATTGTTTTAATTGAACAATAAATGTGCGTTGAGGGGTTTAATGCGAATGCAACAAGACTCACTCTTGGTTCCTCCAGTTTCTGATTGATTAGAATATCAATGACAGGTTTATAATTCTCTGCTTCAATTAAAGTCCAGTCATCGTTATACAATCTCGCGAGTTTTCTCAGTGTGGCCTTGACCTGCTCTTCAGGAAAGCCAAATTGCGCCATTGCCTCGCAGGCCTCTGCCGTTTTTCTGTCGCTTTGAGCATCCCGTTTCCTTGTCATTGGTCACCCACACACGCAGAAATACCATGCAAGCAATTTCTTGAACAGAACAGGGTTTTAGATTGCAGGCGGCGGATTGCAATCAATTACCATTATTGCAGTCAATGGAGCCACAATTATTACCACTGCAGCGTCTCCCAGCTCCAAAGGAGTCAACTTAGAAGCCTGTTATCGAGCAAACCATTTGGGATGTCAGAAATTGGATCAAAACTCACAAAGATTTCACCTTTATCACCCAACAAAGCATTTCGCGGTTAGAAAGTTGCTTCCTTTTGATCATTTTCCTGCCCTAGTTTGCAAAAACAAAATTTAAGAAGAAAAAAAAAAAACAAAAGAAAAAAGCCATAATTTCGAGGGCATATCAAGATTGTTGGAAAAGATTCCCAGAAAACACTCGACTTTCCGCCCCCCAGGCCCCAAGCGTTACTTTCTTCTAAATGGTTAACATTGAACCAACCTGCAATGGGTAACACAAGAGATTTGCGGGTCACTCGCAGCAGATGCATTGAACTCACCCCCATAACTTGTTTGCTTAATAGGAAATAAAATACCCATTCGGTTACTTTATTCTTCTGAGATAACGAAATAAGTTGAAAAAAGAAAGATGAAGAAGATTAATATCGAAGAGAGCAAAAGGTACTCAATCAATGACAGGAATAACTTAAAATTGCAACTCTGTCATAAATTTTTCAATATAAAATTCAATCCAGAGTAGCTTTTTGAAAAGAAAATTTGTTAATTGAAAAAAGCATTTTTTTTCTATACTTTTTCATAGAATTATTTCAAATCTATCCTAAATGCTCGAAAAGCAAGGATGATTTTTTTCTCTTTGTTTTTTTTTTAATTGATGGGAAAATTTTTTTTTGAGATTGCGATGAAATCCACGTCCAGATGTTTCTCGATTAATTTTTTTTAGGAATTAAAGTTCTTCCCTCTTGTATGTGATTGGCGGGTCGTGGGGATGGACCTCGGTTCGACCAAAACCGAAACTACTGCAAGTCGAACCAAAAACTAGTCCAAGGCACACTAAAACGCTTGTTGAATCGAATTTGAATCTTTTTCATCCTAATCTTTTGAGAGATGGTAATGGTATCGTAATATTATATTATAAATTTATATTGAGAATATGAAGAAATTTATTCACACAGAAGATATGAAGAGGTCTATTCGGTCCAACAATATTCAAATTTATGTAAATTTTTATTTATGTAAAGATGGTGATAGTATTAAATTTTAAATTTATTAATATTAAATTAATAATATTTTACAATAAGTTTTTTATAAAAAAAATATAAATAAATAACCTAAATGTCAACCAAGTAATATGATTACGGGAACACTTTGCTTAGCCATTGATACCAATTGAAATATGTTACATCAAATGGTGGGTGCCGTATATGCTTCTTGTTGCTTTATTTATCTATTTATTATTATTTTTTTAAGGCACTCATTCAGAAACGATAATATTATTGGTGAGGCAGGGGAAATTTAAGGACAAGCCAGTGATGAAAACAAAAGGGGAAAGAAGTACAAAAACAAAAAAAAAAAAAAAAAAAAAAAAAAAAAGGGGGGTGGCGGGGGGGGGGCGGAAAACGATATAAACGCCAACATATTCACAATGAATTCCATGATCCTTCCTACTAATATGCATTTAATAAAATAATTTTCTGGGATTTGCTAACTTATCAAGTCCCTGAATTTGATCTAAATAAAAAATAAAAAATAATAAAATAACAAGAATGATTATTTACAAAAGTTGCCACCATCTACCAGTCAAAACAAAAATCTCCGAAGAGCATTCCCTCTCTGTAGCTCTCTCTCTCTCTCTCTCTCTCTTTTTCCCCGTCAGTCGAGTTTCTCGTCTTGATCTTTATCTTCGATCTCTTCTGTAGCCTTCCAAAGGGAGTTTCTCAATGGCTTCCAAACGACTTCGTTGAACCACCCAAGGCACCCGCATTGGCCAAAAAACTTGTCTCTCAGTCTCCGGTAGAAGCCTTGGTGCCCAACCTCGATAGGGGTGGACATGGGCTGCAAGTAAGCCAAAGCGGCGTGCTTGACGAGTGGGTTCTTGATGGGTATCTCTTGCCAGCTGGAGTTTTGGGCCGTGGGCGAGAGGATCGATGGCGGTGGCAACAGGTCCTTCAAGCTCGTGTAGGACGCAGACTGAATCGCTATCATCTCTATGTCGGAAAGCTGAAGAATAGGGGAAATTTTATCGAACCCGTTGTGGGAGAGACAACCACTCGAGCTCGGCTCGAGGCTTGTCTTTGTATCGTCGTCTGTCGTGGTTTCTGTTGGAGTGTTCTTCTGCTCTAATATTACTGCAGATGGGGGCGTTTCCATAATCTAAGAGGGCCAAGCCACCTGTTTTTCCTCCTTTTCTGTTCTGTGAGGTAATAGACAGGGATTAGAGAGATTCTGTTGGACATATATATCTATATGTGTGCGTGTGTGTGTGAGAGTGAAACTGCGTTAGGGTCTCTGTTTGACTTTTACTGGTGATTTTGGGGGCGGGGGGGGGGGGGGGGCCGGGAAGGTTTGGGCGAGTGGACAAGCGGTAGGGAAACTTTATGCCACTGAATCTAATCTCCTCGTAGGTTTTGGATTCTGAGTTGGATTCCCCCAATTGTAGTTAGTGAGTCATAAAAAAATAATAATAAAAAAAAAGGGCCGATTCTTCCTTCTATTATTTTACCCTTTACTTACTGTACACTATTCTCTCTCTCTCTCTAAGGTCTCATGTTTTGGTTGTATCTTTAAAAATTAAAATTGTAATTTGCTAATCACATACCCCTGCTGTATAGTAAATTTTTTTTTTTTTTTTTTGGGGGTTCTAGTTGACTTGGGGGGGGGGAGGGGGCGGGGGTTTTTTTTTTTTTTTTTTTTTAAAAAAGAAGTTAACGACGCTAACGGAGAGAGTAATTGTCTCTTCTTCTTTTCCCCCACCCCCCGGGAAATGCGGGCCTCCCAATAATAAAATAAGAACTCTCAGTTGCCCATGTAATTCTCTTAGAATGAATTTCCCTCTCGTTTTAAAGTGAAATTTGGTTGTATTCTAAATCACGAGCCTTCGGGTGTTGTCATGGATTTTTTACCCCCCCCACGCTTTTTTCCAATAGTCTTCCCAGTCAAAAGAAATATTAATTCCCTCCCCCCACCCCCCACCACCCAAAAAAAAAAAGAAAAAAAAAAGAGATTTGGAAAGCTAGACGCAATATCCAAAGCTGGAATTAATTAATTAAATCTAGAAAAAGAAAGTATTCCTTATTTTTTAAAACATTACCTAATCATTTAATTTATTAATTAATTACAGTAATATCATAACTATTCAGATCTACTTCTTCTTCTTCTTCTTCTTCTTCTTCTTCTTCTTCTTTTTTTTTTGTCTCATTATCATGTCATTCAATTTATTCTCGTAGCATAAAATTTAAATTTAAAAATTTATTTTTCATTTTATTAACATTTTAAAATTTTTAAATAAATTAAAATTTATGTCATGTGAATAAATTTAAAGGTATGATAATAAAAAAATACATATTTATCATGTAACACACATAAATAATTATTATATATTTTTATTTAATAAACAATATTTAATGTAATTAATATATCAAATAAATTTTAAAAAATAATAAAATTAACATAATTGTAAAAATGATCTATAATACCCTGCATAAATTTAATTTTTTGCCTTTTTATTTTTCTTTCACTGTACTAAAAAAAATCCACGTCGCGTTTTGAGTCAAAACGCACCTGAGCCCCCCCGGAGGAGCCCAAAATTTTTTCACTTTAAGAGGACCCCACTGGATTTCATCCCCAAGACTCCAAAACAAGAGGGCCCCATCGTTGCAGCTGCGTTTTGGATTTTAATAATAATAATAATAATAATATTATTATTATTATTATTATTATTATTATAAAAAATAATAAAATTAAAATAATTTAACTTTATATTTGCTGCATTAATTTTAATGTATAAAAATAGAGTAATATTAAATAATTTCATTTCATTTGTTGACTTTGGTCTTGATATTACAAAAATAAAAATGCAGGTGAATAATTTATCATAATTTTATTATTTATTCATGTTAAGACAAGTTAAAAATTAATAATCAGACTATCTAGCATTAAATAAAAAACTAATTTAACTTAAGCGTAAAAAGTGGGAGGAAGATGTCGCAAATATGAAATAATAAATAAATATAATTAATTAATTAATTAATTAAAACAATTAAAAATTTTATATTTTTATTTACATCTCCTTAACTCATAATCAAGCTCAAGTAGTAAATTTTTTTTAGTCATTATTCATAAAAATATTGAAAGGAGAAAAGTGAGGCGCATTCCCGAAAGTCAATGAAGCGGGATGTCGGTTGGGTGTGGGGAAACAGGAGAGGAGAGGAGAGGAGAGGAGAGGAGCGAGCAGTTAAAGTAGAGATACAAAACGGCGCGTCGGCGGGGCCAAAAAAGGACGCGTGCCCCGGGGGAAAGGTGGCGGGGTGTGGGGGTGGGTGGGGCAGGTTTCACGGTCAGGTTTCTGACTGTCAGTCAGCGATGACACACGTAGCCAACAAACAGCTTTCTCTCTCTCTCTCTCTCTCTCTCTCTCTCATTTTTAATTTTTTTCTTTCCTATAATATATATATATATATATATATGAGCTTTTTAATGGTGAGTAGCTCGCCTGCATGTTTTCTTTCCTTGCACACTGCGAACAATCATCGTTTTATCTTTGTTTGGCCTTTTCTAATCTTGATTTTTCCTTAAAATCGACCCAACCCTAAAGGGTAGGGTAGGGTAGGAGAGGTAAAGTTTCGATTTTTTTTTTAAATTTTTTTTATTTCTTTTCGCCCATTCCATATGTGATTACTTTAACTGATTAGCGGTGTTTTGTTTTTAATCTGTGATTTGGACGTTGGGGATGGTTGTGAATTCTGTACTACTGCTCTTTTCATGACAACAGAAGAAAATTCTGAACTTGGATTGTTCTTCTATAATGTTTTCCATTGTTAATTACTCATATTCATTGAATTGCTGCTTATCTCTGTTGGAGGAATTACCCATCTTTATTGGGAATTTACGTGAAATGCTTTGTTTGGTGTTTGTATCGGCAATATTAGAAATTTCTCTAGAAAAACCCATTTTGGAGCTTTGGCCCAAATGTCAGATAAAAACATGTGCAATCCTCCAATCAAACAATCTCCCTTAGGGCAACACGCCTCCGTTTCCCTTTTCTTGGCTTTAGACTCTCCCGCCTGCTTCTGTTTAAATTCCCAAATCGTTGGCTTTCTTCTTGTGTGAATGAGGATTTACATATTTACATGAAGGGAAGTGATCTATGCTGAACTCTGTTCTCCTATCTTGGATTTTAAGAATTTCTGAGTGAGGGGTTTGGCTGGACGCAACTGAAAAATACTCTTGACATGAAGGTTTACAAACTAAAAAGTATTATAATTGCTTCAGTTTTATTTACAAGCCCGTGTTCACTTGACTGCCAATTAATTGTATTTTATGCACACTCTTCTTTTTAAGTTTCTGTTTGTGTAATCTGATGTTGCTCGCAGAAGAAAAGGACTTCATTGGATAGGCAAACTTCCACTCAGATGGTGGAGCCAAACAATGCTGAATATGTGCCTATGGGGGAAGCGTCTTCTCCCAGTTTATATAAGTTCCGGAAGGTTTCAATCCTACCCCTTGTTTTCCTTATCTTTTATGAAGTTTCTGGTGGTCCATTTGGTGTTGAAGACAGCGTCAAAGCAGCTGGACCGCTCTTAGCTCTCCTTGGTTTTCTGCTATTTCCATTTGTATGGAGCATCCCAGAAGCCTTAATAACCGCAGAAATGGGTACCATGTTTCCAGACAACGGTGGGTATGTTGTCTGGGTTTCATCAGCCCTGGGTCCTTACTGGGGCTTTCAACAAGGTTGGATGAAATGGCTGAGTGGAGTCATAGATAATGCACTATACCCGGTTCTATTTCTAGATTATCTTAAGTCAGCAGCTCCAGAATTAGAGGGTGGTTTCCCTAGGATAGTAGCAATTCTCATCTTGACTACGGCTCTAACTTACATGAACTATCGGGGTTTAACAATAGTGGGATGGGTTGCCATACTTCTTGGGATTTTTTCCCTTCTTCCCTTTGTCTTCATGGGATTTATATCGATTCCGAAACTGAACCCTTCAAGGTGGTTTGTTGTGGATCTGAACAACGTTAATTGGGGCTTGTACTTGAACATTCTCTTTTGGAATCTTAACTACTGGGACTCAATCAGTACTCTCGCAGGTGAGGTGGAAAACCCAAGCAGAACTCTTCCAAAAGCTCTCTTTTATGCTCTCATCTTGGTTGTTTTTTCCTATTTTGTCCCTCTCTTGATTGGCACCGGAACAGTTCCACTTGATCGGGAACTATGGTCTGATGGATATTTCTCTGATATTGCTAAGTTACTTGGTGGTGTATGGTTAAGGTTGTGGATCCAAGGGGCTTCTGCATTGTCAAACATGGGCATGTTTGTGGCCGAGATGAGCAGTGACTCTTTCCAACTTCTGGGGATGGCGGAGCATGGGATGCTTCCCGAGCTCTTTTCTAAGAGGTCATGTTATGGTACTCCACTGGCAGGAATTTTGTTCTCTGCATCAGGGATCATTATGCTCTCATGGTTGAGCTTTCAGGAGATTGTTGCTGCAGAGAATTTCTTATACTGTTTTGGAATGATTATGGAATTTATAGCATTTGTGAAACTGAGGATGGAACGCCCAGCAGTAACTAGGCCCTACAAGATACCTGTTGGGACTGCTGGAGCAATTTTGATTTGTATTCCGCCAACCCTGCTAATACTAGTGGTTTTGGCACTTGCTTCACTCAAAGTCATGGCTATTAGCATGGTTGCTGTGATTATAGGGCTTATACTGCAGCCTTGTCTTGCGTACACTGAGAAGAAGAGATGGCTTAGGTTCTCAAATAAACCTATCCTTTCAGACATCCATTATACCAATCACCAGTGTAACGAGCTGTGAATGGTAGCCAATGATTTTCCTTTTCCCCGTGTAATTTGTACGTGTACAATGCTAATGCAATGCTACCCTTGTTTTCATTTTCTTATATTCTGCGTGTTTAACCACTCCTTGTGATGTCTTAGAAAATGGTTGTTCATTATTAGTGATAACTGTATTGTCAATAGGAATGGACGAGTCAGCCATTGGATCAACTGTCTCTACCGGACTGATATCAGATACAACAGTTGGTGTAAGCATTTGCATGTTCAAACAGGCATACTGCATCAGAACGTTGTTGGTTTGATGAACGAAGTTGCAAAGTAACAACTTAGACCTCTTCATCTTTAACAATCTATGGCATAAGCTCAGTGCCTGGCTCCAATCGGAAGGGGATCATGTAGCCATAAACTTGGCACTGATCCAATCAGAATAAGATCATTTGGCCTTAAAACTTGGCACTGATCCAATCGATACTGCGCCGGATGTTACAAACGCGTATTTGGCATCTTTTTGTTGGTGAGGCACACACGTATCATATTGCATTGCATCGGGTTAGATCTGATGCTAACGACTTCCTCTTAGCTTGTATCTCCAAATGAGCTGCAATAAGCTGTCTGTGTTGCCAGCTTGTACAATATCAGATAGAGGCACGCAGCAGACACCCAGATGAGAACAAGAACAGAAAGAAGAATCCCTTATGATAGTCCTTTTATAGCCACTCATCGGTTATTACAACTCATTTTTTCAATATAATTTTAGTTGTCGTGTTTTGCTTCCTTGGAAGGTCCAAAGGGCAATAAAGATGTAGGGAAAAATATGAAGTTATCTTCTCATTCCTTCGAGGATTAGGAGAGCAAAATATAACTAAGCACTTCCAAACTCTGCACTAGCAGAAGAAAGGAAGAACACAGAAAGGAAAATATGGGGTTTCAAAGTAACTTCCCAAGAGACCTTTCAAGGAGAATTTCTCTTCAGCATCTCTTCGAGTTGAATCCCCACAATCACAACATCAACAACAGTGCCAGTGCCATGATCCTCAAGAAACCTGCTTCTGACGCTGAAGATGGTGAAGCTCTATCAAATATTTCCCGCTGCTCCATTGTCTTCACTTTCACCAATCCCTCGGAGTCTCCCTCGCAGCAGGAAAACAAAAGATTGAACCTCATCCGGCTCCTTACTATGGTAAAGTCTCCGAACAAGCCATTTACTGATAAGATCTTACGCCCTCTCGTGTCAATGTTATCAGTCAACCTCTTTCGGCATCTCCATCCATCTTGCAGCTTTTCCGCAGCCTCTGATTTGCCCGAGGATGAGGAATATACTCTTTCACCAGCCTGGCCACACCTGCAAATTGTTTACGAGATCCTCTTTAGGCTTGTGCTTAAAATGGATCCCAAGATGCTATGTGATTACATTGATCAGCAATTCCTCGTCAACCTTCTCTCCTTGTTTCAATCCGAGGACCCCAGAGAACGGGAGAGTTTGAAGAATGTTTACCATCGGATATATTCCAGGTTCACCTTCTACAGATCATTCATGAGGAAATCAATGAATGATGTCTTCTTGCACTATGTCTTTGAGACAGAAAGGCACTGCGGGATTGGTGAACTGCTCGAGGTATGGGGAAGCATCATCAACGGCTTTACTGTCCCACTAAAAGAGGAGCACAAGCTGTTCTTAATGAGAGTGCTTATCCCTTTGCATAAGGCTAAGGGTATGCAAGTCTACCATCGGCAGCTTTCTTATTGTGTTAATCAGTTCGTGCAGAAGGATGCAGTGCTTGGTGGGATTGTTATTAGAGGAATACTAAGGTATTGGCCAGTTGCTAATAGCCAAAAGGAAGTTTTGCTTATTAATGAGTTGGAAGAACTAGTGGAGAACGTAGATCCTGGACAGTACAGAAGGTTGGCGTTGCCTCTATGTATCCAAATTACAAGATGCTTGAACTGTTGGAACTCACAGGTCACACAATTACCCTTTACCCATCGTTTCTGCCAGATATGAACATTAGCAAATACGTTCTATAGATTTTTAGTACTGTTTGCTGTGCTCAAATGGTAATTGTTTCAGTTCCAGAAGACTTTCTATCTTGAATACCTTGATCTAATCTGTGGGATAATGGTTCTCGAAAACTCTCCTTTCTCCTAAGACAGGGCCCTTTCAAGTGTTAATGACCCCCCAAATACTGAATTAGGCATCATAAAAGCTAATATTTAGTTTCTCAGCAACGTTCATGGTAGAATGCTTCCTTCATTCACTAATTTTTCATCCCACGTGTCACCAACTGTGCATGTAAAGAGAGTAGCTTACATTGTTGATTAAAAGCCATGTTTTAATTGAAATTCAGGTTGCAGAGCGTGCACATTATGTGTGGAACAATGAACAGTTTGTGAAGATGGTGGCATTAGCAATTGAAGAGGTGTTTCCTGTGGTGGTTGAAGGCCTGGAGAAGAACCTGAAGTGGCATTGGAGCAAGAGTGTGCAGCAATTGACAGAGAATGTGAAGGCAATGTTGGAGGAAATGGATCCAACTCTATACCAAAAGAGCCTCCAAGAGGTCGGACACAAAGATTACTTGGCCAACCAAGAAGAGGCCAAGAGGAAGGCAAAATGGGATAGAATAGAATCGCTGGCAGCCAAGAACGAGCTCCCCCATGCCAAACAGTGTATATACGTTTCACATTTATGACCACAGGAATCAAACCAAGAGCTGAAAATCACTACTCAGAAGCATTTTGATACTACCATCGCAACGATTTCTTGTTATTTATTATAAAATGTTCTTTACCAACCACGGACTGGAGACGATACAGCTGGCAAGAAGGGCAAACACTTCAATGTCAAATGAAACTTTCAGCTTAAGGCAGCGGCCCCATCAATATATACAACGCCAAGAGATGATCTTCCGAATATGTAGGAAGCACCAATCCGAATCCAGCTGATTTGGTGGCTGAGTAGGCTAGGCAGACAATGCCGATAATATATTATGTTGCAAGTGAAGAAGACAGTTTGTGGCAAGAAGTTACAGCAATATCGAATTTGAATGAAGACCCCCTAGTGCTTGTGCATGGTTTAAATCGAAGAATTGAAATTATTGGCACTATTTTGCATACTGTTATGTCAATGGATTGGTTTTCCTTTGTCTTCGCTCAAGGTCACCAACGTTAAAAGCTTGGAACAGGTAAATTGGATGGGTGGAAATTTACAAGTTGAGTAGTGTTTATTTAAAAAACAAAACAAAAAAAGAAGGGGGGGGGGGGAAGAAAAACCCTCGACCCCCTTTTGCCAATGACAAATTCTAACCAGGCCGAAGCGCAAATAATTCTTCAATCAATAAAATTTTGGGCCTTGATCCAAATACCGAAAGAGAGGCATCGGTCTAGTTAATGTAAACAGGCCGACATTAATCCAAATTGTTCTGTCCAAAAAGCATGATGGGATAAAACTACAATCCCCCCCCATCCAATCAACATCAACGATCATTTCTCTGTCTTCTCGCTCTCCACCGCCCGCCGCCCCTGCTTTCGCTTCCGTTGGTCTGTCGTTGGCAGTTTAACGTCCTCCCAATCTCCTATCGCTACAAGCTATTTCTTCATGTTGCTGTAGTTTGTTTTATTTTTCTTTAATTCAAGTCTTGAATTTTCGCTTTCAACTTGCTAGGCTTACAAGATTGTTGGGCTGTTCTAGAGTTCTATGTTGGGAGAATTGTCTAATCAAAATGAAGCAGTTTTGCTCCTTATTACTTAAAACTTGTTGTCTTTAACTGAAAATATGAGACGTGTCAATCTGCAAATCTTTGTTCACGCTTCTCAATATCTTCTAGCGTTTGTCTTTTGGGACTTATTTTTTGATTTTGATTTTTATTTTTTTGCTTACCGATGGTACCGCTTGCAGGCTACCATTTTAGGACTAATTTTCTCTGCAACCTTCACTGTATTTGCTAGGTTTGATCATTTGTTTCTTGCAAGTTATTTATGTAACTCGCTGCCTTTTGATATTGCAGTGCTTAAAAATGGCCATTGTCTCTGGATCTCTCGTATGTTGTCCAGGTCACCTTCGTTCTTTATATGACATGGCTTTTGATCATTTAGTTTTTGACTGTTATGCAAAATTAGTCGTTTCTTAACATGCTTTTCCCTGTTTTATGCAGGTTTAGCCCATGCTTGTTATCCCAAATTACTTTTTGGCATTGGAAGACGTAATGAAATCCGGTTTGGTGATTGCAGGGCGATCAGGCTGGGATTGAGAAGGGTGGGCTGGCCTTTCATTTTCTTACAGTTTGTCTGGGTTTTTTATTTTCTGCTAGTGATCTTGTCATTCAATATTGGAGGTTCTTCTTGTAGATTCCCGGAGAGAAAATCCAATATATTACTACAGTGCAGTCTCGCCAAAAGCATTTTTTGGCCACAACAAATCATCATCAGTTGAGCTATGAAGATGATTTGCCTGAGGAGCCTCTTTGGCTGAGTCTTATTAGGGAAACCATCTGGTATCACAGACTAAGTATTCTCTAAACTACCATCCCAGTTTTATGCCTGTCATATTGTGATGCTTAATTTTGGTGGAAATGCATCAGAATTTGGACACTTGCTTTGACATAAATTCTGGTTTTGAAGTTGATAGCTAAACACTTTCCAGGGTTTTGAAATCTTTGGTTGAATTTCTGATTGAGCAGCCTAGTCAGCTGAAGTACATAGAGTGGCCAAGCTTCCAAAGCACGGTATGTTGTGTGAAAGTTTACTCTACTTTAAAATTGTAAGATACACATGATTTGTGTAGAAACAAGCTGATATGGTACCTATATAGAATTTCTTGCTTGTCATAGAGATGCCTCAAGTCATTGTTCCATCTAGTTAAGGTTTGAACTTTGAAATTCTAGTTGAAATATCCTTACTTTCGTCATTGATTTTGTGCAGCTGAAGACTGCTACTCTTAGTCTAGTTCTTGTGGCATTGTTCATTGTCATACGATCATCAGTGGACTCTGGCCTGTGCTATCTGTTGGCTCTGTTTCTAAGGAGAACCCCTTGATAGAGGACCAAATTCTTATGAACAGTTGCCTTTCATAGGGTCATTCTCAATTTTCGGCCAGTTTCCCTATTATAACAGGAAGCCCTAGACTTGACTTGCACCTTAAGTCACCCCTTTGTAATGTTGTGGATTTAGTTACTTAAGAAATCTGTCATCGATGATGAGCCTTTCTGCCACGTGGTAAAAGGTCATACCTCTCAGCCCTCTTACGGTAAGGCCGATGCACCAGAAAAGTTTATGAACAGGTTATGTAGCCAATTTGGGATTTTAAGGGCCAAAGACCCATGCCACTGCGGCCCGTAGAAGTTGCAAGAAGCAAACCGTTAAGGCATGTGCCAAGTTTTGATTATTTAAATTAAAGTTATGTTATCATCTCCCTCTCTCTCCCATCGTTCTTCGGTACAGGGCATTCTACTTTGTATGATTTTTAACCTGAGTTTAAAACCCTGTGTTGAGAATTTGTTTCAGGTGAGCTGTAAGGTTGTGCTAGCATGCACTTTCCAATAAAAGTAGCCTGTTTAAGCCATGAGCATAAACCAACCTTGCTATCCCCTTGCCTAGCAAGCAAAGATTTACCTCCGAGGAAAGGATGATTCATTTGGATCGGCATGAGAGTCCAACTGCATTGCTTTGCCAAGCCAAAATCCATGTTGCATATTTGAAAGAGGTTGACCTCCTGGCTTCTCTCATGGTACAATCCTCTTCTCGCTAAACACGATTTGGTTGGCTGGACAACTCGGAAGTCAACCGTGTCTCCATTTAAGCAAGCGTACAACTAAGGCAACCATCTGGCGCCTGATTTTATCCTGTTTTAGATCATTAAGCTGAGTGACCAGATATTACTGCTATTAACCAGAATTTGGACACTAGGACGCTCAAAATTTCAGGTCTCAACTGGGTGAAATCTTCCGGGGTAGCACAAAGGAGGAGTTGAAAATTCAAATCAATAGCAGCTTCATGCTCCAACATGAAATAAGTAGTGATATGCTTTTACCTAAGAAATTGAATTTTGCAAAAATAGCTGCAAGGAACGCATGTCACTGAAGGAAAACATTGAAATTTAAATATCAAGAATAATGATTTGCTTCAGTCAACTCAAGATCTAATACATGATACATATCGTACAGAGTCCATGTGTCGTTAAATGGAATCAGAACCCTCAATTCATCCTCTAATGCTATCCTATTTGGTACAGACACTGATGGGGGAACCACACCACTACCTATCTTCTGATACTAGAAAATCAAATTAACCCCCGGTGAAAAGAAAATTCAAAAAAGAAAAAATATTAAACCAGGAAGAAAAAGAAAATTTGAAAGCTTGATATAAGAAATAATGCCTCAAAAACATTGGTAAGACATTATCACTCTACAGCATTTCTATAATCCAAACACCAATCCAATGTCAACCAATGAACCCATTCGGCTTTGGACAAGCGCAAATCGCCTTCAAACTTTGAGGAGTTATGTCGATAACGACGCTTTGCCGGGCAAATCATGACCAAACCCTGGTCCGTGCTTTAACTTAATCATGTGACCAGCTGTTCAGACGATGCATGAAATGACATGCATTTACACAACTCAGAAGACCACGAACAGAAGAATCCCAGCATGGAAAAACACAATACGTTATACTCGATATTTTAACAACTTCTCTTTCACTGGGGGCTCCAAGGCAGACATATACTGATCCCATGCTCCATTCCTAAGCATCTGCAACAAAATCCCATGATCCGCTGATGAAACTAAGTTGTCAATCAATGCTGCACATTTTTTTTAAAAACACAGGCAAACTTAAAGCACAGAAATAATGAAATATGGAAGCCTGGGTACCAACTAGCAAACAACTGTGCTAGGCTTGACGAGCCTGAGAGAAAGATTCATGGGTGAGGCAAAATTGCTATGCACTTGATACCCAATTAGAATTTGCTTCCATCCCACTTCCAAGTTATGGGTAGATGAAGGACAAATACTCTCCTCCAAGGAGGAAATGACAAAAAAACAGAAGGCATTTGTGGGTATGTTTGAAATTGATTGTGATTGAAATATCCATTTAAAAATATCATAGAAGCCATTTGAATTTAAGGAACATCTAAGTGGACACAAATAGTTTTTATAATACATATAAAATATTTTGTGTCCACAAATAGTTTTTATGCTACATTGATTTTTTGTATGTGATATTAAATATCTTGCATGTAGTATAAATACCTTCATGTCCACTTGAGTCCACCACTTTTGTGTTCACTTAACCAGACCCTTGAATTTAATCAATCACACTACACATCCTAGAAATACTAAAATGTTTATTTTTTGTCATTGGCCCTAGAAAAAATAAGTCAGAATTATTCATTTCTGTCTCTGTCCATGTTTCTTTTTTATTCCTTCCCTGGAAGAGGGGATAAAAAAAGAAAAGCAACGGAGATTGCAAGTTTGACTTCCAATGCCCAAGTTTGAGGGTTTAGAACTATGAGTTTAGGTGCATCAAATACAAAACAGGGAAAAAGAAAGAAAGCGTTGCCCACCTGCTTATAACCATGCAACACCTGGCAAACTTCATTGTGCAGGTCTTCACTTCTTATTTCCTATATGTCACATCATGTCAAATGATTGAGGTGTTTTTGACCCATGAAAGCCCTAGTTTTGAAGACAAGAAGCAAAATAATTCTTACATGCCAACTTGCAATAGCTTTGCACATGAAAACAAGTGAACTTAATGCTCCGGATGGATTTGCTCTGACCTGAGGCCATTAGGGGAACACCAAAGTGAGGTTTAATTACTAATCAGAATCTCATGGTTTAGTGGGAAGACAGAGGCTTACCATTGCACATAAACCTCGGAAGGCATCCTCCTTCTCGATATCATCCCGAATACTGCCATAGATTGATCCATATTACTTACCAAATATGCTGACAGGATAACTCTTGCTGTCAATAAACCACTCCTGAAAGCCAAGGGAACCAGTACTTACGTAGACAAAGCAATGCACCATGCTTGCATGAAATGCTCCATGTGTGGTGATACAACCTCAGGGCAAACCCATGCAAGCCGCCCAAGAGTGATTGCACTATTCTCTACAAGTGACTTGTTCAGCTCCTGCTCCACATTGAGAAAAGCAATTATATATTGCTTATAAACTCTCTCTCTCTCTCTAACAACAATAACAATAATAATGATTCAAAAGACAATCACCTGAGCATGTTGAAGTATGGGAACCAAGTATGAGATAACAGTCATAACAATAGGAGATATTTCTTGGCGAACCTAGAAACAGTAAATATTCATTAATAGTCAATAAGTTTTAATCATGAGAAACTTCCAGAAAACCAGAATACGGAGAACTTCATGCACTGCATCCTTATTGGTAGAAAACTAATGATCAAAGAAAACCAGAACAACAAAGCAGAAAAGTTAAGTTAATCTATATCTAGCCTACTACATAGCCAAAACATACCTTAACTGCTAATTCTCCGATAGCCCAACATGCATTATTTGCCACTGAAATGGTTTCCATGAGCTTAGCAGTGTTCTGTAAAGATCATACATTAGTATAAATAGGCAACAAGCCAAATGTTATGTTTGGAATTGGAGAATGGCATTCACTAACCAATTGCTTTGCTGCAACATCAAGAAATTCTGACAATCGGGGGTGCAAATGAACAGGGCATGTCTGACCAATATTGCACGAGTCATTTTGACATACTTAAATAAGACTTCAAAATAACAATAACAACAACATAAAAGGACACAATCAAGGTTCTGGCCAGCACTGACAATTCTAGCTAAAACCCAACCAGATGCTCCTCTTTAAGCAGTCACATGGCCCAAAATCCTTATAAGTGCAATGGTTTAAAGCTTAATTAGTTTAGCCAGATGTACATTAAACTTACCCTTGCAAGGTCCCCAAGGAGTGCAAAGGCACTTTGCCGGATATCTGAAGCATCATCTGTGCAGCATTGTAGAAGCAGGTCCCTCAAACTACTTTGTGAAACCTGCTTATGAAAACACCCATTAAAGTCTATTCTACCACAAGCAAATTGCATGGCTTCAAAAATCTGCATTAAATATGGGACAAAGTGCTCTCCACTATCAGCTAGTGATCATTATGAATGCATAGAATCAATCATCAGCATCAATATCCAGAAAGACTAGGCAAATTGGTAAAATATAGGAAAACTTTATATACTACCGAGCTTTCAGAATGCATTATAAAGCCAGGCAGAAAGAAATATCTGAAAGAGTAAACCTATGATGCATTTAAGACAATATTCCTCTGCATTAATCAAGGACATCATATAGACAGCTACAAATCTCAACCTACTTCCCAAAGGAATAAACTAAAAGGTTTAATAGCAGGAGCAGAAATATGAAGGAAGAGTAGTACCAAACTTTCGACCCCACTACCAAGGCCCTCTGCAAGTCCAGAGAGAAGATCCAGACAGCAGACAATGAACTCTTTATCATATGGAATCCCAGCTGAAGTAGGATTGACCTGTAATAAGGTTTCAGAGAATTCCAGGGTACAGATGTTAAAGAGGAGATAAACAGTTAGGAAAGCAAAATCAATGAATAACTAGCAAATCATGTGGCAATAGGTGCTCAGAAATGAATTGAAAATGCACATAACTTCCATGTGACAAAAGAGTTCACTGCATGTATAAGTTTAAAGTATGATAGCCCTTTGTTCTTTTTAACTAGGTATGAAACAACCCAAGACAGAAATAAACCTGGCACTACACCACACATACAACACTAATGCAGCAAATTGCATCTCACAAACACATGGGGATAATAAGGCATCTTGATCATGAGACTGATATATTATTGTGCATTGACAATTTTTAGTCATCCAAATGAATGTTTGAGGAGAACTAATAATAGGATATTATTGAAAAATTAAAATTAACGTTGTATATTTACCATCACATTGTGCAGGTCAACAAATGAAGTTTTTTGAAAGAAATAGAAAACACTAAATCAGAAACAGATTACTGTAAAAACTGTATATCAAAATTCCAAACCTTTGCCTGCTGTTGGCTCCGAATGATATTTATGCACCTCTGGAATACAGGTTCAGCAAATTGAGAGAATCCTGTACCTAAAGCCTGATCAAAATAAAGCACCTAATTGTTTGGTGTCACTGCAACTTCTAATAGGAATTTAATTCTGGTTGCACCTTAAACACCAAAATGCAGGAGATAGTAGCAAGACATGAAGCCATAAATTCCAGTGCTAGAATGTAATAAACTTGATGAAGGATTTAAAAAAATGCTTCTCCAATTACACATAGAGCCCATACACCTAGATTCTGACCACCCAATTATACTTCTGAAAGCTAAATGTGTAGTCATATCTCAGCTTCCACTTAATCGATCTTCTCTACTCATCACATGTATGCTTTACTAACAGGTGCATCAAGAGTGTCAAATGCCAGTATGAAACCACTTACAAGATCTTTTCTAAAAGATATGTCAAGCTTCTGTGTGATTTACCAAGCCACTCATAATTGGATAGTCCTGATGCCTACCTATAAATTTGGTATGCATCCATATCTTTTGTACAAATTATTGTTTTGCCATGCCATTAGCAGATGAGGTTTAGTAACTGACTTTGCACCTATGGAACTACTCTTATGTGCAGGTCTTAAAAACATAAGAAAGTGCTTTCTTGAAAATTGATTAGCATGAAGATTATGAATTTTACTAACACACCCAAATTACAATCTGAGCGTCTCTTTTTGCATATTCTAGTATCACTAGCAAAAAACTCAAAACTCCTTTTGAGCACATTGTTATCATAAGCAAAGACAAAAGATATATAGCAAGGAAAAAGTAAACAGCAATTCATACCTGTGCTATGGATGTAAAGCATTCTAACAGAGGAAAAAGATCTTTGTCTGAATCTGAAAGCTGCTGCCACTTTGCTATTAGTGGTGGCATCAAAATGTTAAGATAAGCAGGCTGCAAATCAGCAAGGCAGCCAATGGAGTTAAAACTAAGTTTCTGGCATGATTTATGGAAATTAATTATGGATTTACAGGAGAAAAAAGTGAAAGGGAATAGGTTGGTGGGGATTAGTACATACCTGATTTAATTCTGCTCCAACAGCATCTGCAAGAGTTCCAATGGCATCATATACTATTCTGAGATTCCGCCTCTAGATCAAATAATAAAGGCACAATATCAATGTCGTTTGTGAGCTTAACTAAATGTCAACCACCCCACATTTACTGATTTTAAAATGGAAGATGTCAAGCATACACAAGATGAAAGAAACCTGATATTTCCCAAAAGCACACATAAGGTGCTGCAAAATAATTTCCAAGCGCGGTGCCAACTCTTCAGCAGCCTCCTGCAGAGAGACATAAATTATTAAGTTCTTTGAAACACATGCAACCAGAAAAAACATTGAAACAATTAAGATGCATTTCTTGTAATGACCTCTTCAAGGGTTGCAAAAGCAGAACAAGCAGCTTCTTGCACCCTCTTGTTCATATCCAATATTCTTCGTAAAAGACCCATAAGAACCTTGTCAAATTGTTCATAGCCTCTTTGATGGCCACTTTCCTAACAGATACAAAGAGAACCAGTTACAAAATCAAGAGCGTAATGCTACCCTTGAGGCAATTGAGCACTAAATTATTGCTTACCTTCTTGTGCATTATGGCCTTAGCAAGATGAATGTATAAATGTATCGAACTGAAGGCAAATACACCTGTTGTGAAAGGCAGCAGAACAGTGACCATACCTGAACAATGTATTTGCTGAATCGAGAGACTGTCCAACAAGAAATACTCCTTATGAGCGGAAACTTATCATCCAACAAAGGTATAAGAAAATCAACAATCTGCATGGACAGATCATTGGAATTAATTTCAGATAATTTCTAAGTCAGTAACAATATATAACAATCACAGCAAGCAGTATGCAAGAATTAAGAATTTTCATTCCTAATAAAACAAAGACAAAACATTCTAAACCTCCCAGCTGACATAATAAGTGGATAAGTGAGACAAAAATGACAATGAAACATATCCCAATTAAGACACAGGTGCACCATTGAAAGTGCCTTTTCGTTTACACAAGATTTAACTGGTAAACAAGAGCCCAAGGCTGGTTCGCAAAGGAAGCACACAAGAAACAAGATACAACAGGAAATACACAACAGAATACAAGTTAAAGCATCAAACTCATGCTATATTAACAGTGAAGAACCATTTGATGAATGCTATCAACCAAGAATATTACATTGCTAAAATAGAATGTTTCATACTATTTTAAATGTTTATTCTGCTTAAAACTCCCTCTGTTCTCCAAAGTAGGTCAATTCCTAAATGACAGTAAAATGTCTATTGATTGTTGTATGATGGCTACCAAACTGGGAAGGGTAAATTATGCTTTTACCTGAGGCAAATTAGGATAAAGACCATTAATGCAACCCTCGCCCACAGCACCAATAGCCAAGACAGCTGCTTCCCTGTCCTTCCAGGCTTCATCACCAGTGGCAGCCATCTTAGCCTGCAGTTATTTTTGAGATAAAAATAGGCACAGAAAATAGCACTTTTCCAGACTGGGTTCACACTGAGTAAAAACTGGTTGAGCTCTGTTTGTTCCAAATCCTACTCATCACCCATAAACATCAATATGATCAACAGACATCACTGTTTTTCTTCTAGGAAAACTAAATTTGGACTCTATAAATTTCTGCTCAAAAATTTAAGTTGCAAGTGTAATCACAAGAAGCAAATAGAAACTTCTGTTTATAACTAAAAGGAGCAAGTAGCAGAGTAATGTGAGTAAGTAGGTTACCAGATTTTAAATAATGAAAACATTGAAGCAACATTTGCAACTCCTCTGCTGTTATTTACATAAATATCACTAAACAAATGAGAGAACCCAATTCAATTCTGCTCTCATAGCAACATTTCTTATTCACTTTTTAAAATTATATTCTAGGACACACAAAGACACGTGTATAGTTCACTCCTTTTCCTTTATTATTAGTTTTGCAGTTGTGAGCCATTATTGCCACACAAACTTACCTCCAGATGCTGATACAATGCCAATGCTGGCAACAATGTGCATGTTTCATCCAAAGCTTGCCATTACTTTAAATAAATGCAAAGAGAATCAATATGAAACATTGAATTATTTCCTTCACTTTAATGATAACCAGCTTGCATTATCCAAACTAAGGTTTTCATCAGAGAACCAGATGATTTCTAATGAACCAAAGCAATTCCTGGGGTTAGTTTGCCCGCTACTGAGGGAAAAAGGGAACTAAGATGAAATAAGGGCCCAAAGAGCAACTGATCTACCATGGGGCAAAAACATGGAAATATGGCTCACTGTTTGATATACCTACCAATGCATAAAGCAAAAATGAAATTAAAAGTAAACATATTTCAAAACCAGTGCATATGGAACTAAATGAAACTATTACCTGAACAACAGGCATCAATGTTGGAAGAATCTCATCTCTAAACACATTTGAGAGAATATCAAGGGCGGCTGCACTGCATTTTCTTAAATTCCATACATTAACAATGTCATCATCCTGTTAATATACCAAACCAGTTATTCACAGGCTTTTAAATGATGAACCCATCTTTCTACATCAAAACCATGCAACAGTTTGGTTGTATACACCAGACAATAATCTGGACAATCTCATTGTAAACTTGTTGACACCTAGGCAACTTACATCATCTTCCAAATTGTCTGATCCATGAAATCGCGATGAGTGAAAGCGAGGTTTCAGATCCTGCAATTTGAAAATCATCTCAACCAGAGAATTGCATAAAAGGATGATACCAGCCTAAAACATCAAGCAAATCAAACCATAAGAAGTAAAATGAACCTGATCACGGTCTGGAAGTGACCCATCCTCCTGCAACAATGAAGAGATTCCAAATAATCAAGAGTCATAAAGGAGCTAGTTATGATGTTCTAAAAGCAGACAGTGAAGCACTAGAACTTAACCTCAGCTTCAACAAGTGACTCATCATCATCAGCATAAACCATGTTTGACAACAAGACCTGGAAAGAGTTGAAACACAAGTGAAAAAATGCACAAGACTGAAAAAAATCAAATGATAGCACAAAAATAAACAAGAAGAACCAAAAAGCTACCACACCGGAATTAAACGTGGCAAGAATTCTCTCAAATTCTCAGGTGGTAATTGCGCCTCACAGTAGGCAGACCTGCACAATTTGCATAATTGTAACCATTAAGGCCCTAAAGGTGTACAGACTTCCATTTATAATTTAAGGGTTGATTGATGCAAAACACATCTCTTATTTTTGCATGAATATACTTATTGCTTTCACAAAATTAACGAGTGTTTAAGAAAAAGAGTATCAGTTGCAATTCCACATAATGTAAGCTTGATCACCTAATTCTCGAGAACCAATAGGTTACAATGTTTATGTTAGATCTCCATTCTATCTTGCACAGAAATAAATCTACCAGATAGCACCTGGTGCCTGAATCCAGGTCTCCAAATAGGAATTTTAAGCTACAAAGAGGCTCAAAAGATAAAATAACAAAGTGAAGAAATACCAGAATTCACAGGCTTCCAGAGCTACTTCATCATCCCCATCCTTGTTGACTTGCAGAATGTATTCAATTACATCTTTCAAATGTGGCTGAAGTTTGTGCAGAAGTTATGTCAATGACAATAAAGATGGAATAGAGACAACATAAAAACCAAAGTACAAAATGCTGAGATTGTGATGTTAATTGAGATGCCTGATGCAATACCAAAGCAGTACAAAACAACTGTCATTCAACAAAAAATGTGCATGAAAGACAAATAAATTATGTTAGCCAACAAGACTCACCACCAAGAAGGATGGATGGACCTCTATTAGCTGAACAAAAGCTCCACAAACCTGTTCACCAAAGACAGAAGACATACAGATAACTAGAGCTAAGGTTATGCAACAAGTCATCATCTTGCAATTCTTTCTATCCATAAAAAACTACAAAACCCAAGTGTAGCAAGGAACATAAGAATGCTAAAAAGATTAACTTATCTTCACAAAACCCACAAATAACCAACCAAAAAAAAATCAAAAAACCCAGGTTTTGCTCTTATGTCAATAGCAATTTAGGGCCAAGGTCCAAGGACAAGTATCTAAAGATGCAATTACAATGAGCATGTGAAATAAATATTTTTACCAATTTCCTGACTTCTGCAGCAGGGTCACGAGCAAGAGTAAACAAACCCTGGAGATATTGATTTATGGATGTGTAAAGAGCCTGCAACCAATTCACACATAACATTACATCTAGTCATCAATATTAAAAAAAAAAAAAAAGAAAAAAAAAATCCAGGGGAAACTTCCAACGTCACTTACAGCAGGCATCATCATAATATACTGATTCACAGAGCCCAGTGCAAGCTTTCTCAGTGAGGTGTGTGGTGACTGGAAAAACTGTTCATCGCAAAACCAGGTTAAGATATTCCTCCTGTGTAATGAGGCAAACATAAATAATCAATTTTATCATTGGGAATAATCATCTTACCTGATAGAATCGAGGAAGGAGTAACTTGATTGGGCGATCAGATAATCCAGGCACTTCTGAATCCAATACCTGGGGGATATCCTCACAAATCTGCAGGGATCAAGTTACAAGTCAGGTGATGAAAAGACAAAGTAATGAGAACCAAAGAAATGGTGTTTCAGAACAAAATTTTGGAATCATTAAGTTACAAACAAGAGCTTTATAAGCAAACCTTACAACAAAATAGATGGTGATGACAAGTTGACATATGACAGGAGCTTATTGTGCAAAATAATAATCGTAATATGAAAAATCTTTTCTGGCATGTCTACAATATTGTTGGGTGCTTTGATTAAAACATATATATTGTTGGTTGCAAGTTTTCCATCCTCAATATATATTGGTAAAGTAATACTAGCAACGCGTGCATTCAGGCATATTGCACATACCTTAGATAAAGCATCCATAGCACCTTCCATGTGATTTATGTCATTACTGTCCAGACAAGTTACAAGAGCTTGCAACAGCTCAGGCCATCTGAAAATCCCTCCTTGTTGAACAATAACACTTACAATGGTCCCAACTGTGGACCTTATATGCCTATCAGCGGCTCCTAAACAAGGCAACAGCTCTGATTTAATGTATTGTTGGTGTGGAGGAGACATGGATTCATATGCAGTTCTGAGGTTGTTCTTCAGCAGCAAACCAGCAGCTTGTCGGATCTCCACAGATGAACCCTGTCAAAAGTTCACACAAAAGGAATGGCCCATCCTTTAATATAAAATCAGAAGTTCCACATTACATTGTATCTGAAGGTGTCTGTGGAGTATCCAAAAGAAAGAAATCATCTCTCTTCCTTTCTGTTTTTAATTTATGGACATTTAAAGAGAAGCACATGTTTAATGGTCAGCCAAACGATTGTAATTTCACATCACTAACATTAAACTAGTGTAGGTACAACAGATTCTCCAATTAAGATACTATTATACCGTGAGATCAACTTGTTTTCTTGCACATACTAAGATCGACTTTATTACAATTTCTCACTACCTGCAAAGAAACTCAAAACCCAATTCATTCTCTTTTCCTTTCCAATTCCAATTCCATTCAAATACTCAGGTGATTCCATGTGCATGGCTTGTCAAGTTGCCTTTATCCTTTTCCAGATAAATCAGATTACTTTTATTATGATGTTTAAAATAGTGCTGCCCAAAAATACATGCCAGAGAACACAAAAGAGAGGGTTAGAGAAAGAGGCAAAAGATATTAAAGAAAAACCAAACCATCCTTGTAATTTGTAAAGCAGCACAAGAACTAAAACAGACGCCAAAAAACTACACTCCCAATCAAAATCATCCAAGAAGGAACAAAGAAAACCAATAAAGACTCGAAGACCACCAAAAAAAAAAACAAAAAAAAAGGTTCACAATCAACAACGACATCAAATTCCCCAATCAAAGATCATCCAAGAAAGAATCAAGAACAACAGCACTAGAAAATCCAACCAGAACCCAACACCAATAAATAAAGGAAATGAAAGAAAACCCACCATAACGTCCCTTTTTTTTTTTTTTGAAAAAAAAATTGAGGAGAAGGAAAGAAGGAAAGGCCAATGGAAAAGAAGGGGGAGGGTTACCTCAGCACGGGCAAAGATGAAAGCGAGGTAATTGTTGAAATCGGGGTATTGAGAATAGGTTTGGAGTTGCTGCCAAATCTGGGACTTGTCAGCGGAGGAAGAGGGGGAAATCTGGTGCTCCAGCAGTCCACAGATCTCCTTCACCCCTTCCTCCTGCGGCTGCCACGAGCCTCCTGCCGCCGCCGCTGCCATTCTCTGATTTTGGCTGCTTTCCCGGACACAGACACACACACAGAGAGGTTTTTCTTTTTTTTTTTTTTAATAGTTGGGCGCAGCCAGAGGCAACTAAGGAAAGACGAAAATAAACTTACTAATTACTTAATATTATTATGATTGTCCTGTCTCTGTAATGTGTGTGTGTATATATATAACAGTGAGTCTGGGTATCGATTGTTTTTGTGTGTGTGTGTGTGTATATATATATAGAGAGAGAGAGAGAGAGGCCACACAGCAGTCACACGCACAGAGGTACGCTGTTACCACTTCTTCTTCTTCTTCTTCTTCTTCTTCTTCTTCTTCGGCTTCTTTCAATTCTTTTATTCTACGAAATCCGTGTTTGTCGGAGTGCGAGTGGAGCGAGATGGGGGGGTTACAGACCAGAGAAAAAATGAAAAATGAAAAATAAAAAATAAAAATATTATTACTATTATTATATCATAATGAGGGATAATTTGTTGATTAATTAGATTGCAAAAAAATAAAAATTATTATTATTATTAATGATAGTTTACATTTATAAAAATAAAATAAAATTTGCAACAAGTTTTTCTTTTTACGTCTTGTTCATTCCGTGTTTACTAAATTCAATTAACCCACTGCGCCCCCCCCCCCCATGGGGACATAATAATTTCATTCACGACGGTCGTCAAGTGTCAAGATATATATATATATATATATATTGATTCTGTTTATTTATTTAGAATTTGTTTTTCAATGTTATATAATCTAAATTCGTTCCAATAAATGGGATTATGGACGGTTTGGTTAGCAATTTTATACAGGTTACCCCCCCCCTTCCTCAGCCGTATGGGGTGGTGCTCGTGGGTGGATTTCTGGTTTTCTTCTTTGGGTGGTTGGGGGGGGGGGGCCGCGAGGGGAAGCGAGCTTGTAATTTTCCACCCTTCTTGCTTCAATGATTTGACCTTTTATTTGATGATGATGATAATAATAATAATAATAATAATAATAAAGGATTGGATATCTTTTCCTGATCCATCTTGTTTGTCAGTATGTGAATAAGGGTTGAACGCTGTACCTTCTCATTTCCAAACGAAAATGGGGTGCAAAGAGGAAGCCCATATTTCCAGTAAGTCGAATCTCTTAGGCAATATTTATCTCTCTCTCTTTTCTTTTCTTTTCTTTTCTTTTCTTTTTTTCCCCGGGGGGGGGGGGGCGGCGGAGCGGTGGCGGGTTCTCTCTGTGCATATAGAAGATTTCCAATTATTACAACGGCTATATTCTTTACTACACTCATTTAACCTGTGTATCAACACGCCATTTTTGGGGGGTTGGGAAAGAAAGGAAGAAAGAAAGAAAGCAAGAAGAAACATCTTGTATTAACGCAACAAATACAATCTAGTCTCTATTATACCGTGAGTGAGGCAACAAAATCTTTATGCAAAAGGGCATCCTGGTTGGCAATTGCATATCTCCCTAGTTATGCAAAAATCTTTACGACGCAACTCAATTATTATGTTAGTGTTACTGTCAGTCGCATATCATTAACCACTTTGTAAGTGAGACATGTCAAATCAAATGATGCATTATGCATAATTCTCATTCCGAATTGAAAAAATACAAGAACTTTGATGCAAAATTCAAGCAAGAGAACAAACGGTGCAGATGAAGGATCTGGTTGAGTTGCACACCCTGGTGTTGGGTGCTTTTGGGTGCCTCTGGATTGGCCTTTCTGGGTGCTTCTCGTTCAACGCTCCGTTTCCATGTGTTTAAGCCGGAGAGGCAAGTGCAGTGGCAGTAATCTGGCTCCCCTTTCTAATAAAGGTTATTGCCTTTTTTTTTTTTTCCTTATTTTAATTTGATTTGTTCTGTAACCCCACTAATTGATTTAGTGCTACTCTTTCATTATAAGTCAGGATGCTATAATTGATTTGTTATCCATCTCAACAGGGATAGCGTTTTTACGATACAAGTAAAAAAAAAAAAAATTTCATGATTTTTAGCTTTACTCTTGTGTGTGAGAGAAAGAGAAAAAGAGAGAGAGTCAAATGGAAATAACTGGATCCAGCATAGCGTTTGGGAGGCCTAATTTTTTTTGGATTGCTTTAGGGGAAAAACTCTTGGTATAAAAAGCCTCTACTTTACCCAGTTCATCAGCATAAACCAGTCGCCAAACAGAGCATAACTAAATGATGTGTGTGTGTGTGTGTGTGTGTGTGTGTGTTGGCCTTCTCTTGGAAGAGCTATGATCTGTTTTCTGCTAGGTTCTTGTAGTATGAGAGATACAACAACAAAAACAACAAAGCCTTAATCCCAAATTGAATTAAGGTCAGTTAAATAAATCTTTTAATGCCATTCCCCTTTGTAATGCATGAGATTTGGTATAAGACTTAATTATTCTAAATCTTTCCTAACTAATGAATTTCTATTAATCTAACTGCAAGGTTTTTGTTTGACCTGCAGCATTCTGTAGCAAAGAAAGCAAAGTACAACAACACCATGAGGTTGTGATTTGTACATACGTTTGCAATAACGGATCATTTTTTGGAATGGGAAAGTTCCTAAAATTTTCACTCATATTATTTCCTCAAGCACAGTATCACATCTGGATTGATAGAAAATTGGAGCTGATAGTTGATCCATTGCTTATTCTAGAAAGGTACAGTACCGTGTTCTTAAATAGCTCTGCATGCATGTATTGTGGTCAAATGTAGCTAATTGGAATTGTAAATCTAAAACCAAATATGGTGTGTTGTTTTGTTGACCTTTTTTGCCAGAATCTAAATAATTTTGGGGGCTCATTTACTTGTAGGGTTTTCTGGTTGACCAACAAAAATGGAGTTTGATTTGTGGTTCTGCATCCTGAATTTGTTTTCCTTGTCTTACATTTTGTTCAAGCAATTGTGAATAAGATTCAAACTCAAGCTTTGATGCAGCATAGCATGAGTAAGAAAGTATGTGGTTTAGGGACAACATTCATGCAACATGTTTTACCATTGATAAATTTATTGGTGGGTGTTAGGAATAGGTTGATCAGTTGACAGTGCTGTTAGGTCCATAAGAAAATACGCATAAAATTTCATAGACATGAACAAAAGAAAAATATGTGGTTTAGGGATAGCATGAACATAATATTTTATCATGGATCAATTTGTTTGGGGATGATAGAATGATCAGCTGACAATGCTGTTAGGTCTGTAAGAAAAGATATATGCACTTTCTCATAGGACTTCAAACAAAGAATAGATAATAATACAAAAGTATGAACCACACTTGATCTGCAGATAGTTATGCCGTGGAAAGCATACGTTTGCTATTGCTTGGCATAAACATCATTGCACTATACAGGAGACTGGTGCAAACAAGCAGTGGCAACGATATGCCCAACCTCCCATTGATTACCACATGAAAATGTACCATAATGAGGGAATGGAGCCTTGGAGTTCAAAGAACAGTACTATTAGCGGTAATGAGAGAAATTCATGTGCTCGGTAGTTTGTATCTTTTGAGATACCTTCTTTTGTTCCTGTGATGAGAATTGACTGGAATTTATTAAAGCGCAGATGTGCCAGAGGGAGCTATTATCATACGTGAACATACATACAAACATTGAACAATCTGTTCGGCTGCTTGTGGTTTAATGAGGTCAACCTCTTCACCCCAAAAGACCATCTGAGCTTTGGCTATGTTGTCTGCAGACTAAAGGGGGCAATTAGGTTCTTTATATTGCCAAATTGTGAGTATAACTCTCTATTCATATTGCATCGGCGCGCTAGAAGGCATTCTTCAAAGGTAAAGTGGGTAAACAGTTAGAGCGAATTTAAGAGAAGTGGCAGCAGTGTGAAAGAGAGAGCAGAGGTGGATTAGGCTGGTGGACTCCTTATCCGGCAAACCTTGATTCAGTTGTCCTGCCACCGGTTTTAAGAACATCAGAGGCAGGCTGACATTTTGTTCTGCTCGGTAGAATCAGAATGTGGAAGCCTAAAAGAGCCGTGTACATTGCGGGGACAAGGGAGGAAAGTTTTGGTTGCCCCAACCCTGTAGAATATTCCATTTTTAGGTTTCTCTTCTCAGGCGTGACATCCATGGTGAACCCGCAGTAGAATGGTGCATCGTATCATTAACCTTGTCATAAGATAACCTCACCTTACCATTCGAGCCAACATGTCCTTCATGGATTATGGCTCCCAGACTGAAAACAATTGCATCTTTTACTCGCATTGGCAGATTCAGAGCAGTTTGCATTCCCAGATTTTATATACTCATCGGGGAACTGGATCCAAGTAGCACAGTTAAGATGCCAACCCAACTGAGGAACATCGGATTTCAATTCATAAAACGATAGAAGAAAACTTGAAAGGAATAATAGAGTGAACAACAGAAGGAATCCTTAACGACGGGATATAAAACAAGGGCAATACAAGCATCTCTCACAATGGTCTTAACAATGTTATAGGCAGCCCTCGACTAATTAATAAATGCATATCAGCAGCTAATTAATAAATTACAAAATCGAAAGAGTATCTCTGATTTTTTTTTTTTTTTGATAGGCCGAGTAACTTCCCATTTGGAACCCAATATAACAACCCTTATTATTGCTGCTTGAGAAAGACGATATGCAAATTTAGAAGTGAACAGGAAAACCAACAAATCCTAGGCTCATCTCAAACAATGCAAAGCATGGTTCTGGAGAAGCTTCTTTCTCAATTAGCTGAATCTCGGCTATAGAACTGGTCGAGAGTCTTTGCTGGGATACGATGTAGTAGTTCCCGAGGGAAGATGCGGAGCAGCGTCCATGCCAAATCAAGTGACTGGAAGATGTTGCGGGTATCATAAGCCCCTTGGGTGACAAATTTCCTCTCAAATTTGTCCAGGAATTCCAAATATAGCTGTTTGCAAAAGGAACCTTGTTAGTCTGCTAATGAACCGCAGAATACAACAAAAATGAAATCTTTCATGAGAAGAAAGGAAAAGGCGCAGGACCAGGTCTTCAGAAGAAAGAGCTTCTTCTCCAACAACAGCTTTCATTGCCTGGACATCCTTTCCAATTGCATAATTTGCATAAAGCTTGAATATCAAACAGAAATTGCACTTAAAATTTTGAGAGAGTAAAACGAGGCAAAAATCTGAAAGCATACTGCAATGACTCTACCCAAATCAGACCTGGTTGGACACATCAGCATGATCCCTTCGAGTCATCCCCTCACCAATTGCACTCTGCAATGATAAAATACCACTTGACATATGTCTAGGGCCCTGTGCTTGTCATCAAAACTGCAACCTTGCACCAGACAACAATACCCCTCCCACCAAACACCCCCCCCCAAAAAAAATAAAAAATAAAAAACAAAAGCTTCAGGAAGATTTATCTTTACCTTCATTAGACGAGATAAGGATGGAAGGACATTGATTGGAGGAATTATCTGCCCAATTCAGATAGGTCAATATGCAATCAAATATCTCCCTTCCAGACTACAGAAATATTATACATCAGAATTGGGCATCATCCTAACTGAAATGATGTTGTGCCTCTTGTTGGGATGGATCTCAATAGGCCAGGTTCTTTGTAAAAAATGGTAGCTATAAAACAATTACAACAATGCAGTAGCATGCCCATAATACATGTTGAATCAGATGAATATATTGAGGCATGCAAAATCACAAAAGAACCAGTTGACACTCTGTTCCACCTCCATGTCTCCCATCAGACCACCATTCAACAACATGTTATAAAATATCACATAACCTCACCTGCCTATTGTGGAGCTGCCTGTCAATATATATCTGTCCCTCTGTAATGTATCCCGTAAGATCTGGGGTGGGATGTGTTATGTCTGGCCAAAAAAAGATACTCATTTTAGAGCAATCTATTCCAACTCAAACAAGGATGGATATGCAGTACATCCAGGGCTGTTTGAAAATACAATACCATCATTTGGCATAGTTAAGATTGGAATTTGTGTGATGGAGCCTTTCCGCCCTTCAATTCGTCCAGCACGCTCATATATTGTTGCCAAATCAGTGTACATATACCCGGGATATCCACGCCTTCCAGGTACTTCTTCTCGCGCAGCAGACACCTGCAGCAGCAGTCAAATGTAAATGATTTTATCTTTCAGTGATGTATACAACAGTACATAAACATCAAATTTTTATCTTCCAGCTATGGAAATCAGACCACAACCACTAGAAGAGGAAATGACACTATACCATAAAAGTTAGTGCTTCTAGGATTTTTACCAATGTCATTAAAGCACATCCTAAATGTTGCAAAGTGAAGACTTGTTTCTTCTCACCTCACGAAGAGCATCAGCATAAGAACTCATGTCTGTAAGTATCACAAGAACATGCTTCCCACATTCATATGCCAAGTATTCTGCAGTAGTAAGAGCAATACGAGGTGTAATAATACGTTCAATCGTGGGGTCATTTGCCTGTATGACAGCATAGCAGAATAGACATAAATTACCACCATAGCATACCAAAAATCAGGTTTTGGAGCAATCAGCATCAAAAGTTACACATGTTCACAGAAAAAAAAAAGTGAATAATATTACCAAATTCAGAAAAAGAGTAACCCTCTCCATTGACCCATTTTCCTCAAAATCACGTTTAAAAAACTGTGCAGTCTCCATGTTTACACCCATAGCTGCAAACACAATAGCAAAATTGTCCTCTTCTTCATCCTGAAATTTGCAGGGCAAGTTAATCACCTAGCTATGATTGTGAAATGTAAATAATCAGAAATGAAACAGCATCCTCATACTGTATTTGTTAGGTTCTTCAAGACCAAATTAGCCACTTGGGTCTGCAGAAATTTACCCCAAGAAGATCTTTAGACTTCTCCAATCGCTTCACCAGACCTGCCTGACGACAAATTTGGGCAGCTATTTCATTGTGGGGGAGACCAGCAGCAGAAAACAGAGGAATCTTTTGTCCCCTAGCAATAGAGTTCATGACATCGATTGTAGAAATTCCAGTTTGTATCATCTCTTCAGGATAGGTTCTCTCACTAGGGTTAATAGAACTCCCTGTATAAGGCATACCACATATTAAAGGTGTAACACAAAAGAACAGCAAACTTATGGAAGATTTAAGAAAACCAACCAGAAATATCCAAGTATGCCTCAGGTAAAATAGGAGGACCATTATCAATAGGCTTCCCAGAACCGTTGAAAATTCGCCCAAGCATATCCAATGATACAGGAGTTTTCAAAACCTACAAAACAGAGGGAGGAAAACAAAGTTCACTTAATAAAATAAAGTGCCATTTGATAAAAAATGTTGTCCTATGTTAAAAAAAAAAAACCACAAAATATTCAATTTGCAACATAAATGAGATCAATTTATAGAAAAAGTTTATCGTGCGCATTTTAGTTATGAATATGCAGATTGTTTCCCATGCAACCCAAAGAAGCTGTTTGAAACATTTATCTTGTGCTCTGGATGAACTTAACACTGCCTTATTTTATTTTAGATTGTATGACCAAGAATAAGAAAAATAAGGTTTGTACCTCTCCTGTAAATTGCACGGTAGTATATTTGTTATCAATCCCAGACGTTCCTTCAAAAACCTGGCCAACAAGAAACCAAATCAGCCATGCATTCAACTAATAATCATGTGCATGGCTTTCATACAACAAGGCAGAAAAGTCATCCACTAAAAAATGCTCATCTGGATCCTTTCCCAACCCCACCAAAAACAAATGAAAGTAATCTGGAATTCTCTATTTCGAAGCACCTATACTTATAAAACCACAAAATACTAAATTTTAATGCTTTGTTTAAGAGAACAATAAATCAGTTTACAGAAAAGTTGTCAATCAAAGGGAAACAGCAATCACTTGAACAACAGCTTTCTCCCCATCGACTTCTAAGACTTGTCCACGCCTTGTTGTTCCATTGCCTAGACGAATATTAACAATCTCTTGATATTTGGGTCCCTAACATAGTACATATACCAAACAATGCATTAATCAACAGTTATTGAGGCAATAAAGATAATGCAGTAAAAAATAAAAAAAATACAAGAAGGATCATAACTATGTACCTTAACTTTATCAAGTATAACAAGAGGTCCAGCAACACCAGAGACAGTTCTGTATTCTGCAAAACCAAATCAACACAATTTTCGGGGTATGAGAAAAATGACACCTAGTGATAACTATTGAGTCCGGTTTGACTTAGAATATTACGCAAGAAAAACGATGAAGTGAAAGAAGCCCAAAGCTTACCCATGCCAATCTCCAATGTCCCCTCCTCCATATCGTGATTGTTTTGCGCCACACCCATTTGACTAACAAGCTTCATTTCCATGGTAGAACACAGACAGAAGCGAAATCAGAGGCCGCACATAAAAGTTGTAAAATTTACACTCCAAACAAACACGAATTGCAAACAGTTCTCTCTATGTAGCTTCAAATTTAAGGATAACCAAAATTAAAAAAATAATAAAAAGTTAAAATCACATGTCAAAAGCAGGTTTTTAGAGAGAGAGAGAGAGAGAGTGAGTTAAAAAGAAACGAAAGAACAGAGTTCAAATATGACTTGATCAAGTTAGAATGAGAAAATGGAAAAGACCTTCAAAATTGTTAATCCATGTATCCATTCAATTACTCTCTGTTCCGTGGTGCTCGATTAGACCACTCTACATAAAGCCCATTAAATTAAAGGGAACGGGAAAAAAAAAAAAGCTTGATTTGGGAACGAAATTGAAATTGAGGTCAAAGAAGATAGTGAATCGGCAGGGGATACAAAAAAAAAAAAGAAACAATAATTAATTGTTAAAACTAATAGAACACCCGAGCCAAGCCGACCGTTTATCCAATGGAAGAATCGCGGACAAGAAATAAAGGCTCCAAAAAAAAAAAAAAAGAAAGAAAGAGAGAAATCGATGATTCAGTCAGAGTTTTCCATATCTTCATATATATATATATATATATACATTTCATCTTTTTTCTTTAGGATCTGCTGAAAGTGGAACGTACCGGTGAGTGGTGAAGGGGTAGGAAGAGGATTGAACTCTGAGAGAGAGAGAGAGAGAGAGAAACAGAGATCTGATGATTCTTGTTTGATTGGTCCGTTGTTTCTCTAATCAATTATCTCCTTACGGGTAGTTTCTATTATATGTTAAGGTCAAAAGAACTTGTGTATTTTTTTTTTGGATCGAGTGAATTTTATATATATATATATATATATATATGTTTAAATAAATATTAATATAAAAATTAAAATTTATGTCAATAAAAAAAGAATGAGGTCGCAAATATTAATTAAATTATTATTTTATATTTTTTATTATTTAATATTTTATCATTGGCTTTTATTATCATTCTCGAGAAACGACACGGCCCGTCCAAAATTGACAACGATTTCACGGTAGCTGGCGTGGTGCTCTCCGGCTGTCCTTCATAATTCCATTCAGTTGGTGCGCAGGAAAATTTCGTTCGAAGAGAAACCCATAAACGAGAAGTAAGATAAGAGAAAACCCCGAGGAATTTTGTTCCCAAAAAATAAAAATAAAAAAAATCAATAACCGAAAAATCTCACTTTCAGGGGCAAGGAAGAGAAGTCGAACTGTTGATTTCGGTGGCAATTGAACGGTGGAGGACAAGGAGTCGAGCGTTTAACCCTTCGGAAGCCTCAATTCCCTTTGAAACAAATATAAAGAAGAGAGCTTTATTTCTCTCTTCTCTAAAGATTTTCACCCGAGTAACCATATCTAAACTCAGCAAGTAAAAGTTAAATAAATTTGTGAAATATATATATATATATTTATTTATTTATTTATTTTTCCTAAAATTTTCACCTGTCATGCAGTGTCATGAATTGGGTTGATGAGCATATTGTTAGACAGAGTACGCCTACCAGTCTTTCGTTTAATTTAATTTTTTGTGACCTTTGTTACTGACCGAGATTACAAAACAAGATGCTTCCTCCGAGTGTCCCCATTGACGCGTAAAATGACCCAACAACATATGATTCTACCTATGCATCAGCTGCATAATTTTCTGGTCCTTTGACAATTTTAATGATACTCTAGCTTTGCAATGAAAAGGGAAGGAGGGGGGGGGGAGAACAATAAAACAAGAATTTAAGCATGTTCTTCCAACTGACAGACGGACAGGTTTGCTACTGAAGGAAATAACCAGAAAATGGAAGCTGAGTTCTGATCTCATTGAAGCTTCTGTTAAGGCTGCGGAATGCTTGGATGTGTGGCTCATCGTCCTCCACTGGTATTATCTTCGCAAAATTTCCTTCTCCGAGAAAACCTACAACTCGGTTGGCCGCTTCCAGTCCTGTCACATATGCCTTCTCCTGTAATGATTTATGAAGAGAATAAATATGTCAAACCTTAACAGAACAGTCATCTTGTGCTTATCACCCTCCCCTATCAAATAGTTTGATCTGCAAAGATATGTGAATGGTTTTGAGACCTGTCCCCACGATCCATGCCTTGTTTTGATCCAATCTCCCGCCATGAACAGGTTAGGGAAAGAGGTTGAACCCCGCATCATGTGTTTATATGAACCTGTCAGAGAAGCAAGAGAAGCAAACCAATGCACAACAAAACCAACAAAAAAAAAAAGGAATGAATGAAACTATTGTTGGTGGAGAGAGAGAGAGAGAGAGAGAGACTGAAGTCTATAACTGAAGCTGAAATGCAGTGAAGTTGATTCAGAGATGGAGTGACAAAGTAAAGCCACCGCCAAAATGGTATCTAGTATCTAGGGACTTTCAATAGTCTTGAACAAAGAAGCTTTTACCCAACTACCTGGGAAGAAGTGAGTCATAGATTTGGGAAATCGTTCAATCTGCTTATCCATCACACTAGCTGTTTCGAAGTCCTTTATGCACTTGGAGAGGCAAGTCATCACTTTCTTAACCACTTCATCATCCCCAAGTGGCAACAATTCACTGACATAATACTGCAAGAAAAATGTATTTTAGGTCAAAGAAGGGTGCAGTGTTTGTTTCCTTTGTTGGGAGGAAAAAAAGTGCAAGAGAACAACACTCACAAAATCAGCTTGTATAACTGTCACTGGACTCTCTTTGTGCTCATCATGGAGTGCATTCAAATTGAAGAATTTCCAACCAAATGAATCCCCAAATCCGGAGCAAGCATTGCTTGCTTGTGGAATATTGAGCTGGTTATATAGCATGGATTATTGTTACTGCCATCGATAATTTTCCAAACAACAGACAGGGCCATTGAGGTTTTTGCTCCCTCTTTTTAACAAATGCACAAACACGAAAGCCAGGCCCTTGATATGTTATTAGGCCAAAATCAATCCAGTGAACGAGCACAATTCTACAAACTTTTGCATTTCTAAGTACTGGCTCTAAGGCATTATTTTGACATCGAAGCTTCTAAACCACACTCCAAACAACCCAAAAATAAACATGTACTGGTCTACAACTCTTTGCTATTGCCAAGTAAAGGAATTAGATAAACAGGATTTCATGAAACGCACTTTCCTGTCAAGGAAAACCTTTGTGCTGAGTACATCAATGCCAGCCAGGTTTAAAACCTTCAGAAACTCCTCGCTTTTACATAATGCTGCACTAAATAGAAACCCATGCAAATTGCACAGGTTAGGATAAGCCAATATACAAAAGAGTATACACTCAGGAACTTGCTCTGGTGGAGCTTTTCACATCTAACCAATGCAATCCTGGGTTGAAAGTTCAACTCAAAAGACTTAAGAAATGAGGGTTGATGCAACAAACCTATTCTTTATGATTTCCTGAATTGTAGAGACTCCAACAGCCAAAATAACTGCATCAACGTTGTAGATCTCATTGCTGCAGACCACATCTGAAATGCACCCCGTTTCCTCATTGAAGAAAAAATCCATCAGTTTCCTATTGTCCAAAAATCGACAGCCTTTAGTCCTCAGAAAGTCCATCCATGGGCCAAAAATCTTGTCTCTGATTGTCCCACGAGACCATACCACATCAAAGTCTTTCTACAGTTATCCACAAGAAAGATAATGACATCCATGTTAAGAAAGCAAAAAAGTCAGCATGGATTTTCTAGTTTATATTTCATATCCTGCATTTTATCCTTCATTTATTTACACATGGTATGGTTCATCTATCCAATCTCCAATATTGATTGCCACAGAAGAACCCTTAACCTGGAATGAAATACTCATCTGAAGAAACAATGGAAAAGAAACCAAGCAAAGCATACATGGTGAGCAAGAGAGAGATAATACAGCATTCCAAGCATTGCAGCTGCACTACATTGCTCAGCTGGAGCAAATAAGCCCACTTGAAGCAATGGACCGACAACATCCACATAAAGCCTTTCTGAGCAGCCAAACTGTTTGAAAAGCTCCCTTGCAGTAACTATCAGTAAACATCCAGATAAGATACTTCAATAACACCCTTCAAGTAAAGCAGAATCAAGATTTCTCCTAACACAACACCCATAATCATAAATCCTTACTTGAATCATATCTTCTCCAAGCCACGTCAGTGTTGTCAAAGTCAACCACTGAAACAGATGGTAGATATGGACAATCAAGAGGAAGAATTTCAACCAAAACAACAAAATGTGTTAGTAAACTGTTTCAATACTAGCTGCAGGAGCCACCAATGTACATTTGAAATAGCAATCTATTTTTATGCCGCACATTAAATAATGCAATGCCTATGTTCATACTTGGAATTTAAAGATAAGATAGAATAATAATTTCTGCAGCATATAGAAAAAGCAGATGAAGATATTTGGATGCCAGTGTTGTCCTTCACTTGCTTCTGAGTGATTAGGTTTCAGAACCATGGCATCTAATTTCACTTGTATTGAATGCAAAAGTTGTAAATATCACTGGCAGGAAATGACTACCTTAAGAAGTATAAAACATGCTTCAAATGTAATTTCGAGTGCTTAGAGGGCATCTGGGTTTTGTGGAGCCCCAATTGTAAATGTAGTTTATTTGTTATTTATTTGAATATTGGTGGTTCCTGTGACATGCTAAAACCATTGCTCAGAAAATACAAAACAAATGTTTGAATACAGTACTACTATACCTGCAGCCATTAAAGGAAGCAATGTCAGCCTATCCAGCAATGATACTCGAAAAAACTGCACAAAAAACCAAAGCAAAGATCAAATTGTGATGCCCAATCGATTTTTATGATTAAGAACTGATGATAAAGATATCAAAGGTTTACTCGAGTGTAGAACAAGGTTCCAAATGGAGTAGGCAGTTGCGGCAGATCTTGGAATACTGGAAATTCGACCTGCAAAATGTTTGCATGGAAGTTTGGGATGCATGGAGCTACTACAGTTGAGCTTTATAAAATTGAAGCTAATCATCTACTCAATGTGGCATCAAAAGGTTAATGACCTCTAACCCTTCCATGGAATATTGAGCAGATGACAGCCAATTCGTGAAGGGCTTGATGCCCAGCTCATCAACAAGGTTAAATATATTTTTGTAGGGATACCAAAAACCTAAATACAAAACAGAAATAAGAAATTAAACTTCAAATAACAGAAAATCATTTCATGTCAATACTGGAAGGCAATAGGGAAAGAAAGTCTGTTGATTAAATCACGGATGAGATACACGTCACAATCAACAAAGTTGTCGAGGAAATTAAAGAGAAACAAGAAGAGAATTTATCATACACCTTGAATACCGACAGTATCAGGGCCACCAAGACCATTGCAATCTTCAAGAACAGTGACGTCCAAACCCTGAAAACAGCCCCCAATACGGAAATCCACAAAACCTCAGTCAAAGACAAATTCTTTACAACCTCAATTGTAATTGTTCCACCACAGATCGCATCCACCCAGAAAAGAGCGTACACTCGCGCGCGCGAAAACCAAGAAAGAGTAAAAGAGGAGACCGACCTGATTGCAGAGGTGGTGAGCGGCCCCGAGACCAGCCCAGCCAGAACCAACAACGACAACCTTTTTCCTGTTTTTGCCCGTGTCACGGTCTCCGTTATTGAGATAGGCCAGCGAAGTCCGTGCTTTGCAATAAAACCCACTTCTGCTTCCACATCTCGTGCGGTCGTAGTTGACCGTGCAAGGCGGGCGTGCGAACGTCCAACAAGCAAACATGTTTGCTATCGCAAAGTAGGAACTAAACCACTCGCCCAGAAACGGCTTCGACTGCTATTCAGGTAGCTGTGCGATTGAAGATCATTTGTTTATTTGTAAGACAGTGGTCTTAGGGAAAGGCCAAGTCCAAACAAGCGGCGTCCCTGGACAGAAGTATCTGTACAGTGTCCTGGCCACACAAATATATCATATCATCCTGCAACAACAACAACAACAACAACGATATCCTTCGTTTCAGGGACACTACATTTTATGGATAATTAAGAACAAAAATGTTAGGCCGATTCCAACTATAATGATCATTTAACATATACATGTAGATGTGTAATTAATAATTTTTAAAATAATATTTTGATACTAATTTTAAAATATTTATTAAACTATGCATTATAATCATGAACATAAATAAACACCTAAAGAAAGCATGAACTTTTTTTTTTTTTAAAAAAAAAGGGCAATCTATAAATACAAGCAATTGAGAGAAAAATATACGTCTAACAGATAATGTCTCACTATTTCAACGATAAAAACTCATGTCTATTAAGAAAAGTGAATTTTAAGAAAAAAGAATTGTTTGCTTTAAGATGAATAAGCCAGAAAAAAGTCTAAAACGAAATTAAAATAGCTGAATAAGCCAGAAAGGCTATCCAAATTCGGTGTTGTTACAGCGCTTTGTTTGCTTTTGTTTACTCTTTCAATTTTACATCTGGGTTTTTATTGCACTACATTGACTAACTAGTTTGGCGTACAATTTTAGTTCTTTTGAGCATTTGTCTACTTAGTTTAAGGAAATTTTAATTTTGTTGAAAGCTGAATGCTTTGGTTGTTGTGATGTTAATTATGTGCTTCCTTGCCAATGGCCCTTGGGCATTGTGAGATTTGGAGTGGTTGTATCATTCACGTCAAAGTTCCGGATTTTGCGTTTATATTTGGCGGGATTGTCGCCATGCAAAATTTAGAATTTGGCCTTGTTCGTGCTTTCTGCACACACGAAGAGGAAGTTAAGTATCAGGCTTTGAATTTGACTTGCCATTCCCTGGCTCTTTATTCCAAGCTTGTTGAATGGTTGGGCTCCCTTCGGTTTCAACTACTGTATGTCACCAAAATGACTCATTGTTTGGAAGTTCTGGAGAATAATCTTAGCGATTAGCGCCTTCTTTCTTTGAGATTTTATTGTCCCAGCAGAAAGTTTTATGCTAATCTCGTTTTGGATGATTTTATCTTCTTATCTGCTCTATGGTTTAACTTGTGTCTCAGGTTGAGCCTGCGCCTGACGGGCTGCTCATGCAGAGTCTAACTCGGTGTCGAGCACGGAAGGTTGCGAATTGTGACATATGGCTCTGGGATGGGGTCAATGCCCCCATTGGCTTCAGAGTGCCATTAAGAATGAACCCATTTTTGTGGAAACACCATCTACTGATGTTTTGGGCATACGACCAGGAGTGTATGGAGCTCTGATGATTTTAACTTTCGTTAATGGCACTTCACCGTCGCAAGGGATGCCAAATGCTAGAGTTGATGTCCCTGGACTTCTGTTAGCTACGAGTTTTGGGACTTCCTTGTACCTCATGACCCGGAAGAACATAAAGCTAGGTAAGAATCTTTATTGTTTATTTACCTTTTATGGTCATTAATGTTTAACAACATGAATCGATGCGTAAGAAATCTGCTTTCCATGAGCAAGAGATTACTAATTTTCCCTCGTAGATTACCGAAGGGAATTCATTGCATATCCTTCCTTACTAAATACAAAATGCTAAAACGTCAGACTGGATGACATTTGTTGCACTTGTTAGAGTTTTGCTGTTGGTTTTTGCAGGAAAAGCTGTTGTAATGACTATTGTGGGGCTTGTGGCTGGTGCAAGACGGGGCCAGCAGTTGAGAATTGGTTGCAGGTGGACATCGTCCCATTTCTCGGTATATATACTCTACTGCTATTGTGGCTGGTGAGTTCATACCTCTTTTTTTTTTTTTTTTTTTTCCCTCATTCTTAGTCTCTCCGTGCTTGAGGTAGGATTAAGTTGAGACTCAAAGTGCGAAACCTGTAATCATTTGTTTGCATGATCATAGCAAAGCTTTTTAGCATCTGTTTCAAACTATGAATAGAATGTAAAACGATATTGAAACCTGTCGATGACATTAAAAGAAAAAAAAAAAAAAAAACAGAAGTAATTTTTTCTTTTTTTCTTTTTTTTTATAATGAGAGTTTGGCAACGCGGACATGTCTAATAACTATGTTATTTTTAGTTTTATATACAAAAGCATATTATGTGACGTAGGCATGCGCTTGGACGAGGTTAATAGAAGTAACGGCTACTTTTTTTATTTTACAAATGAAAAAAAAAAAGTGGAGGGGGGGGGGGAAGAGAGAGAGAGACCAACGGAAAATCCCAATGGAATTCATCAATAAATAAATATTTATTAAAAAAGACTTGTTGCTTCGGTTAATGGGTTTTATATATATATATATATATATATATATATATTCATGGCTGCCTCTCCTTCCCATCTTTCTCTTGCTCTCCCCTGTCCTCTCCTCTCCTCTCTTTCAACGTCCACTCACCTCTTCTTCTACTTCTTCTTCTTCCCCTTTTCTCTCTTTCACACCATCCTTACATCGTCATCGTCAGCAGCAGCAGCTTCTTGTCCGCTCGGTTCTCAAAGAAACACCCAACCAAGAATACATTCAATACTCCAAGGTCTGGTCTTTCCTCTTGCTTTTGTCAATCTTTGTATGTTATTTAGTGTTTTCATGGTCCAAGAAGACAGTTCTTGTCTTGTTTCTTTTTTTTTTTTTTTTTAAAAAAAAGGAAAATATCATGTTCTTGCCCCCTCTCCCCTTGTCTGGTCAGGAATAAATTGTCAATTTGTTCTTCAAGTGAGGCCTTGAAGAAGATTACGATATCCGGTGCACCGGCGACGTCCGGCAGGTAATCTTCTTTGTCCCGCTTATTTGTCAAGAAGGTAATCTTGACTCCTTTTTAGATTTATTGCACATTTTACTCTGTTTTCTTTTCCCCTTTTTTCGGTTCTTTTGGGGTGTCGTCTTCTTTTCTTTTGTTTTCTTTTAATTTTTGGGTTCTTTGAAGGGAGAAGCGAGTATGAGGTGTGATTTTGGGTGGCTGTCGAAGTTGAGCGAATTCGTTGGTTTTCAGTGACAAGAATAATTGGTGACAGTTTCCTCTTTTTTATTTTTCAATTAGTCAAAACTGGTCCTTTGCTCAATCTTTATTTCTGTACTCAAATTTCTTTGCGAGAAAAGTTTGTTTCAAGCCTCTGCATTTTTTTGTCTGTTCAATTAAAGCACTAATGGCCATTTTTTGTTTGTTGTCTTATTTTCTTTCCAAAAAAAAAAAAAAAA
>CM038599.1:12753889-12803327 GCA_021533255.1 Ceriops tagal | reverse complement strand
AAAAAAAAAAAAAAAACTTTTTTGTGGTTTGATTCCATAGTTTGGATTCGTGCATATATCAACTGGCGATCTACTGGGACCCGAGGTATCTTCTGGGTTACAGATTGGAAACAATGCAAAAGATTTCAAGAATTCTGGCCGTCTGGTTCCTGATGAAATTGTGACTGCTGTAACAAACATGACATTTGCTTCTCTCTCTTTCTTTTTTTTATTTATAAGTTTTTACTTCAGAAATAAAGTTGTATTTCGTAGATGGTGATGGCATGATTGTCGTGAGAACACGCCAGGACAAAAGGGTGGCTTCTTGATAGGTATCCGTGCAGGTATGCACAAACAGAACGCCTGCAAAATGTTAAAGATTCAGACCAAAATTTGATATGTTCTTGGATATAAGTGTTCTAATGTATCATGCCGCCTTCCATTATGATTTGATTATTGTCTGATATCTCTTGGCTTCTGCACCAGCAAAACTGTTTGGATTTGTTTACAATTTATTATGTCTCGAAAAATTTTCCCATTACACCTTCTCTTCCAAGAAACACAGCTTCTTATGTGATTACACAACTTTCTTGATCCCGTGAAGTGATATTATATGCAGACACTTGTTAGCCTGCAGTGTTTTCTGATTTAGCATGACTTAAATAATCCCAAATTTAATAACTAATTCTTCCAAAAGGCTAACTCCATGCAATGCTTCCATAGACTTTCTCCTTTTTTATTGAACCTCGTACTATTTTTAGTGATATGATTTGTATTCTTTTATGAATCTTTATGGCATTCATGGGTCCCCGATAAATTCCTGATAACAGTGAAAATGTACCATAGTATAAACTTCCTTGTCAGACTTGTAACCTGTCCTGATGACACAAAAGAAAGAGTATGATCCCAATCTGCATGCATAATCTTATGCATAAGAACACACATAAACATACCCATGCATGCCTTCCTAATTTCCTATTTTTTGGCATTATGCAAAGTTATATGGACATTTTTAGTCTAGTTTGTAACCAATCACGTCTGGTTAGTGTTTTCAGGTTCTGATAAGAATTATGCATGTTTAATCTAGCTTATTTCTCCTATGGACATCTCTTTTTAGGGTGCATGACCCATCCTAGGTTCGAAATTTGCGTGGCACTTTGATGATCTTCTCGAAGGATTTCGAATTGACTATCACAAAACCAGTTGTTCATAACAAATTCAAAGATTTGTGATTATAAGCTCATAATCAAGTATGCAGCTCACAGCTCAGAATGCTCCAATAATCTGATGACTGTTCTGTAAATGATAAAAGTTTTGCTGTTAGATGTGAACATTACACAAACACAGCTTTGTATCTTGAGCTGCTTCAAATTATTCTTGAATTTCTAGCCTTACATTCTATTTACCATACTGGAAAAGTCATTGCCCAAAAGCCAGAATCATTCCAGTCAGGCCTCACGTAACCAGTTATATGATTACTCTGTGCATCATAGAAGTAAGGATTATATTTTCTTTACCTAAAATGTTTTTGGTTCTGATAGATGCTGCAAGAAGCAATTCTCTCATTCATTTGATCTTACTTTTCTTTAGCTTTTTACAGGAAAAGTGGGGAGGAATTCCCACTAGATTAAATAATGTTCCTCATTCTATATAAATCACGAACTATTCTTACCATGATGTTTTACAACCCTCACGAAGATCTGTAAATGATGGTAGATAGTGGTGGCAGGTATAATTATATGTTTTCAATTTGAACCCCCTATGGGTAAAGCATATAGTGACATCGTTATAGTTTATTGGGGAAATGTATGCACTCCATAATTTTTACTTTATGGTGACAGTCTCTAACATACATGCTTGCTTGACAAAGAGGGTGGACAGCTATGTCATAATTAAAGGAAAGTTCTTGACAACTGTGACTTGTTCCTTTTCTTTAGACATGCATCAGGTAACAATTATACATATGTAGCATTTTTTTTTCATTGATAGACAATTGAAGCACATGATATGATGGCACTCTTTCAGTCTATGCATGTGACATTGATAATTCATCATTACCTAGCTGTAAAGTTCTGCAAATTTTTGTTCTGCAGAAAGTGATATCAGAATGACCTTGACATTTAGGAGTAAGAATCCTTTTTGTTAAGCTATCTTAGCTCCCTTGTTGCTGGCTAAAATGGCATGGACTGCTGTTTGTTTATAATTGTTAGTCAAACAAAAAGGAGTAAAGAGCAACCCTGGAACCCCATCACAACTCAGTGTTGTTTTTACCATTTGGAAAATAACAAGAACCAAGAGATATCTTGCATTTTCCAACTATATTGAGAAATTCTGCTTTTTAAAACTTCAAATATGAAGTATTCTACTTATAATGGTAGTTGATTTCTTTGCTTTCTCTGACATACATTTGGTACAAAATAGCTATGTCTTGGGAAAGGCATTTCTACACAAAACCAAGGAGCACAAATTAGTTGTGCTAGTGTTTAAATTTACATATTATCAGCATTCCTGTGTGAACACATGCATTACAATTCCTACAGAGATTATGAACACGTAATATTTTGTGGCTATGGCTAAAGGCGTTATGTTTTTGAGTGTCTTGAGCCTCATTTGACAGGTGCAGATCACTATTAGAGAGCTGAATCCAGAGACAGTAAAGGAATTTTCTTTTTTAACTTACTGCAAGTTTTATTGAAATTAATCATGTCTTATGCTGCACAGGGTGTTTATCGAATAGGTATGTTGATGTTAACTTGTTTGAGTTCTTGTCCTTTCATTTTCTGATGATAGGAACCATGTCAAGGTGACTTTACATGCAGTTTATTAATGCTTAGGGTTTTGTTTGCTGTATAAGGTTGTCAAGATATTTTTCTTTCAGGTTTGTGTTCAAGGATCATGGGTAATGGTGCACTTGCTGGAATGCCACTGCAGCTTTTTGGTAGTCAAAAGACATTAGAATTCATGGATTGCGGTGATTGTGGTGCTTTGGGGACTTCATCAACATTGGTCCTATTGGTATGAAATTGAATTGAAACTTATTCTGATTATCTTATTATCACGCTTCATGTGTCACCATATGTCATTTTGATTCTTTGTCTTTGGTTATTCACGTAGCTAAAGGTATTAGGGTAAAGCTTTGTAAGTAATGATGATATATGATTCATCATGAGACACTTACTGGCCTACTCTTGGAACCGTCGAAAGTTTTCAACACAATCTTGCATAGTTTTTCAACAGAACTTTGGTGTTGAAAGCAATAATATAAGAATCCACTTTGGTCTGGTGCTAGATTACGAGCTTTAACCTCTCAAAAATGAAATCAAAAGTATAAACTTTTTCACTTCTGTAATTGATTCAATCATAGAGAAAAGGTTCTTTTAGCCATTTGGAAATAACCTTTCGGAGAAGAAAACTTTCTTACTTCTATGAAGAAACGGCCTGACAGACAAGAAAATTTTCTTACTCTTATTATTGATTCAAATGCAAAGAAATTAATTTTTTACTGCTATCATTCAAATGACAAATTTGTCAATTTTCCATTGTTGATAACTAGATCGGATGTCCCCATTTTCTTCTTTCACCTTGAAAAGAAGAATTGTTGTTGATTGAGATATGGACTACATGCTTAGGCAGCAAGAAAAATGGTACCATATATTCACCTTTTGACTTGTTTAGCAAATAGAGCTGCATCGTTTCACGGTCTCAGAATACCTGATTTCGAGTATCTGCCCCAAAACAAGCATATCGGAAACTTTTCTCCATTTTAGTGACATTCGATGTTGTTTTGTACATTAAACAAGCAAGCAGGAAGAAGGAAATACACACTCGTGCAGTTTATAGAAAGCAGATACCCAGAATAGGCCGCGATGGTTTTGGTGGACTGCAGGTTACACAGACCATCATATAGACCGTATATAATCCTGATCGAAGAATCAGAGGAAGCAAAATGGAGAAACAAATGGAAGATAACAAAATTTACAGTAATACACCATATATAAGACTAAGCAAATGCATTTCTGATTTTCCTGCAATTTCTTCAACTTGAAGGACAACAAAAAAAGAAAAGAAAAAGCGAAAGGAAATATCCTCCAAAAAGAAAAAAGCGAAAAGAAAAACGTGCCAATGAAGAGAGCGAACTCAGTGGCCAGTAGTGATAGGATAGCCAATCCCACGCCTTCTGGTCGGAAAAATTACAAACAACAAGCTGCAGATGAGCCCAGTCCCAACTGGGACAATATCCAAAACCTCTTGAGTCTCGTGCCTAGGCATGGGGTAGAAGCAAGACTGCACATTCTTGTCCCTCAAAGCCACAGCAATAAACACAAGCACTGACAAAACTGCATGAACCCCGTCCATGATTCTGATCTTGTACTTGCTCAAGTCAGGCAGGCCGGCCCCTGCAGGATCCGGGCAATCAAACAGAAACATTCCTTTAAATGTTGCAAAACCATAGTAGACTTGTCCATCTCTCGTCTTGACGCTGTCGCTGAAGGAGGCAAGAAAGCAAGAAACGGCGAGAAGGAAAAGGAGGATCAATGTCATGGGGCGTGTTGCAGAGTCGCAAGCGCCATTGTTTGTGAAGATTGGTGTGAGGAGCTGGAAGGCCAAGAGGGTACCTGTAGGGAGGAGATTAGCCAAGTTGGATGTGCTTGTCAGGGTCCGTGTGATTGCTCTCTGCGAGAAATTTGGTGGGCTTGATGGGGATTTTGGGGTTTCAGATTCGCTGTTACCGTTCCCGGTTGAGCTTGAACTTGCTGTGGATGCCTCAGGTATGGTTATTGGTTGTTTGGAGGATGTGGTTCTGGTTCTAAGAGACATTTTGGGAGTCTTCCAAAGCTCTTGGCTATGGCAATGGAAATGAACTAATTTCGGGTTCAATATCAAATCAATATAAGAGAAAGTGATGTTAGATAATTGAATAAGGGGACATTCAATATGATCATTGACTTATGTTATATAATTGCATTGAACTCTGGTGTTGCTTGCCTTGGGGGGTGGTTGTTCTCATTTCCATGGAGTTTCTTGTTGGGCAGGTCTCAAGGCTAATTCTTCGGGTGGTAGGCTTACTTAAATCTTGGGCACAAGATAATAGTAAATAGTTATAGTCCTATTTTGGATGCGTCACGTTACGTTGTATAGATTTTGAGAATAATGTCAACTTAAACCAGAGTAGACGTTGTCCAATTGTTGAAATCTTCGCCGGTCACAGCCTTCTTTTCATATTTTGTGGCCAACAACTACTGGCTTTTGCTTGTAGTTGTAGCGATTCACACCGTGTTGAATATTTGCATGAATATGCCCGTGTAGACAGTTTTGCGAGAATTTTATGATCAACACGGCATCGTGCGTGAACGGCACCCTTTTTTTTTTTTTTAATGCAAAAGATTATTAGTTGGTGGTGGAAAGTTAAAAATGTTCACGATTTGATTATTGTACTATATTTTTGTTAATGATTGAGCAAACCACCAAGCCAGCCAGAGAGTCGGATTAATTTTGAGTCACGTCCCGTGTGCCGTGTGGGTTAAGTCCGCAAACGAGTCATATCTAGTAGCAATCTTTTGTGGATCAGGCCAGGTTACTTTCGGCCGCTAGTCATTTCGTGTTATGGGCCTGCCAAATTGGAATTATTCGAGTCTCTGTCACTCAAAAGGCGAAGTCGTTTCGAGTTTCAAATGGTGCCATTTTGGATTCGAGCAACTTGGACTTTGGGTTATTTTGCGCTACTTTGGGTCATGTTTTGGTTTCGAACACGTAAAAGTGAAACTAATTAGGCTTGCACCGTTTAAGCATCAGGCTGGCTCGAATATCTAGTTATTTCTGGTTCAATTGAGCTGAGTTCAGATTATGTTCTACGTCCGTATTATCTACCAGAACACTGTGGAATGCTCGAGGGAATCAAGCTTGGCACCAAAAGGCCGTGTGTATGCATAGCATACCCTTTGTTGCCATGTTTATTCAATCACTCCTAACTATATATATATATAAACCTTTTCCAATATTTACCGTCACCTTATACTTCTCCAATTCTAGTTTTCTCATTCGAGGCTCAGAAGCTAAATGGATGGATCAGCTCCCAGTTAAATGTTACAGCATGCACTAGAGAATTGAAGGAAGGCTCTTCTTTGTTTCTTTTGGAAGCTATTTGGTATTCACACTGAGAATAACAAAACAAAACAGACAGAAATACAGGATACAGCTTCATCAAGCGATAATGGCTTCAGCCGGAGCCGTAAAAGGAGCCAGCGTGCTGGGCGACACGTTGATTCCACCCCCTCTCACGGATATATTAGGGCTCTTTACTGAGCTAGCCTTGCTTACAGCATTCGAGTCAAGAAATACAACAATCACAGTGATGTCATCGTGGAAATGCCGCCGAACACCGCGCTCAATCTTCTTCAAGTCTGAATACCTCATCTCTCTCTTTTTTGCTGCTACTTGCAGAGCAGCTTTCACCAGCCTCCTTGCACTTCCCTGGATGAAGGTGGACATAAAGTCGCATAAAAAATGCTTTGTGAGTGAGCATGCGTGAAACTTGGAAAAGGATTCATTGTCATGTCTACGTGAACATAATAGTTATATCCACTGCCTGGCAATCCATACAACTCCAGGACAGCTGTAGCATATCAAGGGACTTTGAAAGACAACGCGTCTTTCAAACAATGAGGCTTGTAAAAATAGGTGGCCGGATCAAGCTTTTTGTCTCTTTTCCTTCCCCATTTTTTCTTCTCTCTCTCTTTCTTGTTGAGTGGAGGCTTACTAAAATAAATAGTAAAAATGCAACAGGGGACAGTAGACATATAAAAACAGCTCCTGACGTCAAGACTGACCAAGTGTAGCTCAAATAAATGCTGATATTTAATGAACAGCTTTAAGGAGGAGCGTTGCTGATGTTGAGGATTAACAAAGGAGGCAGTCAACAGATATATTGAGATGAATGATCACAATATAATACCAGCATTGCAAACTCTAAGATCAAGTAGCCACAATTAACTCATGACTAGCTTGTGTACTTCCTGACCTGACGAAGATCCAGAAAGATAAAAACACTCTAACAAGGGATCAAAGAATACTTGTTGCTGAGATCAGGTATCTTACATTGCATGGATGATTCTGGACTATATCAACTGCTTCTTGATTGCTTAGGTGCTCCCAAAGACCATCAGAAGCAAATATGATAAATTGATCATGTGGTTGCAATTGTTGCACTGAAACTGAAGGTTCTGCACTTAATATTGGCTTCTTGAATGGTTCACTGAGTCGAAACCTAGCATATAGAGGCTCCCTATTGAATTCAGCCTTTTTCAAATATACATCACCAATAGATCTAGAAACCTGACCAACCAAAAGAATATGGATGTTTGGTGAATGAATGAAAGAAATGAAAGCGAGAAAGTTCAAGCTCCTTCAACAACTCATTGCCTCTGAGGTCTTAAATAGCAGTAGTTTTCAAGTCAAGAAGATAGTAACACTAAAAATAAGCAACCATGATAAAAACCTTGCGCCACCCTTTTTCAGGCAGGGAAAAGAAGAAACTGAATATTTTGAAGAAAAATTCAAGAATGGCTTCTCAAGAAAAAAGGAGAGGGGGAGAAGGAAGCATAATAGACAAGCAGTCTTAAATGGGAAAAAGTTTACCTGAATAAGGCCCTTCACACGCCAAACATTATGCTTCAGGACTACAATCTGTGAGTCATCAGGGTGCAACGAGTGCAGCTCCTGTCTCACGGACTCATGACAAGCATTGTGTTCAGTTGATAGCTGAATGGACAGAGCTTTCCCTGTAGCCCTCACAAGTCTGCCCAAAACAGCACGTGAATCGCCAAGGTTGGCAATGTAAAGGGTTCCACTACAAATAACACCAACTAGACAACATGATCCAACTGCAGCAATTTGTGGTTTCACTGGCCACAGTTTCGTGACAAGAGAGAGAAAACCCTCTTCTGTTGCTTGATATGCCTTGCGTATTACATCCACTGACATTGATTGTTGCTCTGAAGAAAACCCTAGGACCAAAAAAGAGACTAAACTCAAACTTTTCTTACAGTTATCTTGTTTTAAAAAATGAGAATGCAAGTGCTGGAGGCTCCCACAATCCTTATTTCACAAAGAGATTGTCTCCATGACTCGAAGATCACAATGGAGCAACCTTACCATCACTCTTAGGTTAGTCCTTCCCACTCACAATCGTATAAAAGGGAAAAATATGGAAACACTTTTTTCCAACCATATCAACAAAAAAGAAATAGAGGAACATTTAGTTTCATTCATCTGACCCTTATTCTCACTTTAAGCATACTTTACATCCGTCCCCCGCCCCCTTTTTTTCCAGCAGCAACAGTTAGGAATTGAGAACAACTGGGAACCATAAAGGAATACTAAAACGCCTGGAATTTTCTAAATTTACTTACTCTTGAGATGCTGGAAGAGGTGATCATTAATGTAGCGAGATGTCTCAGGCCCTCCATGTCCATCATATATACCAACAAAGGTACCATAAGGGCCAGACTCAAGTGAGCTCAAGTTGCCTGACTCAATCTGACTCTGATCCTCAAGCAAATTGTTGGCCTGCACCACTGCCATAGAAAATTCACCATTTAAGTGATGTCCCTGGTCTTTGTACCACAATAGCCCATCTTGGCGGCCACTGGCATCTGAACTCGCATGAACATATCGATCAGACCTTGGCTGGAAGCAGGCCCACAAAAAGTTCATCAATCCAGATAACATCCCTCATCTCATACAGACATTCCTCCAAAATATCCACATTTACCAAGGACCGAACAAATCTCTAACCCAAAAGCCCCAAGCAAATCTTATATGCTATCCTCTTCTAATCTACAACACAACAAGCATGCACTGTGACAGCGTTGACAACAGCAACACAATTAAGGACACTTGCAATAACTCAGGCCCAAACCTCCAAAACCGGAATCCAATCAAAACACAAACGCAAGCTGGATTACGTCCCTGAAAATATAACAATTAATAAGGTTAGGCATGATACTGAACTTATGCTCCGCCAGTTGTCGACCAAAAAGTTAAGGGTTGCAAAAAGCCAACAGAAACATGAAGAAATTAGAAGCTGTAGAATACAAACTAGAAAAGATCAACCCAGTGACACAAAGAAGCCACCTTTTTCAGTTGATTTCAGTTAAAAAATTACAGAAAAACAGAAGGAATCAACAAGAAAACCATCCAGCTTTCCACCGTAAACGGAAAACGCATCATCACACCAGCCGCTAATAACGAAAATATCAACAATATCAAAAAGGCAGACCTCAAAAAGCAGAGTGATCAAAGCTCACGCTTTCCATCAGAAAAGGGTGGGGTCAGCCATTAGCAAAATCCAAAAAGTCAAGCATTTCACATTGAAATTATAAACCCGCGGCCAGGAGACCCATTGAGCATAGTAAATTCAAGAAAATTGACAAAAACAAAACAGTAAAAGCCCGCTTTTTTTTCATACTGACCTGCTAATTTGACTGATACTGCAAAGGTTCTAACTAATACAGTTGAAGAATCAACTTCATGTGGGTATCAAGGTATCAGATCTGTTGATCCATTAGAATCAAGAATGAACAATTTAGAATCCATCTCTTGTTGTTTGAACGCGTCCTTTTTTATTTTATATTTTTTTTTCTTCTTTCTTGGGGTTTGGTCGTAGCCGTGGAGAAGAATAACACAAAAGAGAAGTAAAATGAAGGCGCGTTTCCAAAGAGGCGGAGTCTTATTAAAATAAAAGATTGGACCAACTTGTTAAAAGGCGGAGTTTCTCTCTCCCACTCTCTTTCTATCTCTCTCCGGTCTTGGCAGACAAGCCCCATAAAAGACCAACATTGGGGAGCCACAAGCCAGCAAAGCACGGGTCCAGTTTTGGGCTCCACACCACTGCAGTTATTCGAGAGAGAGAGAGAGAGAGATGGAGAGAGGAGGACATTGATAGAGAGAGAGAGAGAGAGAGAGAGAGAGAGAGAGAGAGTCGATGGATGTTCATCTCGGATCATGATACAGTGTACGGTGGTATTATGGGTTGTTCCATGAAATGAGGTTCACGTGAGTCCACGTGGAATGTGACACGACACCAAACCAAGTCCTGTTCAAGCCCATGGTTCCCGTTGCTGCCACCTTTTTTTAAAATACGGAGATGTGAGGAGATTAAGGGGTTCCATTATTACGAGTAACCGAGAAGATGGTGAGAAAGAATAGTTGCCCAAATTTAGAATTATTTGCATCGCCATTATTATTATTATTATTGTTATTATTATTATTATTATTATCAATATTTTCGGTTATGCTGAATGGCACGGTAACTTCCAAGTCCAATGATGGATTGATGCTTTGAAGTAAATGATCAATAATGGATGCTTTAATATTTGCAGATTGAGAATTCCCCGCAAACATTTGTTTTGATTGAGCGGCTTAGCTACTAGAAGCCATCCATGTGGTGAATCAAAAGATCATAAACGACGCCAATTCTTTTGATTGGTTGATAAACTACATCAGCGTGGGTGGGCCAAATGTGAGTGGCTGACTTGGTTCGCCAGGCCCGAAGAGGATTAATCGGATCAACGGTCACCAGACGACCTTCATTCGAGTCGTCCTCTTTTCCAGTGTTTCGACCCCCCCGCCGACTTTGATCTACGGACACGTTCGCTACGGACCACGCGAATGATAGGATGCACATTATGGTTAAAAAAAAATAAAAATGGATCGTTTAATTTTCTAATAAGCCCTTTGATTTTAATTTCATGATCAAGAAACAAAGAATTGAATTTTTAAGGTAAATGATATCTACGCATGCAATGCATTAATTGCGGGCTTGAATTTGAAATCCTGGACCATTGAAGTTATTGTAATGGTTTTTGGATTCCATGCATGTTTAAGATTATGATGCACTTAATTCATGGGTCTCAAATTAATTGTGGCAGAAGTATAATTTACAATTACAAGCCTTTTCTAAAGTCTGACGACCTAGGATTAAATTTTTGGCACCCGTATCATTATAACAGATAATTTTTGTATGCTTCTTCTTTGTTCAATTGGGTTCCCTAGTCGTCCCACTCATGCCTTGTTCGTCCCGAGTTCATTCTGTGTCTGTTGAGACCCGCCATATCCCAATTCCCAAATAGAGAATCCCCCAAACCCCCCCCCCCCCGGCAAATCTTCTTTACTCAAAGCTCAGCACGACATTTGACCATTTTCTGGAATACTTGCCTAAAAGAAAAAGGGCTCTACCCAAATATGTATCCACAACTGGGGTTTTAGCATGGAGTTCCAACAAATAGGATGGTTAATCGGGCAAATCTTACGGGAATTTTGATTGCAAATCCAAATGTCTTATGTTGAAGCCTCCCTGATGCTCGCTCAAATCTTTACTCAATTGCAATTAAAACGCTAGTTGTACCATCAAACAAACCCTTCCATTACCGTCATAAAAAACCTGCGAGAATGGTCTTGGTCTACTTTTTAATTAGGACGACTGGCTTAACCCCATTTCGTACTTTAAATGTCTTAAACTTTGGCTTATAATTAATGAAACCATTTCGTTCTTATATAATTTTTATATTATATAAGGAAAGAAGATTTTATGAAAACTATATGGTAACACCAGGTTGTGTTTGTTTAGGATTTAAGTGGTACTGCTATGTCCATGTATCAGAATTGAGACCCTGAAAAGGTGCGTTTTATTTTTTTCATAATCCATGTGTAGGCCATGAATGATGTCACCAGCTTTACAGAGCACTGCCCATGAGAAGAAAAGGACAGTATGGCTCCAGCCCAATAATCCTAATGAGATTCGTGGAATTGCGGATATGGTGTTCGGTGTGCATGTGGGCACTATCTGATAGACTAATCAATAATAGGTTCTGTCAGGTAACTAGATGAGATGACATAACCCACCAGCTTTATAATGTTTGGTACCCAATAACTGAACTGTTAGGTCTTTATCAAAAAATTAGGTCACTCCTCCTAATGGGTGGAACAGTATAGAGACATGGACGTGAATCTGGAAAATTGAAGGCTGCCATGGCAGCTCCAGGCTGCTGGCTAAATAGTAAGCTTTACTTTAGCTAATTTCCTAATATATTGAGTATTGACTCAAAAGTGGGATTATATAGATAATCGCTTATGTTGGCTGCTAAAAGCTAGTTGCTGCATCAAACCCAAATCATTCATGCTGAAATCCCACTCAATGTGCTTTAGAAATTTCTTGTTATCAGAAATACATTTTGTTTCATATTGGCACTCATGTATGTAACCAAATCGCTACATGGCATGCCAGCAAGGTTAGGAGATGGGGAAAAGGAATGATTGGGGCGCACCTAGTTTATGTTGGAAAGCAATCATTGCATTTAATAGGTGTTTGCCAATGTGGATAGTGCCGCTCAGATTTATGGGCTGCTCCACAGCCATGGGGTAAATTGTACTGCCTTTGTCACATCATATTCACACTTGAATAAATTGGTTTTTATGGCTGTGGAGGGTGAGACGTCTGACATAGGTAGAGAAAGCAGCTGGGAGATGCGCAATTTTGGGCGGAAAAGGCTGGTAAATAATGCTGCTGAACCAGCTGAGTGACGTAACATTTTTTACCCTTGCAAGCTAAGATCATTGCACGGGCAAATATTCTTGGTTGCATTCCACATTGAAATGACTGAAAATGTGGATCACGCTGGAAGAGAACGACATGACGCTAAGGTTACTTACTGACAGTTTCCTGGAGTGAAATGGGAGGAGAAAACTACATGCCTTGGCCAATTAACCAGGTGGCATGAAATTGGGCACATTGCTCAGGACCACAGAGCACCAGAGACCATGCTTTTTTTTTTTTTCTTCATTTTAATGAACTTTGACCGCAGTAACAATAAATAAAAAGCTTCGACCCCAATCCAGAATTATTTAATTAAGCCTTCTTACCCATCTGTTCCTGTGTTTGTGTTTTTTTGTGTGGTGTGTGTGTGTGTGGAGGGAGGGGGGGTTTACTTGATATCTGTTCAGCTAAAAGTACTAGTGGGTCTTTGCACCTCGCACGTGAATGAATGTTTTGTTCGGTTATTTAAATCTCACGGGCTTATTTTTTTATGTACAATAACGTATTGTGATAGGTATGGGAAGACATAGTTACATAAAAGGCTGGGGGAGGTTATATCCCTTTACCTAACATTTAAAATAAAAGACAATTCAATCTCTTGATCAGATGTATTTTCTAATTTGTTCAGCGCCAGCAAACTTTATAGCCTGTATTCTTTGCAGCCAGCTAGCCATGGAAATGGAAAAAGTGCATAGGTAGGCCAATTCTCTGGGGCCTAAGGATTGTCTCAAATACGTATAATAATATTTCACGTAGCAATAGTATCCCCCATATTTTGACCATGGAGCAGTCGCAGGGGCACGGTCCAAGCAGTAAACAAAACACAAACCAAGTGATATAAGAATGCAGAATGATTGCAATGCCTAAGAGCTAGCGAGTGTATCTCATCCCCCCGATAATCTGCTTCACAAGACAGAAGGGTACCGTGAATAATTGATCAAAGTGCTTTTGAAGCCAGAAACCCTTGCACGTCAATCAAAAATCCGCAGCATTACCAAGGATTTATGACTGAACAAACGACATAAATTGCAATCGAGGAAAGAGTGGAAATGCAACTGGTCATGTTTGTTAGAATTTTGTATATTGTTATATTATTAAAAATTACAATTTAAAATTTGATTTAATTACTGGTACACAAAAATTTCATTCAAAATCATATAATTACAATAAAAGTCAAAGAAAAAAAAAGAAGAAAAAGAAAAAAGAGATTTGATAATGATGGTCATATCCTCTCTTCTTTGTCTCAGCCACCAGAGATCGATAATGTGTATTGTGCCCTTCAGGTCAAATCTACTTGAAAGTCTAGGGTGGCCCGTAAACTAACGTGGAAAATAACTTCGGAAGAACGTTGATTATCTGCTTTATTACCACAACCAAGTTTTCACTCAGTTGGAAAGGAAAAAGGTCAATGGATTATCACCTAAACGCAAGTGCTCGGTTTTAACACAGCTTAGTTAAGGCCTCCCTTAGTGCAAATCTTATTAGATCTTGTTTATTGCTAATCTCGTAGTTCTATCCAAAAAGACAATGAAAGAAAGAGAAAAGAAGAAGGTGTCTAATTATTGTGTATTAGGTGCTTGGAATTAGGATTGGGTAACCTCCTTCTACTTGGATACATACGGACTGATATTTTTCCAATTTCCCAACCATTTGAATCTCTTTGATTGGAAGCAATGTTTTCAGCCTCTTTCCATGTGAAAGGCCAATATTTCATACTTCTGGTTTCTAGACGATGTGTGAAGTGTTGCAATATATATGGACAATACGTACACCCATATATATTGAAATGGTTGGTCCGATTTGGTTTGTCTCCTTGAGCATGATAATGAAACGCGACTTGGGAGGCAAAACTTGACAAGATGTTATGAAATCATTGAGGCTTGATCCTCCTGTTTGAAATCAACGGCCAGAGTCTTAGCATCTTTCGTTCTGGGATCGCTCTAAGTGGAAAATGTCACTGTTGCATGCGGCGAATTTCGATCCACAACCAAAAATCAGTTAAACGCCCCCCCCTCCTCAACGTTAAGTTGTAGGCGTTAAGTTGAACATGATGTTTATTTCTAACAATGATAATAAATTATTTTAATTAAAAATTTAAATTATTAAAAAATTTAAGATATAAATAATGTGTTATTCTTGAATGCATTCTTTTATACAAAAACATTTAGCTCACTCGGGAAAATGCTGAAATCATATAAAAAGATCATATTATTTCAAGATTTAATTTATTAAATAATACCGAATATATGAATAATATATTATATGTTACCAAATAACGTGTCATGGTGTGAAGATGATGAATCATTTTATTTTTGTTTTGGTCTAGAAAATTAGGCCAACTTCAAATCGTTTTTGACGCCACCCCCCACCCCACCCTGCCGACCTCTGAAAAGCATCAAAAGGGAATCCTTTAATGTGAAATTGAATCGACCACTTGTGGGGACAGATACATTCTTCCCTTAATACGTATGGAACTAGACGAATCTCACCCAGAATGCAAGCCTGGTTCAACAGCGAGCCGTGTCAAATCTGATATCCTGTCTTGACTTTGTAGGGCTAATTTTATCGGTTTTTCTCTCTCTACTACGTAGGCATGCTAATAATTTAACGAAGAAGAGGTTTGGATGCACAGAAATAAAGCACGATCCGTTCTATGCTATTTTAACAAGGAAAATGGTGAGGACTTTCCTGGTGGTTGGGAAAGGGCGGAGAAGTTCTTGGCGGCGGGGGGGGGGGGGGCGTGACCTAAGTTTATGGGGGGTGTTGGACTGCGGTTATTAATCAAAATTTGGGATGTGTAAACCATGTGAGTTTCTTGAGCATGAAAAAGATTAATGCTCGTATTAGGATTATCTTGGGAGTGTGCGTCCGCGTCGATTTATAATTAGGGCTTTGTGGACTTCCATTAAGCTGGCACAGAGATGGCACAATTTGGGTGGAGAGAGTATACCGAGAGCCCTTGGCAATCTAATGATAATCCACTCCTGGCACCTTTACACCTCATGGTGGTGGAGAGGGGTTCCCAGAAGGGCTATGAGATGAGAGGGTAATAAGATGTGCTTGCGGCGGGCACGAAAGGGCTCAACACGCCTTTTTTCGCGGCTTGGGGAATGCCTTGTCTGGAAGTTGTTGAAAGCTGATCGGATTACCTTTTTGATATTTGTCAGTTTTCTCAGCTTGAGGGCGACGCGACCATTGGTTTTTTGAGTTTGCAGCGAATAGGATCAGGTTATCTGTGTCTGTAGACTGGGTAAGTGCGGGTCGGATTATCCGCAAATCAGTCTCCGGCCTGTCAAAAAAAAAAATCTATAGTGGTACGGTGGTATCATCTTCTTCACGATGAAAACTCCCCAAATAATTTAGGTTAAGGTTACAACTGGTGACTAGTTGAGCCCAGTAGTTACCGGGTGAGTTCCTTTGGAAATTGGCCCGGGAGTGTCCCCCCAAACGAAGACTGCCAAAGTAGATAAAATAAAAAAAATGAGTAAAGACAAAGGACAAAAGGTGGAAGGCACTTTGCTTGGCGTCTAGACTTAGAATTAGACTCGGGGGATGAAAATTTCTAAATGATGCAGCCCGCAACTCCTTTGGATTAACCGGTCACCAGCTGGAGTCACTCGGGCGAAGAAAATAATAAATTAATTTGGGGACAATGTCCCAAACAGTTAGTTCCCCAAGTAGAAGCAGCATCAGTGACAAAGAATTTGTACAACTATGCATTGGATTGGATGCAGAGTCAACTGCAATCGCTTTTACAACCCCTGAAATATCATCATAAATCGTATGTTGTACGCCGCATACTGAAAATGTTTTATCTTCTCTACAAGAACCCTTCCGAAGAGACGCACGAAATTTCAACATTTTGGGATTTTTGGCCCCGTGGGGGAATGTGAATTTCAATAATATTTGGGAAGGCCAAAGATAAATGCTTAAAAAACATTTTAACGGAAAATATTAAACTTCAAAAATCGTTGGAGGCCGAGTGGATTTTTTTTTTCGTTTCTTTTTTTTTTAGGAGGGAAGACATAAAACTGTAAAAAGGAAAAAAAAAAAACACTGTAGATTGATGTGGGAAATGTTTAATGATTGGGAGGGAAGTGAAATTGCCGAGAGAAAAACATGAAAATCTAATTTTTTTAAAATAAAAAAAATTAATTGACTAGGACTAAGTCTCTCATTCGAGTTTTTTTTTTTATATATATATATAATTAAAATGTGAAGGGCTCTTTATGTAAAGATTTGCTTTGGACGTGGGCTCTAGGGGCTCCCATTAAATATGATAAAACAAACAAGCTAGAAAATGGCAGTCGAGCCCATGCGACCAGCACTGCCATTGCGTGTTTGAGACTAAGTCGTCCGATCTATTCATTCGAGTGGGCTTAGGGCTTAAGGTTTTAATCAGAGTCTGCGAGCAGCAGCAGCCTCTCAGCCTCAGCCTGGTAAAGGGAGGAGGGAGATAAAATAAAGCCCCAACTCAGCTCGCAACTGCGAGAGGGAGGAAGGCACAGAGCCTTTGCGAAGTGGGGATAGTGCAAGTGCGACTTTTGCGAGGTTTGCTTTGAACAAAGGCTCTCCTTCTTCTTCTTCTTCGACTTTGTTGGCAATTACTCAAATTTTACAGGTGCTTTGCTTGCTTGCTAACCCTAACTCTATCCCTCTTCTGTTTTGTCTCCTTCGCCCTGTTTCAATTTACCCCTCCTTTTTTTTTTTTCTAATCTGCATCCAAATGGAGGTTTTTAGGTTTGTTTCGTCGTAAATTAGGGATTCACGTGACTTTCTTCGATTGCTCTCTCTCTCTCTCTCTCTCTCTCTCCTTCTTCTCTGGTGTTTCTGGTTCTAGGGTTTGGACAGATATCTATTGCCATCGAAATTGGATTTTATTTATAAACTGATTTTGCATTAAAAAAAAAAGAACATAAAGCAGTGCACATTTTTTGTTTTGTTTTTGTAGGGTATCCTGTTGGTTGGGGAACTATTGAAATGGAGTTTGATGAGTATGATTACTTGGAGAAAACAGTTGAAAACCCTGAACTTGAGAAGGTGAAGTTATCTACCAATGGTGGGGGCAATGACATGAAACCTCAAGAGAAAGACCATAGTCGGAGTTCAAAACACAAGAATTATGGAAAAGAAGATGGGGACAATGACCGTCATCGCACAAAACGTTCAAAGTCTGGAGATGATTCTCGTGATTATAATCGTGATAAAGAAAGAAGCTCACCTCGTCATCGTTCACCATCAAGAGATGGAGAGCGAGATCGACGTTGGAGTAGCCGGGAAGATAGGGATAAGTATAGAGGCAGGGATAAGGACGGGGAGCAAAGAAATGAGAGACAGAGAAATGGATATAGGGATCGAAGACAGGACCGTGGTCATGAACGAGACCAGAGAGAGGACCATGACAGTGAGAGGGAGAAGGACAGGGACAAGGAGAGAGGAATAGATCATAAGCGTCGAAGCAGGAGTCGATCAGAAAGGCGTCACAGTAGGGATGGAGAAAGAATCCAGGATAAGGAATATAGAGAAAGAGAAAGGGAGAGGGAATTAAAAGAAAGAGACAGAGAAAGCAGGTATCCATTGATTTATTATTCTGGACAGTTGAATCTTGAATATCCTATTAGTGAATGTCTTCGCATCAGGCATATTGTACTAGAGGATACACCTTGGTTGTGTGCATTTTCTTGTGAATGTTACAATTTTATACTCCTTGGTTCTTATTAAGTTGTGTGGTAAGATGTAAAGTGCAGCCTGTTGGTTTCATAAACTTTGAATGGCTTTCATAACAAGGATGCTTTCTCTTTATTGTAGTGTTCTGTTGTCTTACTATTTTCCTTCATGACCTGTCAATGTTTTTTAAAAGCTCTATGATAGAAGCCCTGGTCTGTGTATAGAAACACAATGTCAAGATAGCTTGATTTGTCTGTGTCATTATTCTCCTTTTTCATCTTTTGGCTTGGCTATACTTTTAAATGTATTCCCTTTCTAAGTAGCTTATAGGTTTCATGTAGTTAATTGTGCTATTGATGTCATGAAATTCTGAATATTGAATACTAGATTCTGGGAATCGCAGATATGCTAGAGCAATCTTCAGATGGTCTTTCTGGCAATTGGGCCAGGCACAGGAACTGAGATCATGGGTTTTAAATGTTTCCTCCTAGACCTTCGGGATTCACTTAAAAGCTTGCATTGCAAGATTGGGGGTTTCAGTGTTGGAGGTTTTGACCAGGGTGGCGATGCCATGTTATGATTTGCATAATCCTCCACCTTTGAACTCAGTTGCTTCATTATATTTCTTATGTTGCAGAAATGCTGGTGAGGGAGTGATGGACTTTGCATAGGAGAATCACTTCGTCTTCTGTTGCTTATGGGAAATTCTGTGTTGAATGGGCTACAAGATCAGCCAACTTTTTGTTTCTTTTTGTCTTTTTCAGGCTAGATTGCATTATTGGGTGCCTGACCGAGAATATGGGTTTTTAGGTTTTAGACAGCATATGGCATTGCCTTCATAATTTTTGGGTTCACTAAATTCTGAATCCTTGTTATGTTGGAGTCAGCTTCTCGTGAGATTGTGCTCATTCTCTTCATGATGTCCGCTACCCTAGGAATTCCTATTTAACTCTTCAAACGAAAATTTATCTTGTTAGCTGACGAAACTAATTCTTTTATATTCCCCTTTTGTTCTATTAAACTCTTTAAACCATAACCGTCTTGTCATCTTACCTGTTCAATTCTTTTCCATGCCCTATATCAGTTGTTCTTTTCATTCTGTTGTTAGTATTCATTTTCTTCAACCACAGTTCCTGTAGAGATGTTTATCCAAAAATTATCGCATTGTGTTTTGCTGACTTTGTTCTCAATGCTTCCCTAGGTTTTGATTTCTTTCTCTCTTGTGGTAAAAAGCATGGAGCTCATATTTCCTGCTCATCATAAGGGTGTCTTGCTCCTCTATTCTGAAATCTTGAGTATTGTCTAGGTGACTGTCATATTGCATAAGTTTCCCACTTGGTGTGGTATATAATAATCACATTGCATTGTATAGATTAGGTACATGCATTTATGAGTACAAGAGGTAGTTGTTAATTGTTTCTCCACATGTGCTTTCAATTGTTAGTAACCTGCAAGTTTGGTAACTGATTGATGACATCAATTATGAAGTGATTCCTTCATGCCTTCTATGATGGCCTTTTCTGGCTTATACTGTTGTAACCGTAATATAAGTTGCTAACAGGTACCAAACTAATGCAAATAGGTCCTTTGCTATTGCCATCGATACAAAATGATGATGCTGTTTCCATTTAAGATTAAGTTTTATGGAAGGTACAATTTTATTAACACATTGCTTGAAGTTGGTTTCTATGCTTAATTACTTGGTCTAAAATTTTAGTCTGATTGGAATGTTGTTCTCGTTGGTTTAAATTTTTAGATGACAAATCTCTTAGTTTTGTGATATGGAGTCATTGGCCATCTCACATTGACTTCATGTAATTTCTTGCAGGCCTATGCTACATGGTTCGACATTTATACTCAATAGTGAAGAAAATATTGATGCCATATAGAAATTTTTGTTTCTTCCTTGTACATTGTTGGGAGCCTATTTTAAGGAGGAAGAATGTCCTTTTATTTGAAGGAGATAAACATTTTGATGCTCCCTGGCATGTTTTTCAACTGAATCTTTTTGTTCTATGCATTTTCTTGTAGGAGAAACAAGGAGAAAAGGGAAGAAGGAACAGAGCCTGAGGTTGACCCTGAACGGGATCAGAGAACAGTATTTGCCTATCAGGTGAATGTGGAACTTTTATCATCTCAATTGCCTTTGGTTTGTATGTAATTGTCTTAGCCTGATTTATGCTTAAAATTTCTGCAGCTATGTTTGAAGGCAGATGAAAGAGATGTCTATGAGTTTTTTTCAAGGGCTGGCAAGGTTAGTTCCATACTAGTTGGTGGCCAAGTTGTTACCCATTTGTTTCCAATAGTCATTTGTTTCTACTCTGTTATTGTAGATCTATTGATGTTAAGAATTCTAAATTGGCTGTTCAGTTATTGAAAGTTTCTTACTCTCCAAAGTGTTTTGTTGAGGTGACATCTTCATATTTGGAGAATAAGTCAAATTCCAATTATGAGTCATGGTAAACTTTTAGTGTTATAACCAACTTTCTGTATAGGTTGTCTAAATGATGAATTAACATGCACTGCATGAACAAAAATGAGTCATTCACTTGGACAAGCAATCATGTTCTTCCAGGAGTTGCTCTTGTTCTTCAATTGATTTGTTCCTTTGGCCTTTTTTATGTCGCTTGTGCAAATTTTTAGGTGAGAGATGTACGCCTCATAATGGATCGTAATTCAAGGCGTTCAAAGGGAGTTGGGTGAGTTTTATTTACACAAGTCCTATTTGTTGGCGTGTTTCTATTCAATTAATTTTGCACATGTTCTAATTTTCTTGATGTTACATATCATCTCAAAATTGAGATTGGCTTTAATTGCCTTCCTTTTGTGCTTCATTTAGCATAAAAGACATGTTCAACCAAAAAATTTATTGGATGAGGCTTTAAGATTGGCCCATATGTTTGCCATTTACCATTTCCCTTTATTTGCTAGCCTTTTGAACTAAATGCATGAATAATGCAGAGGTCTGTTAAAACTTTTGCTAAAAGTCAATTTTTTATTTGCGTGAAGTCAATTGGGTTGAGATCTTGATCACTTCATCAAAACGGCACTGATGCTATAGAGAATAACTGTTTGATCCAAGAGTTTATGCTCTTACGTGAGATACCAATGATACTCTTTGAGCTTTGAGCATGTTTGAGGCATATGCCTATCATACCTTGGGCTGAAAGTCACATTTCATGAGAAAAATTGTAGTGTGGTTTGAACTCCCGACCAATTGGTTATTACCATGCAAAGAACCATTTGACCAAAAGTTTAAAATATTTGAAACCTCTGGATTTGCTCATATATTACTCTCTAGCAATGGACTATTGGCTATTCTCTTTTGTCAGTCAAATCAATCAAGGTTGATGATTTATAGAAAATCCATATGCTGAAGGCCTTGAACTCATTATTGGTCATGTCATTGAGAATATGAATGTGTGTACATGTACGTATGCAGATTAAACAACTGTTGTCTTTCTGCGCTGTTAACACTGATATTGCTTTAAATCTCTCAGCTATGTTGAGTTCTATGATGCAATGTCTGTCCCTATGGCTATAGCACTCTCTGGGCAGCTTCTTCGTGGTCAACCGGTGATGGTAAAGCCTTCAGAAGCTGAAAAGAATTTTGTCCAGTCAACTACAGCTACTGCTGGAGCATCAGGTGGCCTTGTAGGTCCCTACTCTGGAGGTGCTAGAAGGCTATATGTTGGCAACCTGCACTTCAACATAACTGAAGATCAGCTTCGTCAGGTAAGGTGCTTTTTGGATACTGTTCAATCAGGTTGCATTTTTTCAGCTTAACCATAGTAAAGTGACTTTCCTAGATCCAATTAGTTCTTGATGGTCACATAAAAACTTATCTCAATTCCAGTTGTTTGCTGGTCTGTTGTGATATGGTTGTGTTCTCATTTACTTATATGCTGACTTTGTAGGTTTTTGAACCATTTGGTGCTGTGGAGCTGGTGCAGTTGCCCCTGGATGAAACTGGGCATTGTAAAGGTTTCGGATTTGTGCAGGTGAATTCGTGAAATTATTGTAAATTGTTCAATTATAATGCAAGTACTTGGCATATATTAATCACATTATTGTCTCATAGGTCTCAATTGTATGAAGAAGCTCTATTGATAATCAAGCAGAATGATACACAGCACTGGAATAATTTCTTGCTGATACTTCATTCATTTTCTAGTTGCCCATGTAGGTTTAATGAGAATCCTCTTGAAGTTGTAGGTTAATTGTCTCAGTGTTTTATTGCAGTTTGCACGTCTTGAAGATGCCAGGAATGCATTAAATCTGAATGGACAAGTGGAGATTGCAGGTCGGCCAATCAAGGTAATATCAAACTTTTGCCTTTGTGAAAATAATGTTCTTTTTCATTCTGATTTCTACATCAGTGGTTGAAACTTTATGATCCCCTATCTTTGATGTAATTTTTCACACGTTTTTTCCTTCAATGTTTAGGTCTCAGCTGTTACCGATCATACAGGAACCCAAGATGGTGGGACAAATGCTGGTGATTTTGATGATGACGATGGAGTTGGCTTGGTCAGAAATCTGTCTTCTCTTTTTCTGATTTGAATTTCTGACACTGCATGCTCTAGTTTTCAATCAGCAATTAGGTAATCCCCTCTCTATGTGGGCATGCTGTCTGAATGAAGTAGCACCCTGAAAGTCACTGAAGAAAAAAAAAATCCAAGTGGATTCATAAGCTCTGAAAAAAGATTGCATTTTTCAAGCTCCATTTTCTTTCTTTCTTTATTTTATTTTATTTTTGGGTCTAGCTGAATTTGGGAAGGGATATTCTATTTGATGATGTTTGGGCTTTGAACCCCAGACCTCACAGTGGCCAGTAGACTATTGCCCAATGATTCCATTTTCTCTTTTTAACAAGTAATTTATTCCAATTATTTATCTTGCCCTTGGCAATCTATTTTTGTGCACATTTTACAATCTATCTCATGTTGCTTTACTTTCAGTCTTTGAATGCCCGCTCTCGAGCTATGTTGATGCAGAAGTTAGATCGCAGTGGCATTGCCACAAGGTTTACTTCTGTTAGCCTTTGGTTTTATTTTACAAATCATTTGGTCGATCCAGCTGTTTAACTATTTTTTTTTTTTTGGTACATAATGCCTGCTTGGTTTGATTGCAGTGTTGTTGGTTCACCTGGAACCTCTGCTATCAGTTCTGGCCTTACTCTACCGTCAGCACCAATCCTTGGGGCTGCACCTGTGGTTTCTCCTGTTCTTACTTCCCTTGTACCAGGTGCAGGTCTTCAACTTCCCACTGCTGCAATCTCTACTGTTGATACAATTGGTGTTCCAAGTGAATGCTTATTGTTGAAGAATATGTTTGATCCAAAATCTGAGGTTAGCTGGTTTACATTTTAAGGAGAGTTAATTATGTTGAGTTTGTTACTTATGTTACTTATTCCATAGTATATTTTGGCAGGAGCCTGATTTTGATGAGGATATTAAAGAAGATGTTCAAGATGAATGCTCAAAATATGGAACTCTGAGGCATGTTTTTGTAGACAAGTAAGCTCTTCTTTTGTGTTTTTTTTTTTAATCTTTTTTTTCAATTTTAAAATTTGCTGCTGTATTTTTCTATTGTCTGGCTACTTTCTTGGCCATGCATTCCTTGGATGGTATTGTAGTATTCATCTGGCTATCTTGTAACATGATGCTTTTAACGCTGAATGACTTCTGTTACAGTCAACTTTGTGTTTATGGTTTCACCTGTTATCGCTGCGCTGTTTCTTTGTTGAAACAGGAACAGTGCTGGTTTTGTATATTTGCGATTTCAGGATACACAATCAGCCATAAGTGCGCAACGTGCACTCCATGGTAGATGGTTTGCTGGAAATATGATCACCGCCACATTTATGGTAAGGAAATTTATTTTTGAATTCTGTTCCTGTAAAATTATGACTGAGGTGTGTCTGAAACTGACTTAAAGCTTCGTATTCTTTGCATACAAGCAGGTTCCTCAGGTGTACGAAACTAAATTCCCTGACAGCAGGGCGTAGATTTTGGTTGGCAAATATTCCAACTTTGTCCGTTAATTCTTATTTTCATTTATTGGACTGCTCTTTACATTATGTGCCCCCACCCTTCCCGAAAAAACCCAGATGCAAATTCTAGTTCCAAGAGGTGTCGGTTGGATTATAAGTTATGGTAATATTGAAAAATTCCCAAGCAACTGTTTGTAAGGCGGTGCACTACTTCCGCCACCATTACATCCAACAAAATAATATTATTGTGCAGCTTCTACTATCACTGGGGAGAGAGTTGCTTGGAGAGAGTTGCTTTGCTGAACGGGAATATTAGGTTCAGTTTGTTGTTTGTGATAATTAGTTGATGTAGATCTTTAGCCGGAGCCTATTGTGTTCGGTGGCTCTGAGAATTTCGAGCCCAGCCTGCTACAATACAACCAAATACTGGTTTTTAGAGGTGGACCGTGGACTGGAATCTTGACGGGTAGAGGGTTTCTTGGAGATTTTGCTTCTGTTTAATCAACAATTTCTCGGAGATTAAATTTCATTGCTTGCAACAGATGATGTGAGATTGAATCTTAGGTCTGGTGTGGCCCAACCCAAATTGTGGTCCCGCGGGAACGTAAAATTATACACGAAATTGAATTTCGAATATTTTAATCATTAAACGGTAAGGCTAAACTTCAAAACGCGAGGGATGAGCACAACAACGACAACGATTTGAAAAAAACAAGCCCTCTCAATGCCAGACGAAAGAATAGACAATTAGGTCCTAATCAGACCTCATGCAAATTTTTTTTTTTTTTATTTGTTTGGTGTCTCCGTGGGGACCAAAAATTAGCGTCTGATCTTTTGGGAATTACACCTTTTTATTTGTATTAGTCCTGACTAAGTATGGCATCCAAATCATCGGGAGCATAAAAAAAATTAAGGGTGGGCTTGGGGGCGCGGGGGGTCAACGAAGACTGTGGCAGCATCCGTATGTAATCATGTGAAAACGCAGCCTTGAACAGGCTGGTTGGGGACTTGTCTTATCATTTGACGTCAGCACGTTCGTCATCTTTCTCGGGTCCATTACCCTCTGGTCTTCAATCCTCTGATCCCACGTATTAACTACTTATAGTCTCCAGGTGTTGCCCAAAGGTTAAACTTCACCCCAAAGTTGTGCCAAGTGGAAATTAGCAGGCAAAAACGAGTGATGGAAGAAGCTCTATTCGTGGACATTTTGATCGTAGGAGCCGGAATAGCTGGGCTTACAACCTCACTAAGTCTCCACAGGTGTAAATTTATAATTACTACTGTAGTCTCTCCTCGTGTGAACTATTTTCCACCGTTTTGAATTTTGTTTGTGTAGCCATGTATACTTTTACAGTGCCGTGCCTCTTGTAGTAAAGTTGCCTGCATATCTATATCTATATATATATATATATACATATATATATATACATATATATGTATATAATTCATGGGGTCAATACTGGATTTCTAGGCTTGGAATCAAAAGCCTAGTGTTGGAATCATCGGAGAGCTTGAGGGTCACCGGATTTGCCTTTTCAGCATGGCCTAATGCTTGGAGGGCGTTAGATGCTCTCGGCATAGGCGACTCTCTTCGCCAACAGCATCTCTCGATTGATGGGTAATGACCTTCGTCGTGAAACCCTTTTCATTTTTGTGCACAACAGTAATGAAGGAGGTCCTGTCAATGCAGATTGGTTGTTACCTCCGCAGTTACCGGCCAAACTGGTGCACAGGTATCTTTTAAAGCCAATGGGAAACGGTAAGCAATCATGCAGAATGGCGTTTCTGAGACTCCCAAAGTCATCCCTTCTTTCTCTAAACCGCAAAAGCATTTTGCCTCGAATTTATTCTATATTGCGTTCTTTGGTCTGCAGTGGAGATTTGGATTTTTATTGTGTGAGAAGGAAGTTGTTAATTGAAGCCCTTGAAAGGGAACTTCCAAGTGGAACCATACGGTACTCGTCCAAGGTAGTTTCTATTGAGGAATCAGGATATCTTAAGGTGTTGCATCTTGTCGACGGCACTACGATCAAAACCAAGGTAAAATACAATCTAGTATAATTGCTTTTGGATGATCAATTATGTCTCTTAATTTCCCACGGTGGCATTTCTGTTATCATCTTCATTGTACGAATATGATAAGTCCTACGCTATGGAGGGTATTTTCAGAAGTGCGCAAATTGCTAGGTTTTGTTATTTTACAAACTTTTAAATTTTCAATGGAAGGCATTAATAGGGTGTGATGGAGTAAACTCGGTGGTAGCAAAGTGGCTGGGGTTCAAGAGTCCAGAATTTACCCCTCGAATGGCTGTTAGGGGTTATGCAGATTTCAAAAGCAGTCATGGATTTGGGAACAAGTTTCTGCAGTTCTTGGGTAATGGCATGCGATCAGGCTTCCTTGCTTGTGATGATAAAACAATATATTGGTTTTTCACTTGCCGGACTTCTAGTCAAGGTGATTGGGAGTACCCTTTTTTGTGTTGTGATGGCTGTCATCTTAAAAGTTGTGCAATTTTTGTGTAAAATCACTGCTTGTCTGTAGACAGAGAGCTGGAGCAGAACCCAGCCAGGATGAAGCAACTTGTGCTGAACAACCTTGGAAATGTACCTGATCACGTAAGGGCTATCGTTGAATCCACAGGGCTAGACAGTATCATTTCAAGTTCTCTAAGGTATAGACGCCCTTGGGATGTGCTGTGGGGAAATATAAGCAAAGGCAGTGCGTGCGTAGCTGGTGATGCGCTCCATCCTATGACACCAGACATTGGCCAAGGTGGTTGCTCTGCTTTGGAAGATGGCATTGTATTATCCAGGTGCCTTGCGGAGGCCCTGACGAAAAACCCAAGCAAGGAAACTACGGGGGAGAAAGATAAAGAAGAGCACGAGAGGATTGAGATGGGGCTGAAAAAATATGCGAAGGAGAGGAGATGGAGAAGCTTTGACCTCATATGCACAGCCTATATGGTTGGTCTCATACAACAAAGCGGTGGGAGTATAATAAGCTTCTTGAGAGATTCAATGCTGGTTAATTTTCTTTCTGGACTGCTGCTGAAGAAAGCTGATTTTGACTGTGGGAAGCTCACCGTCTCCTGATATGAATTATGGATAATGGCATCTGTTGGCCCAACCCAAACGAATGTTACCAATAACTGTTTGCATAGTAAATTATCGCAAATCACTTTTTAAATTATTATTTTTTTTCCAAGGAAAGAAGGTCACGGATGAACGCCACCATATAAAGCGCACCGTTCAATGTCTTTTCTCTCTCTGTTTCTTTTCTTGAATCAGTCGCCTGAAGACGACGGAGATGAGAGAGCAGCATTATTCTTCTCCCTCGACTCTGATGGGAGACGGACAAGCGGAGTACAAATTGGTTACAAATTGGTCAGGAGATCTCGTACACTTGTTTGAACATTAATTAAGTTGATTAAATAATAAAAATAATAACTTAAATAATCACTTAAAAAATTCTTTTAAAGTATTAAGAAAATAAATATAATAGAGATTTATAATTTTAATTGTATTAATTAAATAAAATAAATTTAATTTAAACTAAATGAGTGATCAAATACATTAATTAATAACTATTAATAATAATTCAATAATTAGACTTATAACAATAATTCAAGATGCAATTTTATATGTTCGTACTAGTTATTCAAATTTTAATTTAATTGACTTACAGATTGATATTTATCTAATTTGTTTATCAAAATTATCACAATAAAAAAAGAGTATCATCAGAAATAAGTCATTACAATAAAGAGAATAAGAACATTATCAAAAATAAGTAATTATAATTTTAAAATAAATTTTACAGAAAATTAAATGAAGATAATAAATATTTAAAATTAATAAATATGTGCACTTTATAACTAATAAAAAACTAGTTACATATATGACCTTTTGATTATAAAATTAATTAAAAATGCACATAAAACAACTTCTTAAAATATAAATTATAAATATAAATAAAAAAATTATACTTATAGTCTATCAATTTAATCTTTACTGTTCAAAATAAAGAATAAGATATTATCTATTAAACAGCAAAATTTTTACTTAATTAGATAAGAATTAATCGTTGAATTTTGAAAATAATGATTACCGTATTTTTCTCCTCTTTTTTTTTTTTTTTTTGATTAGCCACCTCTCAATCCTAATTTTTGATTTGTTTACTGTTATTTATACCTCATAAAATTATCCTTTTTTTCATTTTTATTCTTATAGTTTTCTCTATGTATGAAAGAATTTACCTAAGATATTGACCATACCAGCAAACGAACAATACAATTTAAACTTTTTTCTCAGAAATATTTTTGTTAACATATTAGAAATATTATGATGTGTAGTTGTTTAAAATTCTCTTACTTTCAAGAAATTTTATTTCATTATAATTTCTTGTTTCAATAATATATAATTATAATAGTATAACTTTCGCCATTAATTATAATGTCTATTAGTAAAGTCATCAAAATTTTTAATTTCATGTATATGGTTTAATCTCTAACCCATTTTGGAAGTGGGGTTTGTCATGGGAAATGCCCTAGGCCCCCAAATTTGTCAAAAGGCATATCATTCTTTGGTCTAGGAATTTGGTTGCAAACTTCTCTTACTGACTATTTTTCGGTACTTCCTCTGGGATCTGAAAGATAGATAGCATACAAAAATATGGATTCGCTGGTTGCAGTTTGCTATGTTGATGGAAATTATTGGATCATGTATTGATGAAAAGTATTCTTTCCAGTTCTTCGGGGCTGTTGCAGCTTTAAAAGTTCGGGAATGAGAAAGAGTTTGTAGAAATCAGCTCACATTCAGTTTCGATGGCTTGTAATTCAGTTTTGAACCAGTGGAAGGAGCATACTCGAGCATGAACTATCTTCTAACGTAGAAGGTCACGATGCGTTAAGGGCTTTTCCATGGCCGGCGGCCCTCTGTTTACATGAAGAAACTAGAGCTTCATGAACCAAAATGAAAAACGATCTAGACAAGTTTTAAAGGTGCCCTAAATAACGACGCCGAATACTTTTGGCACAAAATCGTCTGGTTTTAGTGCTTTGTGGACAATTAAGCACTAGCCTGCACTTAGGGCCCATTAACAGAAAACATAAATTTGACTTCAATTAAGTTTGGGGTTGGGATTTAATTATAGTTGACTGAGATTTGGTTGTTGATGATGTTGCATAAAAGCCGGACATGCAGTGGCATTTGCAAAATTGGTAACAGAAAGAATTAGGAGGCACAAAAAGCATTCATCAGAGGAAAAACAAGTAGCAACCAAACAAAAGACAAGAACAATTGTAGGCTGAGAAAGCAGAAAATAATTCTCCGGCAAAATGGCTGGAAATGCCACGAAACCGACCTGGAGATTTCATATCATCTTATGTTCATGAGAATTTGGCAGCTTAACTCTCAAGAAGAAATTGAACCTACCACTGCTATTTCTCATCAGATATTGACGGGCAATGCACACAAACATCTATAAACAAGTGGTTATAGATGATCAAAACTGAAGTCAAAACCCAATTACTCTCCCAATCAGTTCAAGAGAAGTTTGGGAGACTATCAAAATGTATGCCAACCAAAGTTCATTAACCATGGATACAAATTCAACCAGTGAACATCAACGAAACCCGCGCCTTCAAAGGCTGCACGAAAAACCAAAGGTGTAGGAATAATAATAATAAAAAAAAAATCATCAGCTGCTGTTCTTGATAAGTTTCCTTCTAGCCAAGAACCTTGCAATCGGAGGGGTAAGTGCGATGGTGATCGGCACGCGTACAGGAAAAAGAGCCTTGTTACAAAGTATGGCCAGAGCAAGGGCTCCGCCAGCCGATGCAGCATGCTCAGCCGTCCGATTCCTTCTGTTTTTCTCCTTCTCTATCGCTGCCTTGCTACCATGATCACCGTTTTCCATTATAGACTCATCCCTATAAGACACTCCTACTTGTTGTGTTGGGGTTTTGGAGTCGTCCTTGGTAGAGACCCCAGGGAGATGCCACTTCTCAAGAATGGATTCCACATCGGTATTGTTTTTGATGGCAATATAGAGTCCGGTGACTGAGGCGGCAGAAATTGAGAAATGTACTCCAAGTGCTACTTTCCCATATTTCTTGAGAAGCTCCTTAAATCTGTCTCCTCTGAAAAATCCACCCGCAGCCGCCATGATCAAGCGAGCCAGACAGACGGCTTAGGGTTGATTGAAATTTTGCTGTCTAATATAATGGGGTTCTGCTACTTTGATGGTAGAGCTCATTGGTGAACCGAGAGAGTTTTGGACAAGACTGTGTTTGTTTCTGTTCTCCACATGGGCTCAGCCCATAAGACATATACTCACCAGCATACATACATATATTTTGGGCATATACGCATACATACACTTATATTTTGTTAACCGATTATTTGGGAGGAAGGCTAAGAGGGATGTGAATAAAACAGCTAAACCCTCTAATCTCACCAAAATCATCGAAATCTTTATAAAAAAAAAAACAAAAAAAGTGAATTCGATGTGATTTGCTCTATTGTTTGATATTCAATAATTTTATTGTGATTTGGTTAAATTTATTGTAATTTTATTCTAAATTTTTGCTTTGTATCTTTTTTGTCTAAGTATTTTTATTTTATTTTTATGTGCATTGTGATTATGATCCTACTCACCAAAATTGTCAAATTGACCAACTCTACTCACTCGCAAAGTAATTGGTTACTATTTTAAAATTAGTCTAGTTCAGTTTAGTTTAGTTTTGATATATGCCTGCCAGTATTGACAGACTGTCTAAGTTCATTTCAAGTATATGCCAAGGTAGCCTCCTTTGAGGATTGGAATTCAGGTACATTGCCACCAAGAATCCATGCCTTCGGAGGATTGGCATCCTTGCTAGCAGGTTATCCATGTTTCATACGGATTTCCATCCATAAACCTGTAAAAATTGTCATGGTGGCATGTGATCTCTCAATCTAGCACTAGGTTCCTAAACCATATTAACACGTAAATGTGACTAACTGTTTCATAAACCCAGCTATCTTTTAATTTGTAACATTCTGCAGGGACTAGGGGCTTGTTTGGTTTTATTTCCATCATTGATGGCTGGCTTGAGTTTGTCTTTAACAAGCTAAATAAGAAAGTCCAAAAGTCCAGTGGATCCTTGTTTGATTCGAATTTTCATCCAGGGGATATTAATTTAAAGCCATTTCATAAACAAATACAAATGTATAATGACGACGATCCCAACCACGTAAACTTTAGCCTTTCTGGCATGGCGGCCGTCCTAGTTATTGCTCAACGACCTGAAACCTGAAAAGCAGATCCTTGTGAGTATCAAAAGACGTCTGTCCCGTCCGGACAAAGATAATTAATTTCTATGTTATAATCTATAAGTCTAGCGTAACGGGCGCACGTTACTAACTACCGTCTCGTCGAGGAAGATAGAGATTTTTGATCATATAAACGCTAACAAATTACCTTTTTAAAGAAGGTAATGATTATGTAATAAGTAGTATTAGAGTTTATCATTGTTACCGATTCGGTGCGTATATTCGGTGCGTATCCAAGAATATTGATAAAGATGTTCGGTGTGGTGTAGAAGGATGTAACGGTTGTATGTTACTCAATTTCGAAAAAGAGAGGAAGAGGGCGAGCTTGTGCCATATAAACTTCTCCAAGTCTTATTGCTCAACTTTTTAGGAACGAACGGAGCATTAAGTCCGGCCAGTTTGACTGGTTCCATACGTGAGCCCTTCTCTGAGATGAAAAACCATACCAGAGTCCAAACATAATGATGAAAGATGATTTTTTTCTGTCATTATATCAAAAGCCAAAATCCTTAAAATCCCATTACCAACCCAGTTACTAGTCAAACTCGACCAAGCTATGGAGGAGAAAAGAATGTTCAATCATTATGGCTTCCGTGCAATCTTTATGTTAGTGATTACTCTCTCGCTTTTAAACTACATAAGATCCGAAGTGTTGACGATTGGTGACGATGAAGGATGGAATACAGAGGTAAATTATGGCGAATGGTCAAGGAAACACGACTTTTTTCAATTTATTTATTTCAACTTTTTGTTTATGGTCGAATGATTATAGGTAGTTCCTATTCCAGGGAAATAGCATGCATTGAGGTCAAGTATCCCACTATCAGATCACTAAGTAACATTGTTGAGATGATTGTATTATGAGCCATGGTGCAGCATTTAATTATTTGAAGCGGCAGCATGATGTGTACGAGGTAACAGAGGACACATGAGTTTTAGCAAAGTATGATAAGGGAAACGATCTAATCCATCTCTCAGAAGCAAGGAATTATTGGTTCATTTGCAGTGTACAGGGCCATTGCCTTGGAGGAATGAGGCTTGGCATTAATGACAAAGTAAAAAAATTCCCCCGAAGTTGCATCACCAAGCCCAGAACTGGGACCTACTTCTCTTGCCGATTCCCGCACGAGTCACGCCATTGAGAGATGGAGCTTTTGTGCTTACACTCTTGCAATTGGATTTTTACTCAGATTGTATGGTTGATCGAACCTTTCAAACCAAGGAATAGGCGTAGTGAAGGCAATAAGTTGGATCATGTTTTCGACTGTTTTGTTTTTTAATGAAAAAAATGCTGTTTTGACATCATAGTGATTTTGTATTGATAAATGTTATTGTGACAATTAACCAGCCTCTGCCAGACAATGATGGAAAAGATTTTCCATATGTGGATTTCATAGAAATTGGCTGGATGACTGGAACATGTCAATCAAGGATCACAAGCAAAAGAGAAGTACGTAGCAGATGTAATCAAACCAGAAATAGTACTGTCGTAGAAAGCAAGTGCTCTAAGGTCTACCATGTTTTGCAGGAAAATACATCTAAAAACAAAAAAGGAAGAAGAAGAAGTTGGAAAATGCCACTCTTTGGAAACTCTTTCAATTATGGAGGTGGTGGAGTTGGTGGTGAATGGAATTGATATGGCCATCATGGAGGTCGGGGTATTGTTGATGATAGTCCAAGCTATTGCAGTTCTCTGGAGCTTTATCCATTTCAGGCCATCCTCTACACGGGTTTCGTGTTAACTCTAGCAAAGAGTCCCTTACATAATCGACCTGAACCATTTCGCTGTCCCTTTTCTGCTTGCCAACACACACGCAGACAATGAGCTATTGATTTGACCAATTTCTGTTTTCCTTTTCTTTTTTTTTTTTTTCTCAAACAAGTTCAAAATGCTTACCTTTACGATGAAAACATTGGACACAAGGGTCCTGAAGCTGGTAACATTCACATTTGTAACTTCTAGTCCTAGAGACTCCAAAGCCTCCATCAATCTGACAAATCCTCTTGGCTTGTGCTCACAGAAAACCTTAACAAAATACTCATTTCCGTCCAATTGAGCCACTTCCACTTGCGGCTACAATTGTTTGGCATACACTCTTTCAATAAGGAAAACAAAGACGACTCGAGTATAGATGTCTAAGAATCAGAAAACACCATAAATAAAGGTACCTCCATTTGTTGTCCCTTGTCATGAGTGGTTTGTGAGATTTGATTATGTTTAGAAACAGTACCGTTGCTTGATGCTGCAAAGTGAAACCCATTGACAGAAACCTCGGATCTTGGGACAAGTTTAACTCCATATTGGCTACAAAATTCAGAAGGGATATTGTTGTGATGGCTGTTTTTAGCGGCTTCTTCATCTGAGTGCTCCTCGAGCTCGTCTTGGAGGTCCTTCTCTTGCTGCTGTAGCTCCTTCACAAATTCAATTGCATCTCCAAGTATGGCAGCCTTATTCAGCTGAGACAAGATCAAGAGAGTATAAAACACAGCTCAATGCTCACTACCATCGACTTGAATGTGAGTCTAGAATGTCGTTTGTTTGTTTGAAGGAGACAGAGAATTATCAATACCTTTGAGATTTTGGGAACTAAGGCCCGTAGATCATAAAGCCTGTCATTAAGCCTTTTCCTTCTCCTTCGCTCAGCATGAAGGTTCTTGGATTGAGGACCCTCGCCATTTTTCCTGCAATACTTGGCATCATCCTCAATGTCATCAATCTGATCACTGCAATCTGATATTGAATCTGATCGACCATTATCCTGTTTCATGTAGTCCTTGTCATTTCCATGCTGCTGCTGCTGCTTGTTCCCTAAACACTCCATAAATTGCATATCAAAATTCTCCAGTCCTGTTGCTGAGACATTGCATAGGCGGACCCGATCAACATTGATATCATATGGTAAGTCCAGGTTCTCTAATGCTGATAAAGGGGAGACTGGTGACTGGAATTGGCTAATCCGATCCTTTTGTTCATTGTCATCAGCTAGAAATGGCTTTGATTGGTGCTCACTTTGGAAAATTTTGTCGCCCATGTTCGTTGAACATATTAAGGCTTCCTGGTCCACTATTTGATAGGTACACTGAGATGCTACGAAATCTATCATCTGTTGATCTTCAGGTACCTGTGAGATGAAGTGCAACAAGATATGATCAATTTCCGGACTTTAAAGTTACAATAACGACATCATTTCTTCTTTTAATCAATTAAAATGCAACTCCATGGGTACCCAAATAAATGTTTTACAACTAACGAAAAGGCAGGTGTAACAAAGGATCGTACTTGTTTAGTAACAAAGAGCTCTATTAATCCTCCTGGAATTGGAATTAAAGCCTTAGTTCCAACTACTTCCTGTGCAGGCGAGCATAAAAATTATTAGTTCGATAAATGGTCTCTCCTTGTTGGCCAACAAGAGGTGGAGAAAAAGAGAGAATTGAAGTCAACTTCTTTTTGAAGAATTGAAGTCACTCACTTCAATAACACTGGATTCTGAGCTATTAGAGAAGTGTAACCACCTCGGTATGTTTGACATCAAAGTCTCTGCATGAATCCTGCTTAATAACTCGAGTATTTAAAATTACAAGAATCCATTTACATATGCACATATCAAAGAAAGAGAGAAGGATGAACTTTTAGATTAATTTACATATACCCAGAGTCCAGAGGCATTGAAGAGGGCACTTGTGAAAGAAGTTCACAAGATTTGGTTCTGGGATGCTGAAAAATGACATCTTTGCAAGGAAGGACTGGAGAAAGAGGAAATTGAAGTTCTTCTCCACCATTTTTTGCTTCCTGATCAGTCCCAGCACAACAACAATCCATCCACTCAATATACCTAAAAAGCAAGCGACACAACAGAAGACATAGGTGAGAGAAAGCTATGTCCTGACTCCTGGGGGAGCAGAAGAGCAAAGCGTCTGATATAGTAGTTTCTTTTTCAACCTTTGATCCTCCCTCAATTTCCACAGAACGCAATAATCCCACCCCTGTGAGCCCACAAGGGGCCTCAGTTTCTCCATTAGGCTTTGAACAACGTGCATGATGTTTCCCACAAACTTGACGTTGGTGGATATTAGAGAGTTAGCTGAAACGGGGAATCTGACATACTAAAGGGTTGCACAATGAGTCGAAATTTTTCAGATGAATATGCATTCACCGAGGAATATACAGGCACAGAAATTTCCATCACGACATAGCACAAAACTGTAATCCATAAAACATGCAAAAGAGACCAATAATTTTCTCAAGTACACCCATAAGTACCTTTTCTTGGTTCCAAAAATCTCTGTGATTACACACCCTTTTGACTGAAACTGAATGGATAGGCAGGAAAAACAACAAAACAAGAACAACGGAACAAAAGGGAAGTACTAAGCAACAAAAGCAAGGATATGGCATACAAGCTTCAGGTGATAGCAATGGTTAACTGCACAATCTCTCAACAGAACCCAAGAGGCACCCATCTCAGCAATTTACATAAAAACAAAGATTTTGGCATCAACTTTTGGACATTTCACACTGAAGGAAGAAGAAACAAGCAATACTACCACAGCATCACTCGACCACTTTTAGTCCTACAAGGTTTCCAATTGTATGCATTACTATTACTATATATCTAGGAGCTTTGGCCGTTGCTTTGGTAGGTGAATGAGATTGCTTGCATGAGAGAGAGAATGCATGCATACATAACATATACACATATATACATATAGTCTCCTCTCTTAATTTTAAATTAGAACCTTTTTTTTTGGGGGGGGGGGGGGTGGGGTGGGGTGGGGGAGAGATTATTATAACAATTTTTGTGATATTAATGATGGCAGGAGCATATTGCATGAGCTAAGATGGCGTACAAATCCTTAACTACCTACATAGAGTCTTTCGTTCGTTTTGGATAGATATTCCTACATGTCGTAACCACTCTCACAACATTGCACCAAAAATAAGCACCATGCATCAGCTTTCCCTTCTCTTAAACCCCCCCCCCAAAAAAAAAATAAAAATAAAAAACAAAGGAAGAAGAAGATTGGAAAGAATTATCAGTTTGGTTTGTCCCCCAGTTTGATATATGTACTAACTGCCCACCGAGTTAGTCACAGAAAAAGAGGGTTTCTTTCTTTCTTTCTTTTTGACACGTAACGTGGATTTTGCAAATCAAACCTTCAACTCTCAATCTTTGTTTTTTTTTTTTTTTCTTTTTCTTCCTTTGCTTCCAGGATTAGAATATCGACCTTAAACCGGAAACCAAGATTTTAATGACTATATCATTGGCTATAGTGACTCAATTTTCGACTTTTAAGAGTGTGTTTGAAATTTTACTTATGATTTGAAAATTTGTATTTTGAGTTAAATGTAATTTTATTAATATTTGATAAATTATAAAATTTGTATTTGGCCTAAATGCATCACATCTTTTTTTTTAAAAAAAAAAAAAATTAACATTTTGATACAGTATAGACATGCAAGAAACAGATTCTATTCTAACTCAGTATCAAACAAATCTTTTTCGGGGAAGGCCGTGGGTTTTGTTTTGTTTTCGAGTTATCATCGGACGATTCTGCGAATTCACGTTGGATTACATCCAAAAAGACAGGTAAGATGGTTACCATTACAGCGGACGGTCCATTGCTTAACCTACCCCCTGACACGGCATCTTGGTCTACTTGGGGCCCAACTAATCTTGGACCTCGTCCACCAAACTTATGACGAGCCACTTGGTCATCTCTTTCTTGACTTTTAAAGGCCCATCCCGGCCCGTTGGGGAGCCCCCCCGCCCCAATAAAAAAAAAAGAAAAAAATTTTGGGTCACACGATATTACTTCCACGAATTCACTTGTTCACATTTGAAAACTGGAATTTACAGCCCGATACATGGCAACCCTCTTAAGTAAAATTACCACTTACATTTCAACTTCCAATTTATACAACTCATTTATCTTTTTTACGTTATGAATGGGAAAACATTACGTGAACATGCGTTTACCTTTCCTTCTTTTTTTTTTTTTTTTTTTTTTGGGTCAAACATAAAGAAGAGAGTTAATATATATATATATATATATATATTGTAAAGGAAAATGCATAAAGCCCCCCAAGAAATCTGCTTTGACAAGTAACCAATTTCGCCCACTCATTTTTGTGAGGAGACATGATCCCATACCGTATCAAAATTGGACGCCGCGTCCCTTTCAACGTCTTAAATTCTCCCGAAGTTCCTGCCAAACTTTCCGTCTGGTTGTCCTTGTCACAAATTGCAGCAATACCACGTTTCACATTGCCCCTTGCCGAGGTTAGTTCCCACTATCATCATGACTTTTAATGACTTGGCCACAATATTAGGATAAATTTTGATTAAAAATAGTGCATCTGCATTAGTGCCATGATGGATTATCATGGTTGGTCTCGTCGTTTACACCTTGTCTGGATTCAAAGAAAGCAGGACGAATGAATCGGAAAGCAATCATCCCTGCGACCGGGATGATTTGGGGGCAGCCTACAAAATTACCTTACAAATTAAGTCAAAGTGGAGGAACGTCGATTATGCCACCGGACTGTCTGTGGGGTCAAAGTATGCGTTCTCTTCATTATTATTATTATTATTTTTATTTTTCTCTTTCCCAGCAAAAAGGTCAAGACTCTAGATGGTTGGAAACAACCCAATGAACATGGAGGAAGTTCTGTCCACATGCAAGGCAATTTCGCGTTAACTTCTGGGTGCTTGCCTTTGAAAAAGCCTTTGCAGCTTAGCTGACCTTTTTTATTATGTCGACAAAGATTGTCCATTCATAATAAATTATAATAAGGACAGGAATTTCAATTATTTAAGAATTATTAAGTAATTTTGGATACGAATATGGCAACTAATTAATGAAAAACATATTGTTCGATAACATAATTTTGATATGGAAAAAATGCAATGACAATAGCATAAAAGAAAAGCGATGTACTAATGTGGTATAATTTGATGAAAAAATTATTAATTTATTTTTTTTTATTAAAAAAAAAAACAAACATACAAATTATTAAATAGATTACATCTTTTTATGTATTTTTCACTGCATTGTTATGTAGTTAAATTTGAAATAATCATTTAAATATATAACTTGTATATTGTTAAATATTATAATTTAAAATGTTCCTTATATAAATCTAAAATAAATGAAGATTGAAATATTATTGGTTGAGTAACAGTGTCCCGGGCAAAGGTTAGCGACTGTTGCGATAAATCAGAGGGAGGAGGGTTAGTTCATTGTGGAGTAAAATCATCTGTGGACTTTTCATTAGGAATACACGGATCTGCTTTGTATACCGTCGACTCCTCCCGGCGCAAAGAGACAGGCCAGCATGGTTACTCAACATTTATAGAGAACAGGCAAATCGCAACCACCCCCCCGCCTAAAGAAAAAATACGAATGAGCACACCGTTCTTCAATAGTCACCAGCACATACTGAAAACCTGTATTTGACTACAAGAAGGTTCTAATTATTTTCAACATTTCAATCTTATTCGTACGAAATAAAATAATGATAAATAATTGCGTCAAACCAAATCAAATTACTGTTCTACGTGACACCAAGAACCACGGGTTAAATTTTGCTGTTGGAATCGAAGCTTCGCTTAAACAATTGGCACTACAAGAAACCCGTTCTTCGTGGAAACAAAGGAAAATGTACTGGAGAACTTTTCCGGATCCCACGACACATCGCCAACGCGGAAATTGAATGCCGGCCTGTACAGTTGAAAGGGTCGAGAAAAACAATGAAAGCTAACCAGAAACCATTTAACAGAAACAATAATAATAATAATAATAATATAAGACGAAACATTTTCTGGGCTTTCAATTCAAATGGCCTCATGTGCGCCATCCCCGTTAATTTCACAGTTGGGGTTGGCTAGGGTGCTTTCGTGTGTAAGTTAGACGCAACTTTCTGTCTCTTACCACTTCCAGGTGTGCTCGTTGTCAAAGTAGAGGACAATGGCCAGCGTCTCAACAACTTCCAACAGTTTTTTCAAAAAGCTGCCGTTGGAAAGTAGAGGGGTAGGCAGAGCATAGATTAGTCAAGTCACGGACACACAGCGAGACCCCACCTCCCGTCTCTTTCTATGGTTTCTTCATTTCTTGAGTTTCTTTGTAGGTTTTGATTTTGCAAGTCGTTTCATGCGCTTAGCCGACTGTAAGTTGAACTCTTACAACAGTTACAGTTTTTTTCTTCTTCTTTTTTTTTTTTTCAGTTTTTTGTTTTTCTTTTTCCCTATAAAGGAGGTGAGAAAGATGAGAAGAGGCAGTGGAAAAGTGGAGATTACCATAAAAAGATTGTGTTTTTATTGAGTTATCAAGTTGAGAAGAATTAATCAAGTTGGGGCAGAAATGAAAATTTTAATGGTAGCCACTCGTTCTTAATTTTTGTTTTGCGAGTCTTTTCTCGAAAGATTTCCCTTTTTACGTTTTGATTTGCTTTTTTTTTTTTTTTCCAAATCCTTGTTTTGTTGCCAAGGAAAGGAAAGGAAAAGAAAAACCCACTTTATGGCCTGAAAGCTTGTGTTTTGACGATGTATTTGGGACAGATGCCATGTTTTGAGTTCTTCTTTCATAATTGTTGTTTTCCAATGGAACCTGAATCATTTCTGTTGAAATAGAAAACTAAAGTTAGAACTTTCGTATACTGGGGAAATTGGAGGATGTGAATAGGAAAAATCAACAAAATTAAACTCCTCTTTTTTTTTTAATGATTTTTTCCTTGTTCCGTGAATTGGGTGAGAAATATTTTGTGAAAATTTGACTAGTTTCACTAATAAGTTACTGGCCTGCAGTGCTGCAATTTGATAAGGAGATGGCTTACAATGGGAGAGTACACCCAGATTGTGCTAATGCTCCCAATCCCTATCACGAGTGCGGCGTAGCCTGCCTAGAAAAAATTGCACAGGGCCAGGGACGTAAGGAAAAGAAAAAGTCAGGTAATTGCTACAATTAATATATGGTTGGCTTTCTGTTTATCTCTGTGTTGTCTGAAGCTAGAAGATGTCAAATTCTATGCTTTCTTCAGGTATGGTACCATCAAGGACCATGATGTGATCCACTTATAGTGAATTTTTTTGTATTTGGTCTTTGATCCAACTCTTTCTGGCATCACGTACAAGGGCCTTGTCTGGATTGCTTGCATAGGGCTCACCGGACATGACAGACAATTACATGTCTCTTCTATTCCTAGGTTAACTTGGTTCAAGAAGATGTGGAAACCCAGTCCAATGACGTGTTGTGTTTGATGAATATCCCTTCTGCCATAACAGTTATGCCTCTTCTCATTAAAGAGCAAGGCTCAACTTTTGTTTCCCAATTCTTTGTACCAGGAAATGAGGAAGCTTTAGTGTCAAGAATTGGGTTCTGCTGTGCGAAATGAAATCTCCAGCTATAGCCTTGTTTTGTTTGTCTGAGATCATATTTCTGACCTATCTTGATTTTTAAGCCTCAGAAAAACAATGAGAAGTACAATCAAGAAGGTTTTTCGAAAATCTTCTAAAACAAATGATATTTGATGTTCTTTTTTTCCTTTTTGTTCTCTTTAGATTATGGCAATGGCGTAAAAGAAGGTGTACTTAGCAAAAAGATGGATGGAGAAAGGAGAACACACCCATCTTGCCCTAAAGCGTCTAACCCTTTCCATGAATGTAACAAATATTGCTCTTATAAATCTCCTGAGGCCAACAATCAAAGAGTTCAAAAACAATCAGGTTTCTCCCCCTCTTTCGGATGCTATTTTTCGCTGGACTATCTGGAATGACATTTTGTGCATGTTAGTACTCCTTTTGAGTTCTTGGCTTTCCAGCTGATTTGGTTTCTAGCTGAGGGAATTTCAACTCCTCCAGGCAGATTTTTGTTTAAAACAGAACTTTCTGCACCCTTCTTCCCCACCTCAAGCAGGATGTTTTATGGTCCAGATCCAGCTCCTCTTTTTTGAGTAGGTTCCTCATTGCAGTTCATTTTCATGCAGGCTTCCTCCGGTTTGAAAGCTTTGGCAAGAAACAGAAGGGATCTGAATCTGTGGCTAAGTCCCCTCAGGGGGTTAATAATGCTTCTGTTGTAACGTCAGTTGACGCTGCATCACCTCGGTCTCCTCATAGAGTTGTGAAATCAGTTCATCCTGCTGAAAATGGTTCCCCTCGATCGCCTTACTCTCTTAAACAGAAGGTGAAAGCAGAGAGCAATCTGTCATCTTCTTTGTCTCAGCAACACTTCCATGACAGTCATTTTGGGAATCAATCATTTGACAAAGGGGAGGGGCAGTCGCCTGAATTGGTGCTGAAATCGGAGAATGTCGTGGTAATGGTATCCCACTCTTTCTCCCGCATACTTCCCATCTATTTTTATGTTCTTTTCACTCACCTCCTGCTTTGTCTTTATCTAACAGGACGATGCTCCCAGAAGCCCTTCAAAGATTAGTTTGGCCTGCTTTGCCATTCCTACACCAGCCAAACAGGAAGAACATGAAGAGATTCATACCTCTCCTAAAACAGTTTCATCTCCTGTAGGAAAAAATGTTCAAGAAAGCCTCTCTGGTCCGATTGTAAAGTCTATGGAATTCACTTTTTCAGGCATCTCTCGTGCTTCTGAAGAGAGTGATGAGAGTGATGCTCAGTCTGTTATTTCTGATTCCTGTGTCTCAGTCGGTAAATATCACGTGAGAGCAAATGTGGCCTCCACTCTGCAGTCAATCTTTGCAAAGCATGGAGATATAGCAGCCAATTATCATCTTGAATCAACTTCACTGCGTGCTTATTATCTGGAATGCCTTTGCATTGTGGTCCAGCAGCTGCAATCCATGTCTTTAAAGCAGCTTACAAAAACCAAAGTGAAAGAGATGCTGGCTGTTCTTAAGGATGCAGAGACTGCAGGAATTGATGTTACTTGGCTCCATGGTATACTCGACGAACTTACAGAGGCCATGGAGCTCAATAACCAGCACGAAACCACCGAGGCAGCAAAAGCTGACTGTGACAATGCTATAGAGTCTACCAACCGTGAACTAGCGTCCATGATGGAGGATTTGGCCGAGAAAGAAAAGGCAGTTGCCGATGCGAAAACACGTATTGCCGAAGCAAGATCGCGCCTGAGCGAGCTGGAGCTTGAATCCTCTGAATTGGGTCATACCATCTCATCCACCACGTCCAAGGTAGAAAAGATTAGTTTGAAACCATTGGGAGATGAGATGTTGTGATGCCACAAACCATCGGGCAACATCAATGCCTAAACTGATGTCCCTCCCACATGCCATTATATTGATTACTTTGGATAAAGCCAAGTGTATCATAAAGGGTCATATGAATAATTAAGACAGCTGTTAGTAATTTATGAGTTGTGTATGATACACACAACATATAGTTGTATTGGGAATGTCCGAATTTGCGAGTGATTTTAATTGATATGGAGTACAACAATATTCGTAGTTCATAGCCCTTTATGTTCTTTCTTTTATTTTGTTTTGATCTTGTCAGATTATTTTTCACTAAATGATATGTATACATCTATAACTTTAATTGTAATTGCAATCACATATCAAATCAATGACAACGTGCGAGATTTATAATATTTTATGTTTTGTTGAATATTTTTTATTTTTTAAAAATTAAATAAATTGAAAGTAAGGTAATAGATTTAAGTAAATATAATTAATTTTTATTTATATTTTTACTTCGACTGTGGGACCGAAAAGTAACTGGGTATTCAATTCTTCGAACTTGCCCCGACCCCCATTTGGAACCGAAGTCGTACAAAATTTAGACAAGTGTTACTTCTGGTCCGAATCCGAAATTGAAAGAAAGCTTCCGTTCTCAAAATCCCCAATCCACAACCCAACCATTACTCGGATTCTCGCGTCGCTCCGTAATTTTTTCTCCGACCAAACATGGAATGCAAAAAAGAGGGTCGTGGCCCAATATAGGCGCGATCTTTTTACGCTTGGATCTGACAAAGTCCCAATTTCCGGGGCTTGTTTCGTCGTAGTATTATTATGTTATTGTTTGTGTTCTTGATTAGAAACCAGGAGAATCTGAAATAGGATGACAGAAAATATTTTTAACAATGGGCCTTTTGCAGTGTAAACCTTGCTATGGCGGTCTTTACGCCCCGGGAACCGAACAATCCGTCCTCCTTGGACTTACACATTCTCCCTACCTCCAGTGCTCTTGGTTACCATCCTCTGTCTATCTTTTGCAGTTGGGTATAGAGATGGTTGGTTGATGGACCCAATTAAGCCTTCCTCATGTTGAAGCTGGCTTTGAAGAAGAAGCTGAGGATATTCAAAATGGCTGTGCTTGGCTGGGTTCTGCTCTTGAGCTTCTTGCTGGAAATCCAGGCTTCTTATTTTTCAGATTTGTCGCCTTCTAGGAGTTTTTAAAAGTCTTCAAAGGGCTTGTTGTGGCAATAGCAAACCGAACGGTACAAGAAACAAAACCAACGTAACATCTTGATGATCTTCGATACATGGACGTATGCAACTTGACGTGTCTCGAACGAATGCCGATCCTACATTTGCCTATCATACTCGTTGGATTTATATTTGTAATTTTCATGTAAAATTCAATTATATATCAAAAGACTAAATGTACTACTCGCTAGCACTCGACCACTATATATGTATGTACCGCATGCGTTCTGTGCGCGAAAGCAATAGCTAGACGTGGTCTGCCCTCAGCCATATCCCGTATATAAAAGAGGGCAAATGGAAGAAATCAATTTAAGGAAAGAACTGGTACAGATCCCTCAGGTTATGTCATGTCAAGATTGATTCTTTCTTCTTCTTGTTTCTTTTCATCTCAATAGAAATCACAACTAACCCATCAATCAATCAGTAATCTTTTGTTAAAAGAACAAGTATTCATGGTTACAACTTCATGCAACAACCCTAGTTCTTGCTCTATCTCAAGTGTGAAGCAAAACAAGAAAACGCAAAGCAATAAACTCAGAGGGCATCGATCTCATGATGAGGAGTTTTTAGTGGAAGTCCATATACCAAACTCTTTATTATGACTAGCCAATGAGGCCGAATTAATACCAATACTCATGCTAATAGCCCTTTAAGTTTGATTCTCTCCTTTCCCATATGTCTTTTTATCTTCTCTTTTCTTTTCCCTAATCAAATCACCTTGGTTGGGGTTTTTCAATTTGATTCATCTAAAGTGTGAGCTCCATACAAAATGAGAAAAAAAAAAAAAAGAAAATTTTACATGTGAGACCTTGTTGAAAAAAAAAAAGAAAGTAATAAAATAGAATGCTGATTTTTTGAGAATTTGCAAGCTCAGCCGGTCACCGGTTGGTCTGGTGCAGGCAGTTCACATGAAGTTGAGGAGCGGCTTGATGATGGACCAAATGTTGAAGAAACTTCTGATGATAATGATAACAACCCACTTGTCCAGGAAAATGCCGAAGCAGATGTTATGAAACTTACTGGCAGACAGAAAAGGCTGTTCGAGTTGAGGCTTAAGATGGTAACTTTGATGTAGTACCAAATCTACCTATGAGTTTTAGTTTGTTTTTTCTTTTATCTTTTGGTTTGTTTAGGCAATTAGCATATATGTGACTGCTTACCACTTTGCGCAGAACGAGGCAAGAAAAGCCAACCAAACGGCAATGGTTGCTGAAAAGAAGAAAATGTAAGCACCCTCAGAATCAAGGGTCATTTCTAAACAAAAATGGCTTGAGGAGAGGAAGAAGAAAACAGGCAAACTTTTAGATGCAAATGGTTTGGAGATGACCAAAGCATATATACTAGATATGCTGGAGGCAGCAGAGGCTAAATATAAGAAATGGGAAAATGATCCTGCTGCTTTTGGTTGGGAGGGTAATTTTTTAACCTGTTTATTTGTCATGTTCTCATCCACTTGCCTACATGGCTTCACTATATTTGCTCGTCTCTTTATTTTCCGCTTGAGATTTCGTGGAGCTGGTTGAGCTCAGTTTCAATAGAAGACGGCCTTCTTTGACAGCTATTTCTATTGTGTTTGTTTCTTGAAACAAAGGGGTGCATGACTGTTAATCTTCTCCATCTAGGGTCATATCTCCAACATATATGATCGTGTTCAGTTGACCGTTTGTTCTGAACAGCTTTCAATCAGAAGACTCTGTACCATGCATGTGATAAAAAGCGGACGAAGAACATTGAAGTTGACCCGAAAGAATATAAGAGAATGAAAGAAGCTGATCCAGAATTCTATCGTGATGCGTCCAGCCTTCAGCATGGAAGTTACACTGCTTTTGTGAAAATGTTGCTACCTGCTAGATCTAAAATGCAAGGACCCACCAGCAATACATTTTTCTGTTCAAATGGTAAAGGAACCTAAGGATTGGGGGGAGAAGCGCAAATCATTTAGCCGAAGCCGTGTGTTTCGTGATTATAATGAATAAAATAAATGAATAGTTGAATCGAAAAGAAGTAGACACTATTATTTCCCTCTTTTTACTCCCAACGGGCCCGCCCTTTACCCCCCGCCCATGTGATTGGCCATAAGAGCTTGGCTTAATTAACAAGCAAAATTATACAAATGGAGCATTTCTTCCGTTTTCTGCTTGTCTTTGCGCGCATGGTCCCATCAGTTGGACTCTAGTCCAAAAGCAGTCATCGGTTCAGTACACACACCCCACCACAAAGCTTAGCCTTTAAAAAATCTTGTGTGTATCAAGAGATGGGAGGGCCTTTTTTTTAGGAATGAGAGATTTTGTCGTCTACTGTGTAATATATTTTTTATATTTGTTTTCTTATAAAAGAGGCAAGAAAAAAAAAATAGTGATGTATCATCAAAAGAATGAATTCTTCACTGCACATTGTAAAATTAAGAGGAAAGACATCATATTTAACTACTCAATAGCAATATCAGTTGCACAGCCAAACTAGTAAAGAAAGATAATAAATTATAATAAACAAAGATATGAAAAGTGAAAAAAGAAAATAAAAAAGATGGGTCATCCTTATCCTCTCATGCACACAAAGAAACCAAGAAAAGCAGCAGGGTGAGAGGGGCTTTTGTTTTCCCTAGTTGCTGGGGTTGCTGCGGAAAGATCCCAAAGCCTTGATCGCTGCTGCTCTCAGTATGTACTGGTGGTATGCAGCTGCTGCAAGTGCTCCAACAAATGGTCCAACCCAGAAAATCCACTGCCCATCAATTACTAACATGTTAATTAACTAAAAACAATTGCTACAGAAAAAAAGCTTTAAAAATTGAAATTCTTGCACTTGATTAGATGATAAATATACGATTCATATGTTCTGGCTGTTAAGGATCATACGTGATCATCCCAGACTTTGTCATTGTTGTAGATGACAGCAGCACCAAAGCTCCTTGCGGGGTTGATTCCAGTTCCAGTTATAGGGATTGTGGCCAAGTGGACCATGAACACCGCAAATCCTATAGGAAGGGGAGCCAACACCTACACCCATCCTCATACCGTTATTTCCAAAACCAGCCGTGCCAAAATCCAAAACGGCATAATGCTAAAGATGCAAACATGACCCATAAATATAAAAGAGAAAAGATCAAAATGAGAAACAAAAAAAAGTAGTTATATAGTAATACATACGGGGACATGAGAATCCCGGGCGCTCCTCTTGGGATCAGTGGCAGAGAAAACAGTGTAGACAAGCACAAAGGTGCCAATAATCTCAGCACCCAAAGCTGTGCCCTTGTTGTAGCCACCAACCACAAAGTTGGCACCACCGCCTAAGGAGTTGTAGTAATGCTTCATAAAGGCCTTGACCAAGCCAACACCGCATATAGCACCCAAGCACTGAGCAACCATGTACGCCACGGCCCTCAAGAGTGACACTTTCCGGGCCAAGAATAGGCCAAAAGTCACCGCAGGATTAATATGTCCACCTGAAACCAAAACAACCAAATCCCATGAAATATTCAGCTCAAAGAACCAAAAAGGTAAACATTAGCACCCTGTAAGAAACCAAAAAAAAAAAAAAAACTGGAGGCAGGGTAAATAGAAAAAAAAAAAAAGAGCTTTAGAGGGTAGAAGAGGCAGTAAAGAGAGGGTTTTTTTCTTACCAGAGATGCCAGCAGTGCAGTAGACGAGGATAAAGATCATGCCACCAAAGGCCCACGCAATACCCAGAAGGCCAACGCCATCACAGGGCCCAGTTTGCTTCTTGTTGCCGATAACAGTAGCAACAGTTACGTAGAGGAAGAGCAGGGTGGCAATGAACTCGGCAATGACAGCCCTGTAGAAAGACCAGAGCTTGACCTCAGCCAAGTCGATCAGTGGTGCAGGTGGTGGATCTACGTAGTCTTTTCCATGGTGGTGGGCTTGCCCCTCTTCACTCACTTCTTTCGACATCTTTTCTCTCTCGCTCACTCTCTCTCTCTCTCTCTCTATCTAGAAAAAGCCCTGAAGAATGATCTCTCCGCTAAGGTATCTATCTCTCTCTTGCTTCGTGTCTCTGGGCTTTTGGTCATTTTAAAGCAGGAGCAGAAGGGAAGGGGAACATGAGGAATTTATGCATCAGTAAGGGCATTTTAGGTACCAAAAAAAAGGGGCTACAGAATTGCAGTTGGAGCTTGGGGAGAGAGAAGACAGGCGTAAAAGTTCCGTTTAGGGATAGAAGTCTGGGGATGGGTGGGACCAGTTGTACAGATAGACCATGTGACGACTAATCATCTTTCCTGAGAGTGAGGCAGATAAAGACGAGGAAGGGGTGCTAGCAGAACTGACAAGGCAGGGCTGCACCGTCAGGCTGGCATCCATGATCCGAACCCAGGCCACGCCTGGTTTCCATACCCGCTCTCTCTCTCTCCAACTTACTCAAAACGTATTTATCTCCAAGTAATCTCGTGCCCTCTCATTGAATTGTTTGACCAGGAAAATGGCAACTTCTCTGTAAATTTCAAGACCATTGTATATTATCCGTAACGATTAGAAATAATGGTAAAAGCGGACGATAAATAAACACCAAGCACAAAAATTAGAATTACATTGTGTATAATGACTTCATATCTTCAGCGCTCTCATATGGGCAGATTTTCTGCGTTTTCTCTATTCTTATTTTTCACGTCGTGATTTTTTAAAAATCTTCATTTACACACACTCTCTTTCCTTTGATTAACTTTTGGGCAATTGATAGCACCCCACAAAAAGTAGTTGTAACCCATGGCATGGCATTTATAATCTAATCTAATACAATTGAAAAGCAAGCAGATTCACTTTTAGTACATGCCGAGTGTGGTTCAACCCCCAATAGTCTTTTAGCCTTTAATTAAAGGAGAGAAAGAAGAAGAAGAAGAAGAAGAAATTGCTCAATTCTAAATTTGATAATGATCGTTATTTAATTTGAAGGTGAAAAGTTAGACTTAAAATTATAATTATTTAAGTAATAATTTTTTTATAAAAAATAAATAATTAATGAAAAATAACATTTTAAAGATGGTTTTTAAGATGAAAAATAAAAAAGAGAGAATAATAATAATAATTGAAATTAAAAAAAAAAAAGAAAACAATAACAGAAACATCATGTCGATGAAATTGTCTATTAATTAATTTATGTATTTTTTTTTTTGAAAATAAAGCTGTTAAGATTTTAAGTGTAAACATATAAATTATATAATTTTAAAAATTTTAAACATTAATTTATGAGTAAAAATAATTATATATTTAAAGTATTAAAATATAATATAATGTTAAATTAACAAATTAATTTCTTACTCAATTTACGATTGACAAACACACACCGAGTCAGGCGAAGCTCCGAACAAGGAGTTGCTTTTTCTTTATTAAATAGAATCATCGTCAGTGGAGGTGAAGGAAACTTTGGCTTTTTCTTTTTTTTTTTAAAAAAATAAAATAAAATAATTTGAGACCGATGCCTTTTAGACTATAAATAAATAATTGTAATCTGTTTCATTTGGGGG